>JAJMCH010000003.1:600000-968797 GCA_030585105.1 Wickerhamiella shivajii | reverse complement strand
ATCAGGATATACGACAGTCCTTTCGACGCTTCGCAGGGATAGTTGGTAACATAGGTATATAGTATAAAATTTGGAGAAAAAAAAAACGAAAAGCCAAAAACCTTTGAAATTGAGAAGAGTTAAGTTAGTGTCCGTAGCATGTTTCGTGAGGTATGATGAACTGCTAGTGAGACTTGAGCCTTAGTATATATACACATACGAGGCCAAGCTCTCTCATCATCTATAATGGTCTTAGCATAGACACAAGAGCCATTATATCAGCTTATCCAAACTATTGACTAATACACCGGTGCCTTACATGGAATGAAACTCTAAACTGTCAACTCCCAACTGACCTTATCGATTATTCGAGACTTTGCCACAGGTGCCACACTTTATTCGTCACACACAACTCCTCCAAAGCTTGACAATGCCAGTATACAAAGATGAATGCATTTACTGTTTCGACAGCGTAGAGTCTCCGGAAGGAATTGATGTTTGTCTGACTTGTCACGTTGCCACCTCGCCTGCACAAGGCTTCACACAGCTCCACTTTGACCAGACCGGCCATCATGCTTTTGTGAATTTGACGAAAACACCCCGTGAGCGACCCAAAAAGCAGATAAAGCTTGCTATCGACGCAGAAACAGACAAAGACCTCTGGGACCTGCACACCAGAGTAAAAGATCTTAAAGACCCGAATGTTGACGAAGAAAAGTACAAAGATGAAATTGACCGCATTTTAAAAGCTGATTCCTACAATAAGAGCCAGGATATAATTTCCTGGGAGCTTGAGATTGCGGAGTGTAGCCATACCAAGTCCCTAACCCAAGATGCTCCCCGGAATCTCGCCGAGGACAGTCTTGCTCACTGTTCACAATGTGAATTGAGTAATAACTTGTGGCTCTGCTTGACCTGCGGTACTCTTAGTTGCGGTCGACCCCAATTTGGAGGTGGTGGTGGAAACGGCCACGCTTTAGATCATTACAGCTCTACCCAACATCCAATTGCAGTAAAACTAGGCTCAATCACCCCAACCGGTTCTGCAGATGTATTTTGTTATGCTCATGATGAAGAAGTGAAGGACCCTAAACTGGCTGAGCATCTGAAGAATTGGGGAATCGATATAGCTAGCCGTGAGAAGACCGAGAAAAGCCTGACAGAACTGCAACTTGAGCAGAATGCCAAATGGGATTTTTCGATGCAAAGCTCAGAGGGAGAGGAGCTGGCACCAGTAATGGGTCCCGGTCTCACGGGACTTCGTAACTTGGGAAATACCTGTTACATGAATTCAGTTGTTCAAGTTCTATTTGCAATTCCCGTGTTTCGGGACTTGTTTGCTGCCAACACTGTCGATTCTGTCAAAGGCATAAAGGACCCTCCCAACGACTTGATTGTTCAACTCAACAAGTTGAAAGATGGTTTGTGCAGTGGAAATTACGCCATTCAGGATCCCCATAGTGAGCAGGGACACCAGCGCGGCCTGCTTCCAGCGATGGTCAAGTACCTAGTTGGAAGAAATCATCCTGAGTTCTCCACTATGCGGCAGCAAGATGCATTTGAGTTCCTGTCTCATTTTCTTACAAAAATCACTGAAGCATTTAAGTCTAATGGCGCGGTAGATCCAGTCGCGGCCCTTTTTGGATTCCAAACTTCTCGTCGTATCCAGTGCCAGACATGCGGAGCCGTTAAGTTCAAAGATGAAGCGCAGGAGAACCTCAGCATCCAAGTGCCTATCGAGAAGACTCACGATGGATTCAAGCCTGTTACATTAGAGGAACTCCTAAGAGTCGAGTTTAGTCCAGAGTCTGTGGATATCGAATGCACTATATGTAGGAGGAAGCGTGAAGCCATCACAGAGCTCGGGTTCAAAACATTCCCTGACAACCTTGTTTTGAATGTCAGAAGGTTCCAAATTGTTAACTGGGTACCGCAAAAAGTGGATGTTCCTCTTTTGATGCCAACTGAGGATGTCGACCTTGAACCGTATCGCTCAAAAGGTCCTCAGCCTGATGAAATTGTCATGCCCGAAGATAGCGAGCCCGAATTCGTCCCAAATGAAACCATCTTGGAGCAATTAACCTCAATGGGCTTTCCAAGAGAGGACTGCATTGAAGCACTGGAAAGTACCGGGAATGGGAGTGCTGAAGCGGCAATGAACTGGCTTCTACTACCAGCAGAGGAGAGGCCCAAGAAAGCGAAGAGCTCTAGACCCCAAGCGGACCCGGAGAGTGTCGCTACTCTACAAGGCATGGGCTTCGAAGAAATGCAGGCATTGGCAGCGCTAAAAGTCAACAACAACAATGTCGAGGCTGCCGTGAATTGGCTTTTCGAAGGGAATGCTGAGAATGCTGCGCAGTATCTGCGGGATGATGTTGATGATAAGCCCCGGGATGTCGGCAGCGCTACAGTTACGCCCAAATACACGTTGACGGGTATCATCTGCCACAAGGGAACCAGCACTCAAACTGGCCATTACGTGGCTTTTGTGCGCAGAAATCACAAGTGGTATCTTTTCAATGATGAGAAGGTAGTAGAGGCTACGAATGTGGACGAACTACAGAAATTTGGCTACATTTATGTGTTTGAAAGAATCAGGGATTAGTCCATTATCTTGTAGAATTAAATTGCATTGACCAAAATTACTACTCATACACTTTTAGAGATTGTGCCTTGGTCGACGGATCAGCACCAATAGTGAGGTAAACATTTATGCAAGTCGTACATACATATGGGTGGGTCCATGGAGAAACGCGCTTATCAAACGCTCCCAGCGGCTCTAATCTTACCATCATGTCCGACAAGACCTTGAACTTCAACTTTAACAAATACTACAATGAGTTCAAACCCCAAGAGCAGGTCCAGAACACATGGAGGGACCGCGTTGCTCCTAGGCAGCCAGAGCGCAAGTTTGACACCACAGCAGAGCTCTACAAGCAGATTTCCACCAAGGACATGGAAATCGCTCAGCTTCGTTTGCAGAATGAGGCAATGGTGACGGCTCTCTATCGTGCCGGAACTGGCTCGAACTCGCCAGACGAGGTTGAGATCGCACATCGCATTCTTTACACAATTAAGAATCTGCGTACGGAAAACGACATGTATAAAAAGAAATTTAATAGCTCGTACGCAGCCCAGTTAGAGACGGAGCTCGATGCGACGAAGCGAGCCCTCGACATGCTGAAGCGGGGTATGCATTGCTAAAATTTGTTATAATTAATCCTCTTGTAAGCAAACGTATCTTCTCGTGATGATATTGGGCGCTTGAGCTTGTCGAAAGGGTGCACCACGACAGGGCTCAGTATTCTGGTAGGCGTGGATGTAGCATTGGCAAATATCTCATCTAAGTCCATACGGACTTTGGTTGCACTGTCAGAGACCTCACTTGCACGCATCGGTGAAGGACTGCATAAAAGATTCCGTTCGCGAAGCAATGGGGTTAAAATTAGGGCAGGCGAGATATCGGACATTGGGGACTTCAAATCAAAGGAAAACTGCGGAGTTTGACGATCAAGAGTAGGACTACGAGTATCCCTGGGTTGCTCCCTCCTAGGGAACAGCTTTGGAGTTGATGTCATGGCTAATTTGGGTCTTTTCTGAGGTGGCTGAAGCCTGTTTTCTGAGCAAGATTCTTCGCTATCAATGGGGTCAGCAAATCCTAAATCCGCCCGCGAGCTGTGAAGCCTTGTAAGAGGAGTCAGTTTCAACTTCGAGCCAGCTATCTCAGAGGAATTCCCTTCGCCCAGGTCAACTGGTGATCGGAAAAAGTCAAGCTCATCCACTGCCTCAGAACAGTCACAGTTCCTTTTCTTTCCTCTGGGAGTATTACTGACAAGTTTTACCACCTCGTATTCTGTGTTAGTCCAATGGACTAGGGCACCCCTGACTAGCGATGCGCTCGCACAGGGGCCTACATCGAGAACTTTTGGGCCATCTTTCGTCCAGATTCCTATTCTTGGCGAAATGATCAGCAGAGTATCCTGGTACCAAGAAACCTTTGGTGGCTCCCTATGCTGTAATGCGCACAGGATTCTTCCGAAAGAGTTTACAACATACACAGAAGTGCCCTGTGTAATTGCAAAGTAATCTCGTGAATCTGAACACGAAATGGAAAATGGTGCACAAGACACTTTTGTGGGAGAGCATCTTTTGTATCCAGTCTCTTGAGAGTACCACGTCGCCTCAGTCAGATCTATTTCAGCCATGATTATCAGAGACGGCGAAACCATGAGAAGTTGAAAGCATGACAAGCACAGAATCAAGTCTGATGAAAGCCAGTAAACCTCCTCGACGTAGATATCGGACAAGTGAGCCAAAACAGAATCTTGGTCATGAACAAAAACCCCATTTTCGGCTGCAATACAGATTAGGGGCTTGTCTAAACAACAAGATAGACTCGTTGATCTCCTTGTACTGAGGGAGTACTGAAAGCTCTGAGAAGAGCCAACAAATGTGAGAATATCCTTACAATCCGCTCTAGACAAAGCAATGTACATATCCAGCGCGTGGGAGTACTGGAAAGTAACAGTTGGATAAAGCAGCCTGAACGAAATCCCACGAGAAGTCCACAGGGATGCTTCCTTCGGATGAGCAGTAGTCATAACCATCGCACCAAAACCCTCGGTGGATACCCACTCAAACTGGGTCCTACGTGGACATGAAAGCATGGTTTTGCTAATACTTCCGTTATATAGGACTACCAAGGTTCTATCTTCGCCGCATAGTGCTATTCTGTGTGACACATCCCAGGATAGCTTCACGACGTCAAAGTCAAGCATCATTTTAGTGATGGGTGATTTAGACGCCAAATCAAGGATTTCTAAACACTTTTGGCTAACCTGGGCCATAAAAAGTCCATCTTGAGATGGCGCGAAGAGCATAATTGATATGTTGTAAACAACACCTATATACATTAGGCACTGCGACGCTGCTGAACGGCATGAGCCAAGTCACGCAATACTTTTTCAGTTGTCTCAAAGTTGATGCATGCGTCGGTAATAGAAACTCCGTATTTGAGGTGCGCAGGACCCTCCTTAGGAACATCCTGGCGACCTTCGTTAATGTTGGACTCAATCATGAGACCACAGATGTGCTTGTTACCTTTTGCGACCTGTTCACCCACTGTTGCGGCTACCTTTGGTTGGTTATTGTGATTCTTATTTGAGTTGCCATGAGAGCAGTCAATCATGATCCGAGCCTCACTACCTTTGCTAAGGCCGGCTTTCTCAAGCTCAGCTTCGGCTTTGCCAACACTTTCAGGGTCGAAATTAGTGCCCGATTTTCCTCCACGCAAAATTACGAAGCAATCCTCGTTTCCTTCTGTTCCAACGATGGCTACGTTGCCAGGTTTGGTGACAGACAAAAAGTGGTGGGGATGCGATGCACTCTTTACGGCATCGATAGCAACTTGCAGGCCGCCGTCAGTTCCGTTCTTGAAGCCTACAGGGAAGCTGAGTCCGCTAGCAAGCTCGCGGTGAAGCTGACACTCAGTAGTACGAGCACCGATGGCTCCAACGCTGAAGAAATCACTCAAGAACTGAGGGCTAATGGTGTCAAGCATTTCTCCTGCAATAGGAAGGCTCTCTGTGAGTGTGCAGAACAACTCACGGGCCAAACGAAGACCCTTGTTGATCTGGAAGGAATGATCAATCTCGGGATCATTGATCAGACCCTTCCAACCAACCGTTGTACGAGGTTTTTCAAGGTAGGCGCGCATTACAATTAGCAGATCTCCTTTAAGTTCCTCATTAAGTTTTGTGAGTCTCTGGCAGTAGTCAACTGCGGCTTTGGGGTCGTGCAAAGAGCAGGGTCCGACAACAACAAGCAAGCGATCGTCTTTGCCCTTCAAAATATTGGATGCGGCTTCGCGACCGTCAATAATAGTCTTGTAAGATTTTTCAGAAAGTGGGAACTCACTCTGCAGAAGATCGGGTGCGATCAGTGGTGAGTATCCTGTGATACGCCAATCTTCGACACGACTTCTGTCACCAACATGTGCGTTTTCCTGGTACATGGTAACTTGAAAAATTTCCGAGGCGCGCTACTTAAGAGTTGTGGCGAGTGCATCACGTGATGCATAAGCGGATTCTAATGTATTCTGGCGGATTACCGATTTCGGAGCCAAGTGTAACGATGGGGAAAACACTAAAAATGTTGCGTAATGTTATGTACTCAATTTCTGAGTGTGAATGTGTGGTATCAAATTGATAGAGAATGTGGCTCAGCGGTGACAATAAGGCTTATTTTCCGTGCATACCTCGTGACTCACAAAATCACTGACTCATAGCACTGAGGAGTACACCGAAGCACGTGGAGAGATCTGAGATTGTGCAATATACTCGAAGAATACGCTTAGCATCGTAAGAATACGATATCGCCTCAGAAATATGCAAAAGTGGTGAGATGCCTAGGGTGTAGACAAGGGTCTGTGGAGCTGAAACGACTGATGAAACATATGTCTTTAGCCTTGACTCGAGCTAATGCCCGTCATAATAGCTAGTGGTTCCGCACAAGAGATGCAGCATGACGTTTTGACGTCCTGAATAGAGTAACTAACCTCTGATCAAGTTTGCCATGACCAGAGATTGAAGTAACATAGACGGCTGAACTGGCCCAGAGAATAGTGTAGCTGGCAAGTTTTGGAGTCGCTAGACGTACGAGCCCTCGATGGTAATGCGGTGCCCAGCTCCTTCATTTGACGGAGTTTTTTTCAGAAACTAGCTAGAAAACAGCTTCTGGTTATGGATGGCTGATCTTTGAAACAGGATCCGGTCAAACTTGAGCACAATCCCCATAGACGTGTGAATGGACCTTGATGCACGTTGATGCAACGAAGTTTCCCACGCATGATCCGTCAGAGGATGTATTATTGTAACTGCATTCTCGCGTATGCTTGAGGTGCCGCAGATTACTCATCCGGGCTAACTATCGGCCATTTTTGGGTATGAGTTGAATGTACGGCTAGCATTGAAATAGTAGCTTCTTGGTAACGCTATATGGTGGCCATATATCCGACGAAAGGCTGCAACAGATTTCCCCTTTCGATGCATGCATGTCTCGGACTGAGCATGGGCGTGGGTACAGGCTGGTTGTCCCTTGCGCGAGCACACTTGGCAAGGAATTTAACAAGGGCTTGTATACCGTAACGTCGATTTGGAGGGTTCAATTGGCTTGGCCGGGCCTTGCATGCGGTGACGAATTTTGGGGATGTTGTACTTTACGTTTTATCTCTACATTCCCAACTGAGCCAGAAACGCAAGCTCCTATCAGGAACAAAAGAGGCTCGGCATGAAATCACTCAATGGTGCGGCGTTGGATAAACACAGTAGCATACAGATTTAGTGGTCCATAGCTTTGTAAAATGCAAGAATGGCTGGCAATTGAGTGCTCAATGTGCTCGCGCCCCACCGCGATAATACGCCCCGTCGGTCTCCTTGTGCGAAGACCTAACCTATCCCTAAAGCTCTATGAACAACAAACTAGAAAAGTTGCAAGTATAGCTAAGGATACACTAACATCGCTACTCGACACAAGGGTAAGGGCGTCATGCAGCTCCCTTCTGTCCCGGCAACAACCTGTATGACGAGTGCAGCTGAGAGTCCTGGGCATATGGTTCTTGTTGCTCAGGGGACGAGTGCTAACGTGTGGGTCCAGGCAGATTCCTCAGTGTGAATGCAGAGCCATATATAGAGAAACCCAGAAAAAGTATCTCATCGATGTTGAGAGTCAAATGTCAATGCATGCAGTAGTCTGGTTTTCAATTGTTGTGCATGTCAACACACACAAACACCAGCGATCTCGTTAAATACCCCGAGAGCGATTAACCTGTCACCCATCGCACACTTGCTTAGTCACCAGGTGCGCAGCTGACGTCAACAAGGGTGAAACTTGTTTACGTTTGTTTTATCGACTCGGACAAAAGTTGGAACTCGGATTATTTGGCTCTGGTTTGGACATCGTTTCGGCATCCACCTTATTTATTTTTTCCTTCTTTATAATTATTTATTATGACTGAAACCGCCGTCAATCAGTTCGATTCCGGGACTTTTGAAATGACCTCGCTTTTGGAACGCATACCTTCGGTCCACTCCATGAACGACATCCCGTTCGTGGGTGAAGGACATCCAGAATCCTCACAAATACGCCGCAGCGACTCGACCCCCAGCATTTCGGACCGCCTCTACCATTCGTACAGCGCGTCGTCGCTGGGGTGTGCTGAGCCCGCTAGCAACCACAGTTCACGCCTGATTAGTGTAACTGACATTGAGCTCCCCAAACACTCTTCTCTCATCCGCACTGATGATCTGTACGCGTTGCACTCGACGTGCTGCCAGCTCAAGAACGACATTGAGAGCTACGGGCCCGCGAGCCTCAACTCTATCATCCTCAGCAGCGTGTTCGAACGCGTGAACTCTGCGTTTATCGACGCCATCACTGCTCTCTCCACCTCGTGCGACGACGTGAACCTATTCTGTGGGGCCTTCTATCCCTTGCGAGACATATTCCGCCACATGCAAAGAGTCGGCCCAGTGGGATCAGTGTTTCCAAAATCCTCGCTGCTGTCGACGCTCATCAAGTGGGACTACCGCCAGCTGATCAACTCGTTCCTGACGCTCCTGAGAACGTCGCCAGGGTTTGTCGCAACCGCTTACCTCGAACTGCCCGCCAACGAGCGCAAGATCTTCTCAGGAGGCAACCGCAGCGACGTCATCGAAGATGTGTTCAATGCCCAGCGGCTATCACCGCTAGGGATCCTGTTTTACGGCATGCATCGTGACCCCAATCAGCGAATCAACTACTTTGCCGCAATGTGCTCTCAGCTCTTGGGCGAAGGTCACAATGAATGCCTCGAGTTCCTGTTCTCAAAGTTCAGCAAGTCTTTGTTTCTGTCGAATCCTAATAATATCAAGCTCGACTTGTTGCTAAGAAAGTTCATTGTCAAGGGATCTGCTCTAGTACCTACTACTGGGAACGCAGGATCGTCGACCCACACAAGCACCACCAATGCCACCACTGCAACGGCAATGTCTGTCTCAATGAATACCGGAGAAGACTTTTGGATCAATTTCTGCAGTCAAATGCTCGAACTGCTGGGCAGCGATGACTTCTTACCCAAGGAACTGGCGCAGTTCGTTGCAACCATATGCGAGCTGGCTCCTCAGTTCGCCCCGACCGTAAGAGGAGCCGCAATCAAGCACTACAAACGGCTCTTGAAGGGGCTGCTGTCCAACCCTCACGCATTCGGAATATTGAATGATACATTCATTTCTGACTCCACGCAAAAGCTGCTAATCCTGTCCTTCATTCAACAACTCAGTGATGCAATTGACCGCGACGGAAGCTTTGTCGACAAGATCTGCGGTGCTAATATAGCCCTAGGAGACCTTGAGGTGTACTATGAGCCAAATCAGCTGATGGTGATGAGCCTTAGTGATCTGGTTTTCCTCTACCATTCGTTGCTGCCTGCAAAGAAACCGTCTTCGGCGTTGGTGCAGGATGACAATGAGTGGTGTCTCGACAACATCCAAGCAGATCTCGAACCAGTAATGAAGGACCTTAGCGCCAAGTTACCAGCTATGAGATCAAGAATAGTACGCGAGCAGCAGGGGATTTTCAATGAATATTGGCAAGTTTTCAAGATCGAGCAAGATGGTCTAGTCAACGATATGGATAACAACAGTTGGTCTCCCGAAACTTTTGGTATTCCTGGTTTATTAGTTCCCCGCAAAAATATGGATGTCAAGTCAATCCTCAATTACAGTATCCAGGATGCCGAGAGCAGAGGCAACTTCGTGGATGTTCACACTTTGTCAAAGTACTTGAACGCCGAAAATCCTCTCAACGCTGTAGTTCAGGAACTCGAAAAAGGAGTCTTAGTTCTCACCTCACATCGACAAGAACTTCATGTTATTTTGGACGCCCACATGCAGCACTTCCTCAAACTCAAGAAAGACCAACAGAAATTCTTCCACAATCTTAGTCGTTATCGCCTGAATTTCTGGTACGAACAGGAAGTTCGCAACACGGCTGTATATAACCGGGCATTGGAAGTCGCAGCGTTGCTTCGCGGCGAGCTTTCTCTTCAACGATCCAACTCTGGGTCGTCCATATCATCATACAGTCGCCGGTTCAGCGCAAGACCGCGGCGTCTGAGTCTTTTGAGCGGCCACAGCCTGATGGACTCGTTCTTTGTCTCCAAGGATTATTTAATAAAACCAAAACTGGCCGATCGGGAGATTGATATCACCATGAAATACCTCCGGTCTGAACATGTGTACGAGAATTTCTGCCGTTCCGAGGAGCTGATCCACCGTTTCAATTGCGAGATATCAATGCTCCTCAGTAGGCTGATGGAGCGCGATTTCCTGACTAGCACGTCTACTTGTTACAAGAAAGACGCGCGCACTCAGGCACAGACCAGTAACCATCACCGCATGTCCATGAGTGTGCTTCCTGATATTTCAGGAACACGCAGTCGTAGCCGCAAATCTTCCCCCAACTTGTTACTCGATATTTTCGAATGGAAAAGTGCAGACCAAACCCACATCGATTCCAGCATGGGCCTCCAGAATGATGACATCGGCGGCACCGTGCCAGACAAGGATGTCCTCTGTGGCCTGCTTCTCAGTGACCTGGGAGCGGATTTCTTGAGTAAAGGTGCAGAGAGTGATGAGTTCATGCAGCAAACTGGTCGTATGCTTGTAGATGGAGATGGCCAATTCATTCAGCCGGTACTAGAATACATCTCAATGCAAAGCACACCGCGCAATAAACTCAAAGGGTTTCAGACTCTAAACAAAGTCGTTCGCTGTAAGCTCGAGGCGGAGAGCCCTGCTGGCGTTACTCCTTCTCGCCACGATGTAACCTATGAGCTCTCAAAACTACTCGGAAGAGAGGCTGGTACCCTGTTTCGCGATTTGCAGATTGTGTCTGGCTTTGTCCCCACGTCAGTTCTAGAAACTGTTGACGAAGGACAGCCATTCTGGGACGTTGCCGATGCTGCTCTCAAGATTCTTGATCAAGTGGTCGTCAAGAGCATGGACCTTGCAGCACGGATGATGCGATATAATGAGACAGTAAAGGGAACCAGTGTTGTTGCCAATATGGGCGTGAACGATGCAGTTGCGATATGGTCGTTCTGCGCCCGTCATGGTCGGCCCAAGGCTCAGCGCAAGTTAGCAGAACTATACCTTGCCTATCCGCACACTCTGCTAGAAGTAATGCCGTTCGCCAAGCCGGCCATCCTTTTCGAGGGCATTGAACCATCTCTGGTCCGCAATGCAGTGGTGGCTCACTGGATGCAGATGGCAGCTCAGAAAGGAGAACCAAAAGCGGTGGAGTATTGCAAGCAATTGCAAAAAATTGATTTTATTTGAGCATTAGCATGTATATTCATATATGGGAAAACGTCAGTATCGGCCTTATACATATTATCATCAATCATTAATCGTAACTTTGGAGCGATGCTGCATCGCTATTTAGTAGTCCGTACTCTGCGTCGCTGCTCAACGGAAAGCTGTGCGCGTAATAGCAGCGTGGAGTGCAAAAGTCCTGCGAGAACGGCACCTCTTGTTGATTGAATATATCCTGCCACACCACAATCTTGACTGCTTCCTTGTCGAAGAAACAGTTGCAGTAGCAGCATCTGATTCCCATGTTGTACTTTTGTACCGCTTTACTGAGGTACCGTACCACGTTTACTGGGAGACGATCGGTATAGTGTTTAGAGAGTGGCCTGCCCTCTGTGAGGTTCGTAATGACGCTCGTGCTCAGGGACACCAGCGAAGGGGCCGTTCGAAGCTTATCGATAGTTCTGCGGCCCCGCCCTTTGGATCTCAGAGGATTCGGCCGGCAGGTCAACGTTCGTATCGGCAGATTGAGGATCTCGTTGGGGAGATACTCGAGCTTATTGTTTCCCACGTGAAGCTCTACCAAATTGGTCAATTTGCATATAGCCGGGGGCAGATAGCGCAGTTTGTTCCGCCGGAGACTCAGAACTGTGATGCTGTGGACGTCAAACAGCGAGAGCGGCAGGCTCCGCAGCTCGTTCCCGCTGAAAAACATCTGGATCTGGTCGATTGGACGGACGTGGCCCTCGTGAAAAACTACGTGGTCCAGTTCCCTGATTTCAGGGGGGATCTCGCTGATGCCGCGGTCGCTGAACTCCACCTTCAAGATGCCGTTATTGACGTACTTGGACGGGTCCTCTACGACGTTGTCGACGAATTTCTGTGGGGTCAATTCATTGTCGCTGAAACTGCGATGTGCCACCGCCTGGGCGCCGCTATTCTGCGAAAATGCTCGTTGGGCCGATATGCTGTGCGATAATACCAGCTTTTCGCAGGGCTGGTCACAGTCGTCCACGTCGGTGTCTCCTTCATCGATTTCCATATCGGTCTCCCCGTCGTACCAGTCTTCGGCCATTTCAGCGTCTATGGAGTAATTAGTGGCAGGAGGGCTGGACGCGAGATGGAAAATCTGCTCCTGGTCATTGCACCCGTGCTCTGAGCTCGTCAACACATGGTATTGCATTTCGCCGTCATAAAGCGAGCTGTCTGTAGCTGGTCCCCGCTCCATGTGGAAGGGTAAGAGGGATAACGGGCTTGCGTTACTATATACATGCATGCGGCTCGCCCACCCAAAACAACGAGGAGCCGCACCAAATTTATACAATTATTTATACATAGATTAATTGCTCGATAACGCGTGAGAACAGCAACGCATCTGCCCACGTCACGTGGGTTAATTAGTCGCGTGGAGCGCGTCGGTAATTAGTAACTGCAGCAGATCGCGTCTGTCAGTTTAGAGTTTATAGAGATTTTGTAGGGAGCCAGACTGCAGCAGATCGCGTCTGTCAGTAGTTTATAGAGATTTTTTAGCGGCTAGACTCTGCAGCAGTTCTGGGCAACTTGTAGAAAGCTCAGGTTTTCGGTGCTGTTGGTCACCAATGCACTGGTGAATGAGAGCAGTTCGCACACACAGGCCTCGTGTACTAGCCCAAATACCAGCTTAAATGTGTTTTGGCACGCCGTGGGATAGACTCTTAGCTCGCCCGGTGCAATGATGCCGATAAGCTTTCCCACTGTCTCGTCCCATAGCTGCAGCTCAAATTCGGCACACACTATTCTGATTGCCCTATCGTCTCTAGCAAATAGTTCAGTAACTACCGACATTGGCCCTTCGCTGGTCAAAACGTCGTGGGTGCCAGCTTTGAAACAGCCAGGCTCCAGGAACACCCGGCTTTTGACGTCGAGCAGAGCGTCCCAGTGATAGTCCCTAAACACATTGGCGACTAGCTTATAATGGGCTGACAGTTTTAGTATCCGTAGTCCACGCCTTGCGCTTTCTATCTTGTCGATCATAAAGTCCCGCGAGTGCCGCAGCTTGTTGTACGTCGGAGCTAGGCGTGGGAAACTGCGTGACATCTTCAAAAACAGTGAGCAGAATGACTCCATCCTGAGGAGCGGAAGCTCCAAGTAGTTTTGGGCGTGTTGCATGCTGTGTAGCGGATTATCAAGGGCTTCTTTGTAGAGCCACTCTCCAAACCGAGTAGATCGCACAAGCTCCTCGCCTACATTGTCTGCATTGTGGCACTTCCAGAGCTTGCACTGTGAGACTGTGTAAGCGTCCCCATAGTCCTCGTAGCAAGAGAGCTTTCCACTCAGGAGCATTGCGAGCATCTCGTTATTGAGCCGCTCCAGCGTCGGATCGCGGCCTTTTCTTAAGCGCCGGTAAGCTTTCTTGAGCAGTGGAAGAATCTGCCGTGAGTGGACAAGATATAACGCGGGAAAAGGATCGAATATGTGGGCAAGCTCCTTGGCCCACTGCTTGTTCAACGAAGGAGAGAAGAATATCCGAATAGCCTCGCTCAGTTTCATGATATAGACGCTCTCCTGTTGGATGAACTCAGCAAGATCTTTCCTCAGCTGGGCAAGGTTGTAGATGGAGGATTTCCTAGGAGGAATATCAAGGTCGTAGTCGATTGCATGGAGCTGGTTCCAGACCCATGTTCCTGAAACTGCAGATATACCATGGAGGAGCTCAAGAACCAAGACCGATCGCTCATCAGACTCTGTCTCAGGGCATCTAAGAGACACTACATCACCGTAGTCAAAGCAGCTTGAACTCGACCGCCAGGTAAGAGACGGGACATCTGACTCCGAATTATACCGGTATGTCATAGCTTTAAGAGGAGGAGGTCGACCTCTTCGTCTCTCTAGTCTTGAAGGCCCTAGTCTTGTGAGCTGACCATCACAATGCGGCTCTCTCCTCGGAGTTCCGAGGGTATAAATGCCACCACAGTAGTATCCCCTTAGTGATGCAGACGTCCTGCGTTTCAGTGTGGCCATTTTCCATTCTGGCCCCAAAACCTTTGGTCCCAGCCCCCGAAAGAACTCAAAGCTGTGAGCCTCCCCGCTGAAAAACGCACTTCGGAATGAGGGGCTTTTCTGGAACTGTTCCTCTAGACATGGATTGCCATCGAGATATATTACCTTCAGTTCGGGGAGCAGAATCAAATGCTGGGGCCATGTGGTGATTTCATTTTCTTCAAGGTACAATGCCTTGAGCTCTTTCAGCTCGCAGATCCATTCATCCACTACAATTATTCCCATTTTTGGGGCCCTTAAAACCTCGAGATTCCGAAACTGCCGAATAAATTGAGGAATTCGGCCTGTCCTCCAGCAGTAATCTATAGCATCATCGTTCAAGCTGATGTCGAGATATTTTACTAGATCCACCTCATTGTAATTCTCCTTTTGCTCAATGAAACAATCGAAATTGACTGTAGACGCAATTGATGTCATTAGAGAAAAACTCTTGAAGTTAATTGGTATATCCTGTCAGAGTATAAACTTAGGTTTGAAAGATCATCAGACTAGGTTTGATGGAACCAACAATTTCCACAGCGAATCATTCATCGGAGACAGCACATGTGATTCGAATTGGAAAAGCAGATCATGACTACTCACTCACTCTGGGACCCTTAAGTAATTTCATGAGCTATGTCACTTCTAGTAACGCCCCAGTCAGTACCCCAAATCGCCATTCAAAAATGTACCCAAGCTATTTGTAAAGGCCCAATAGTGCTGAGTGATATTTGCGGGTTGAGAAGTCAGCTTGAGAGTCGCCAAGGACACAATAAGCTCAGCGAAATCCTATTTGTTGGAAGCACAAACGTAGGAAAATCATCCTTATTGACCAAATTGCTCAACCCTCCAAAGGCTGATAAAAAAAAACGAAGAGATCTCCCCAATGTCTCGAAGAAGAAGGGTTTCACGAAAACGCTGAATTTCTACACAGTTGGGAACTCGTTCAGACTAGTAGACTCTCCAGGCTACGGTTTCAAGTCCAACGATCATCAGGGTACAATCGTGAGCGAGTACCTGGAGAACTACTCTTCAAGCCTGAGGCAGGCTTTCATACTTGCTCATGCTGTGAAGGGCCTAACTCCTCACGATGCTCAAGTGGCGAGCATGTTGACCAGTCTCGGTATTCCATATGATTTGGTACTAACCAAGGCCGATATGGTCAGAGAAACGGACGGTGTGCATCAGGTGCTCGCAGATGCGCAGGAGCTCACAGGAATCGTGTCGAGAGTGTACTTGACAAGCGTCACTAAAGACATTGGAATCAATCTGCTACGAGGCGGAATCTGGCGTTCGCTCGTTGCCTAGAAGTTGAGGAGTATAACAGGCATTGCCTATGGCTGAGACTTGTCTGTGAGAAAATATTTATTGTTATAGGTCATGCCTGATAGTTCTGTCGCATAGGCGAAAGCTGTCAACCTCATGGTCGTACTCAAGGAAGGTCTTTAGCGTCACGTCAAGCTGAAGTCATGCATAGCTCTGAGCACATTGTGCTAGAGATCCTAACAATTGCAAACAATCGAATAACGTAATTAGAATACATCGTTATATAAATTAAGGATGCTAATAACGGCCCCGTCCACCAAAGCCTCCACGGGATCCACGGCCACCTCTGCTTCCACCTCTTGAAGAGAATCCACCTCTTGAACCGAATCCTCCACGGCTGCCACCTCTGGCACCGAATCCTCCACGGCTTCCACCTCTAGATCCGAATCCGCCACGGCCACCTCGTGCTCCTCCTCTGGCACCACCGCCAGATCTGGGCTTCTTCACTTTGGGAGCAGCGGGCTTTGGCAAGAATCGCTCTAAGGGTAACAATTTGTCTGTGCCAATGAAGAATTTATCACCGTCTTTGAAAGAGGTAGAGACAATGCCATCTGAAGGTTTAATGGTGAAGAAAACTTCACGAACTGGGCCCAGGATTTCGTCTACTTTGCCCACCAGGCTTTTATTCTCGAGGTAAATTGGTGCGTTGAAGTATGGAATTTTTGGGTTGGAGCTTCTGCAAACAATATCGCCTTCGCAATCTTTGAAAAATACTCCCATCTCAACCACCTCGTCGGGAGGGCCTTGAGGACCGCCGAATCCTCCGCCGAATCCCCCTCTTCCTCTTCCTCTTGATCTATTCATTTGAAGAAATTTCAGATGACTAACTGACTTCGTCTGGATACTTGTGGCTGCAGTGGCGCCGAGACGTCGAGGTCACAGCTTGCAGGACGGCCTTATCAGTACCTGAGCGTGCTTTATACGAACGTTGCTACTGTGCGCATGGAGCTGTGGGGGCACCCAATCCAACTGTCAAGTCTCGCTAGATTCGAGCTACGTCAGGTTACTCAACATATTTGCGTCATGAGAGTCAGAAGCCGAACTGTACCCGCGGCCATCCCGAGTCACAGCGACGAACAATTGTCTAGGTACCAGTTATGATCAGTGATTCTTACATTTACAGATAAATAACTCCCCCTATACGGTGTAGTGGCAAGTGTAGCAAAATATAGCGAGTGATGGGCCCTAACCCTTAAAAGCGCGGTGCACAGGTGAAGTGCAGAATCAGACTATTAGGGCGCCTGCCACTGATAGGCGCCACAAACCGACCGTTTCCCGAGTCGGCCCCGATCAGGGTAAACATGGTCCATGCACCACAAAGAACGGGTCAGAATGCGGTGGGAAAACCGAGCGTAGTAATGGTGGATGAATCGGCCAATCATGAGGCCATTTCATCCACTTATCTACAATAACTCAGTCTTATTGGTGTGTCGCTAATGCATGCGGCGAGCCAATGCATACCAGGTGCATCCAATTAGCCAGGTTATAAATTGTACTATATCAGTAAATTTTCTCTATTGTTTATCCGTCGCAATGGCCTGTGAGCCCACTACTCCAGTTACACCCTAACCCCCTCGGTTCATGATAAAAGGACATGTGCATCGTTACCAACACCCTCTGCACGATGGACGTCCCGTTTACCGAACTCAGCGCTGTCGAGAACATGCGCAATGAGTCCAATATTATGGGCCCCAACAGTAAGATTCTTGTCGCCAACCGTGGTGAGATCGCTATCAGAGTTTTCCGTACAGCTCACGAGCTGTCAATGGTTACGGTCGGTATCTACGCTCACGAGGACATTCTCAGTATGCACCGTCTCAAGGCTGATGAGGCCTACGTACTGGGAAAAACTGGTGAGTTTACCCCGGTTGCTGCCTATCTTCAGATCGACGAGATCATTAAGATTGCTAAACAGCACAATGTTCGCATGATCCACCCAGGATACGGTTTCCTTTCTGAGAACTCTGAGTTCGCCCGCAAGGTCGTCGAGAATGGCCTGCTTTGGATCGGCCCTCCTGCAGACGTCATTGACTCGGTGGGCGATAAGGTTAGTGCCCGTGTCTTGGCCGATAAAGCTGGAGTTCCTACGGTGCCAGGCACCCCTGGACCCATTGAGAAGGTTGAGGAAGCCAGTGCTTTCGTGAAGGAGTACGGCTACCCCGTGATCATCAAGGCTGCGTTCGGCGGTGGAGGCCGTGGTATGCGTGTTGTTCGCGAGGGCGACAACATCGAGGATGCGTTTTTGCGTGCCTCCAGCGAGGCCAAGTCTGCTTTCGGCAACGGCACCGTCTTCATCGAACGCTTCCTCGACAAGCCAAAGCATATCGAGGTCCAGCTGTTGGCTGATCAGCACGGCAACGTCATTCACCTGTTTGAGCGTGACTGCAGTGTCCAGCGTCGTCACCAAAAGGTCGTCGAGATTGCCCCCAGTCTCAACATTCCCCCTGATGTCAGAGACTCTATCCTAAAAGACGCTGTCAAACTGGCGAAGACTGCGGGCTATGTCAATGCTGGTACCGCAGAGTTCCTCGTCGACAACCAGAACCGCCACTACTTCATCGAGATCAACCCCCGTATTCAGGTAGAGCACACTATTACGGAGGAGATCACGGGCATTGACATTGTCGCTGCCCAGATCCAGATCGCTGCCGGTGCCACTCTCGAGGACCTTGGCCTCAGCCAGGACTCGATCACCGTCCGCGGCTGCGCCATTCAGTGCCGTATCACTACTGAAGACCCTACTAAGAACTTCCAGCCTGATACCGGTAAGATCGAGGTCTATAGATCAGCTGGAGGCAATGGTGTTCGTCTCGATGGCTCTAATGGATTTGCCGGTGCTGTTATCTCTCCTTACTATGACTCCTTGCTCGTCAAGTGTACCTGCTTGGGTAGTAGCTTCGAGACCGCGCGGCGCAAAATGCTGCGTTCGTTGATCGAGTTCCGCGTCCGTGGTGTCAAGACAAACATTCCGTTCTTGCTCTCACTCTTGACTAACCCCACATTCATCAAGGCTGAGTGCTGGACTACGTTCATCGACGACACTCCTTCGCTGTTCAACTTGTTCCCGTTCCAGAACCGCGCTCACAGAATCCTTCAGTACTTGGCCGATGTCTCAGTCAATGGACCACAGATTGCTGGTCAACGTGGAGAGCCTCAGCTCAAAGCGCCAGTTCAGATTCCGCCTCTGGCTGGCTTAGGGCCCGTCTCCGAACCCGCCGAGAAAGGCTGGCGTAACATCCTCGTGGAGAAGGGTCCTGAAGCTTTTGCAAAGGCCGTCCGTGCTCACAATGGCACTCTCGTAATGGATACTACCTGGCGTGATGCTCATCAGTCTCTGCTGGCTACTCGTGTCCGCACTTTTGATCTTTTGACTATCGCTCCTACTACCTCCCATGCGTTGCAGGGTGCATTCGCACTTGAGTGCTGGGGTGGCGCTACCTTTGACGTTGCCATGCGTTTCTTGCAC
Source organism: Wickerhamiella shivajii (assembly GCA_030585105.1). Lineage (NCBI taxonomy): Eukaryota > Fungi > Ascomycota > Dipodascomycetes > Dipodascales > Trichomonascaceae > Wickerhamiella > Wickerhamiella shivajii. The sequence goes on along the minus strand of JAJMCH010000003.1, from coordinate 949,660 downwards.
GAGGACCCCTGGCAGCGCATTCGCAAGTTGCGTAAGGCCGTGCCCAACATTCCTTTCCAGATGTTGCTCCGCGGTGCTAACGGTGTGGCATACAGCTCTTTGCCGGACAATGCCATTGACCACTTCTGTAAGCAGGCTAAGGAAGCTGGTGTGGACATTTTCCGTGTGTTCGATGCCCTCAACGATATCGAGCAGCTCAAGGTCGGCGTGGACGCTGCACGCAAGGCTGGTGGCGTAGTCGAAGGAACTGTTTGTTACTCTGGCGACATGCTTCAGCCTGGTAAGAAATATAACTTGGAGTACTACGTCAAGTTCGTTCGTGAGATCGTCGGCCTCGGCATTCATACCCTTGGTATCAAGGATATGGCAGGCACCCTGCGCCCTCCCGCTGCTACTAAACTAATCACCGCCATTCGTAAGGAGTTCCCAGACCTTCCCATCCATGTTCATACCCACGACTCTGCTGGTACTGGTGTAGCCTCAATGGTAGCTGCTGCTCGTGCAGGAGCTGATGTTGTTGACTGCGCATCTAATTCCATGTCAGGTCTCACTTCCCAGCCCTCGATCAGTGCCTTCATTGCCTCTGTTGATGGTGAGCTCGATCACGGTCTTAACAAGGAATGGGTCCGCAACATTGACAACTACTGGGGCCAGATGCGTTTGCTTTATAGTCCTTTTGATGCAGACATCAAAGGTCCCGATCCTGAAGTTTATGAGCACGAGATCCCTGGTGGTCAGCTCACTAACTTGTTGTTCCAGGCTCAGCAGGTCGGTCTCGGTGCTCAGTGGGAAGAAACCAAGAAGGCTTACCACGAGGCTAACGAGCTGTGCGGTGATATCGTAAAGGTGACCCCAACCTCCAAGGTTGTTGGTGACTTGGCTCAGTTCATGGTCTCCAAGAAGTTGACCAGCAAGGACGTTCAAGAGCGTGCCTCTGAGCTTGACTTCCCAGACTCTGTTCTTGATTTCTTCCAGGGTCTCATGGGTACACCTTACGGCGGTTTCCCTGAGCCTCTGCGTACAAACATTCTCAAGGGTAAGCGTGAGAAGTTCACGAAGCGCCCCGGTGCGTTGCTCGCTCCGGTTGACCTCAAGAAAGTCAAGGAGACCCTGAAAGAAAAATACGGTCCTCACATCAACGACGATGATGTGGCAAGCTACAACATGTACCCCAAGGTGTTTGAAGCTTTCCAGAAGATCAAGCAAGAGTACGGCGATCTCAGTGTCGTTCCCACCGGCTTGTTCTTGAGCGCTCCAGAGATTGGTAAATCATATCAGGTTGAGATCACTCAAGGCAAGGTCTTGATCATCAAGGTTTTGGCTATCTCAGAGTTGTCTGAGCAGACTGGTACCCGCGAGGTGTACTTTGAGCTCAACGGAGAAATGCGTAAGGTCACAATTGAGGACCGCACCGCTAGTGTTGAGACTGTGTCTCGCCTGAAGGCTGACTCGCAGAATCCTGGTGACGTTGGTGCCCCTATGGCCGGTGTGGTCGTTGAAGTACGCACAAAGGAGGGTCAAGATGTCAAGAAGGGTGATCCTTTGTTCGTCATGAGCGCCATGAAGATGGAGATGATTGTTTCTTCCCCGGTCAGCGGCAAGGTTGGCCGTATGGAGGTGAAGGGCGGTGAGTCTGTTGATGGCGGCGACCTCCTCTGCCAGATTGTTAAGTCTTAAAACTTCATACATATCTAGACAATATTTGACGAACTTTTTCAAGTACAAGTGATAATGGATATTTCTAATTCTCGAGCTAGATACTACTATCTTTTTAAACATATTCCTCTTCAACGAACTCACCCTCCACGAGTTCCTCGTCTCCAAAATCGTCGTCAACGCCTGCGTTGTAATATTGCTCATATTCGTTGACCAGGTCCTCTATATTTGAATAAGCCTCGGTGAACTCCGACTCATCCATTCCTTCCCCAGTAAACCAGTGGAGGAAGGCCCTGCGGCGGTACATCACGTTGAACTGTTCAGTGGTGCGGGTGAATAGCTGTTGAACAGCAGTGGTATTGGCAATACTCGTAGCAGAGGTCTTCATGTTACGAGGAGGAACATTGCATACTGAAGTCTGGAAGTTGTTGGGAATCCATTCGGTGAAAAGATCACGGTTTTTCTCATAGGTTGCCTGGTTGCAGTCCTCTACCTCCTTCACAGAGATGGGTCCCCTGAAAATGGTAGAGATCGTGAGGTAGCGGCCGGAATTGGGATTGCACGCGGCCATGATGTTGCCCGGATTCAGCAACTGGTGGCTGAGCTCGGGGACGCTGAGATTATGAAAGTCTCGAGTGTTCGCAGCGAACAAGGGTGCGAACGAGGTGGTAAAGAAATGCAGACGCGTAAACGGGACCAGATTGACTGCTAGCTTGCGGAGGTCACCGTTGAGCTGACCGGGGTATCGCAGGCACGTCGTGACGCCAGCCATCACGTTGGCGATCAGATGGTTGAGATCGTGGTGGCTTGGTTGGCTCAGCCCGAGAGTTTTAGTGCAGATATTGTACAATGCCTCGTTGTCGAGACAGTACGTCGCATCGCTGAACTCGACCAACTGGTTCATGGCCAGCACCGCGTTGTACGGCTCGGTAACGGTCTCTGACACGGTGGGGCTAGGGAGAACCGAGTACGTCGAGGTGATGCGGTCGCTGTACTCGTCCTTGATGCGGCTCAAAAGGAGCGTGCCAAGGCCGGATCCAGTGCCTCCACCGAGCGAATGGACGATCTGAAAGCCCTGGAGCGAGTCGCACGGCTCCACTTCGCGACGCACAACGTCGAGAACTTGGTCCATGAGCTCGGCCCCCTCGGTGTAGTACCCTTTGGCCCAGTTGTTGCCGGCACCGCTCTCGCCCGAGATGAGGTTGTCTGGACGGTAGATTCCCCCGAGCTTTCCGCTCCTGATCGAGTCGATTGTCGCGGGTTCGAGGTCGACGGCGACCGCTCGCGGCACGTACTTGTTATTGCTGGCCTCTGAAAAGAAAACGTCGATTTTATCGCGCTGTTGAGGATCGTCAGACGTCATACGACCTTCCGAGTCGAGGCCGTGCTCCTCAGTAATAGTTTCCCAGAACGCGGTAGCTACCTGGTTGCTATGTTAGTTTACAGTTCCCGTGGATTTCACCATGAAATACTTACCCAGCCTGACCACACTGCAAGGATACAATTTCGCGCATGTCAACAAGCCAAGTTAAGATGTGGCAACAAGGAAGGTGTGTGTGGCTGATCTGCAAGGCACACTGTCGGCGGATAGACCGTTGCAGGCACGAGCGCTCGCCCGGGCTCACCGAACGCGCCACAGCCAGCAGGGGATGCATGAATTGATTTCATATGTGCGGGATCCTGCTGGAGGGCTCGATCGCAGGCTGTCACGCCACACATGAGGCACGGGGCACCGCAGGGCCGCACCCACCAGCCGCGGTTTGCGGTCTTTGCGGGAAATTGAGCTCGTATTTCGCGGCGGGGCCCATTTCGTGGCTGCGGCCACATTGGTTGAGCCATCGGCCTATCGAGGATCGCACCTCACACTGCCCAGCAATCTGAAACGGTCGTGGCGTGTGTGAGACAATTGTCAGAGCTGAAATGCTTTTGGGTGCCATGCCAAGCTGCGAAGCGGCCTTGGACAGCTTTGGCGGCCGCAAACTTCTGGGCCCGTCCTATCACGAGCCCCAATCGTCTTTCAGCTCTAGATCTTGACGATTATGCCCCCTATAATCCCGCTGGGAGAACACCACTTATTACAGGCTTGACTAATTGAAATTATGCAGGTTTTAGTCCAATAGACCAATATACTCTGTGACGCAATGCGAGATGGTGACGCGGTCAGCTAATTAGCCATCAGGCTGGACTACATCGCGAGGCTTGGAGAAATGGCGCGCGAGCGAGCTACAGTGCGGGAGTTATTAGTGCTAGCATATACTATTTCTGGTGCGGGGCCCTTGCGGGCCTGTGGAGCTGGGCCCCGCGATTGGGTCGTTTGCGCCCAGGATCGATGCACGGGGGAGATCCTATCCTCCGCTTACTCGCTAATGCATGCGTGCAGGCGGCCTGTGAGCGGCCAAGCCAGTTATTTTGCGATATGGTTTGGTGAATTCGTTGCGCCGTTTGCATCAGGTGCCGCCAGTTGTGGATATTTGCGTCGGCCTGGGTCATCACTGCCTGACCCTGCACCAGCTTAGTGCGGCAATCGGCGATAAGCCCGCGTACCTGGTTCACTATCAGTAAAAGCTGAGCTGCCTGCTCAATTGTGGTGTCCATTTTCCCAAAATTTCGGCGGACGCTGGGCGGTTTGCTATTTAGCCACTACAACATTATCAGCTAGACGATGCCGCAACCCATTACTAAGACAGCTTATTTGCTGCGACTCCTTCATAGATCGGTGCCTGCGGTGGATATCTGGCCAGTGATTGAGGGTCCAGCACGGCCAGACAGGATTGTGTCCCCAGAGTGATTTTCCACGCCGGCGCCGGCAGTACGCTTACCACACCGCTGAGGCCCCATGCTCGCGATGCACTGGTATGCAGGGTCCGTGCATGACAGGAGGTTCCGACAGGGTGCCGCGCACCACCAGCCGCCAGCGAGGCCGCGTCCCGGGCAAAAAACCACACCGTTGCCCGCAGTGCCGCAAATGACGCGTATCCAGCAAATTCCCTCGCGTCCTTGATTGCGGATACGCGCGCCTCAGCAATATCATGTCATGGGCTAGGGTACTGCAGCAGGCGTGTATGCAATTTTTCCCAATTTGGGGTGACTTAAAACAGTGATCGGTCCCTTCACTCACGCTACTCTTGCTACAATTCGCTAAGTCACGAAACACTCTTTACCCTCGCTATACCATTAATGCCTAGTATTTGGACCGCAGTAAAGCAAATGCAGACCGACAAGCGGTTCAGGGACGCTCCAGCGCCTCTGGACGCGTTGTCGTCTGTCGTTCGCCAACTCACAAAGGACCTGGTGCTGCTGAGACGCGCATCCAAGCACGAGCGAGACCTCTACACCACCATATCCGGCCTCATCTCTCACAACAACAAGCTGCCGTCCGACGTCGATAAAGTCGCAAAGTGGTGCGAGAGGTTAGTCGCCCCGTTCATTCTCTACATTGAAGTCTACACTAATACTGCCAGCTCCGCCCCTGCGTCACTACAATCGCTGAGGCGAGCCCCGTTTGCATTTCTCGAGGAGGCAAAAGAGCTGCTGACCCAGCTCGAGAGCCTCGTGTCCAAGCCATGCGGCGTCTCGGCGATCTCAGCACTCGCTGTCGCGTCCAGACGGATGCTCACAATCCAGAGCTCGCAGGAGTCCAACGACCTGTTCGAGTTCAGCCGCGTCCGCAGCTTCAGAAGCAACAGAGGCGTTTCTGCGGCGTTTAATCCGCTCGACGTCGCAGAGCGGGCCCTGTTCGACATCTCAGTCGACGGGGGAGAAGAGCAGGTCGCCGAAGTGCTGCTCCTGCAGCGCCACGGCCGCCAGTCCCTGGCTATCTGCTCGGTCCACGAGAAGGGGATTCGCTCCCTCAAGTACCCCCCCTTCAAAGGCGGCGAGTTCAGCAGCCTGAACTACCCAGCTTCCGACACTATTGCGCTGTCCACTAGCCAAAAGACCCTGCGTCTGAGCGCCACCGAGGTCGTGGTGGAGCGCTGGAAGCCCATTTTTGAGAACCTGTTCCGAACCAGAGACTTTTCCAACGAGGACATGGCCAAAATTAGACCGGCCCGCGTGTCTGGCCTGGGCATTGCTCTCGTCCCCGCAGAGCCAGCGCCCCAACACGAGAAGTTCGGCGAGGACTATGATGAGTTCGAGGAGGAGCCTGAGCCCGAGGACCCTGCAGAGCAGCGCCGGAGATCCAGGATGACGACTTCAGAATCCCTGAACGTGCTGAAACGTATCAGCGTCGGCATGCCAGTGGACTTCAGCGATGACCTTGCAAAGATCCTAAGAGGAATCGAGGAGGAAGATAGCGCATTGGAAAAGGCACATGCTAAAAGGCCTATCGTTAATGCACCTGCGCCTGCCATCAAGCCAAAGGTTACCCAACCTCCAATATCCTCCTTCGTCAACCTGCCGGCTACACAGAACGCTTCCACCTCGGGTTTGCTGCCGAACCCAACAGCCCCCTTTAATCGTGGCAGCATCAACTCCCCTGGTTCGTTTTTTTCCGCTCATTCTCCGGCGTTCAGCAGCAGCACTCCTGGAAGCCTACGTACACCAGACTCTGTTTTCAGAAGTAGCCCTCGCACATTAGATGAGGCTGAGAAGGTGCGCCGGCGCATCTCTACCACTTTGAGAGCTCGTGAGCAGGATGAAATGAAGGAGCGCTACAGGACGGCATCTATTGTTATTGACGAAGATGATGAGGATCCCTCTTCTCGCGACGTTTCTACCGAGGTTTCTTTCAAGAGCCTTTCTGAGTCCTCAGGCTCGTCCAATAGCAGTAATGATCTTCGCCAGGATCTCCCGGTATTTGGAAAATCGCCCATGGGACGCAAACCCCCTGCAATCCCTCCCCCTGACTTCCCCGAGGGTGTTACCGTGGCAAAGAAAGCTACTGTTGTGCACGTGAGTATTCCCAAGCGCATCAACTTTGTGTCAGAAGGTTCAGATGTCAAGGCTTCTCCGGCTGCTGACTTGAGCGTGGTGCCAATTTCCCCTGTTGTCACCGCTCAGGGAACTCCAGAAATCTCCCAGATGGAGCTCAAAGACAGCGATGAGGAGTACGAGGAGGAGACAAAGAGCATGCTTGATATCAAGAAAATGGAGAGTATCAAGAGCACGCAGCACACTGCTGCCATGCCAGTCGCCACCAGTGTTCCTAAAATGAAGAATATGCCCACCGTCGAGACGGCTCCCAACACCATTCGCCCTGGCTCTAGAAGTGCTTCTAGATCCAACAAGGATCGCGCTAATGATCCGAGTAAACCCGAGATTATTCCTAGCTCTACACCATCGGCCACTCTCACTGGCAACAATGCACCCGAAGCTACATCTAACTCAAGCGACACTACTCAAACTCCACCACTGCTCAGTGAGTTTCCTCTTCCAACTGCACCTCCTCCTCCTCTTCCTCAGATTCCTCGGACTGCTGCACGCAAGGTGTTTTCACTCTATTCTCCCAAGCCAGAGTCTGAGGCCGAGACCGCGTTTCTTCCTCGCTCCCATTCGGATGAGAACGATGTGGCAAATACCGCTGTTACCCAGGCTGCTCCTTCCCCTCAAATAAAGCCTCAACCTGAAATCTGGTATACTGATTCCTCTACTTCTAAGACAAAACTCAAGAACGGGTTCACAAAGCTGTTTCGCAAGAAGCCCAAAACTCAGCGGGCCGATCTTGAGGTTCCACCCATCTTAGGAAATGGGTCCTCTGTATCGGTTGCGACTTTGATACCTCCTCCCGTGAACCGCAGTAATCGTCCTGATATCATGTTGACTCCTGAAGCGAGCCCCATGACTGAGGTTGATATTGAGGAGTCGTCTCAGCCGGCTGGACACTCTGAGCATGAAGATGATGCGCAATCTGAGGATGAATTTGACAGCCATGCCATGCCAACTTCAAATTCTTTGCAATCGATTGCAAGTCATTCTGAGCCCGACTTGAGGTTACGCAAGAGAGCCTCTACCGTTTTCTTCCAGAGTCACGAAAAGCCAATTGCACTAGACAACTCCACAGCTTCTACAGAGGCCACCGCGGTTTGCGTAGATTCGAACAACCGTACAGTGGCTTCTTCAAGTGCAAGCACAACGTTTTCGTCAAGCGGCTCCTTGTCATCTTCTGCCCTCAACTCCAGTCAGTCTTATGCATCCATGCAATCTCGTGGTACAACATCCACAGCCAACACTTCGCTGGGATCCACTGAAGCATGGTCTGATTGGATCAACAATGTCAAAGACGGTGCGCAGAAGCACCTCCATCAGAAAGACCAGGCTCGCCTTGCGAGGATCCAGGCGAAAACTCGCGAATTAGAGAGAATGGAAGAAGAGGTGCGCAAGCAGAAAGCAACTATTGAGGAAACCGAGCGCAAACTTCGAGACGCAGCAGAAATGGGAGGCTCAACTCCCACTCTTGATCCCGGTAACTTCGCTGGTGTCAATAGATCTATACCAGCCATCCGCAAACTCTACGAAGAGAAGGAGCGTGCACAAGACTCCAAGTCTGTAAATGCTATCTACTCTAACCAGTCTGCGACTTTCAGTGCGCCTGTCCTAGGCGTATCTAAGCCGCAAAGTGTCTCGTTTGCTCCTACAGCTAGCTCTGGTACCACCACCTTCACTGGCTGTATGTGGGTATCCAAGTGGACGGTCAACCGGTGGGTTCCGTTGTCCCAAAACGAGCTGCTGGTTCAAGTCAGTGTATCTTCGCTCAAGGATTTGTTGATCGTTCACATTCCTGGCTCTGACACCTTGAAACTCAAATTCACATCAAAGTGTGATGTGCGCTGGTCGAATGCACATGATGTTGAGGTGAAAATCATGGACGAGGTGTACATGTTCCGCACTCGCAGCACGGTTCGCAGTCAAAAATTCTTCTACGCGGTAGAGTCCTTGCAAATTGATTTCCAGGACCCTGCCACGTATCCCAGAAAGATTACCGAATCGGACTCGTCTAGCGGCTCCTCGGGGTCCAGCGGTGGCAGCGCTAGCCGCCGGAATCGTACAATGGTGCCCCCGCAGCTAAGCTCAAAGTCCACTAAAACACGCAAGACTTTGACCACAATGCCTATCGTTGAAGAGACTTTCTAATTATTTTATTCTATGTACACTTAATCATCCACTAATCGTTTTTACTACAACGAAGCCAGCCAGGCCGCTCCAAGCAGGCGACGAATATCGACCTTGTCCACATCATGGGTGTCTTCGACTTCTCCCCAAATATCAGTTTGAATGGTGACGTCCAAAGACGCGAGTGCCGCTAGTTCCTCTACCGGGCGTCTGTTTAGTGCGACGTTCATGCCGATAATGAAGGAGCGGGCCGACGTAGTGGCTCTTTCAAAAGCTGCGAACTTGAAAGCGTCCAGTGAATTTACCCAATCCAGGACCTTTTTCTGAGTCTCCTCAGTCTGGAAGTTACCGAATAGCTGGTGCTCTTGATCCAAAACATTGAGAGAATCAATACCCCAAACCTTGCAGGCGTCGTGCACTACGGGAGGGAAGAGTTCCAGCTGGGCCTTGCGCAGCCTGCCTTCGCAGTCTTTCTCCGGGGCAATTACCAGCAAAGTGTCGGTGTCGAGGTAAGGGAGTAGTCTTTTACTGGTATCTGCCCGTTCCTGTGGGGTGATGTCTATAGCTCTAGCAGCCAGAGAGGTCATGGGAATATGATAGTTTTTGAGCTTGAGATTAGACATGATCTTCCACTCCTGAGCAACCAGCTCGGCAAGCAACTCCTTCGCAGGTGGAATTTCCAGAGGTTTTCCCAGCGGCGTCTTGAGGGGGCTCGATCCCATCTTCACCACGAGTTTTTCGGGGGATTTCTCAACATTAATCTTTTCCCAAAAATTGTCTTTTAAATTCGCCACGGACTCAGGTGCCTTGGTGGCATACCTGGCGATTTTTGTCCGAACCAAGCTAGAGCGAATCATTCGGATATGAGGGTACAACAGGGTCACAAATACCGGTGAGATATATAGTTCAAAGTTGGCAGAGTCGGCTGTATGTGCAAATCGATGATAGGATTCTCGAGTTGACTGGCTCACTTAGACTGTTACGCTTCATGTGATACTGCATCACGCTACTATAGATTACATGCAGAGCAGTGTGGGGGTATAGAAAAAAGAGGGGTAGCAGCATGTGTGGCTGCCAGGGCGTAGATTTGCTAGATGCTAACGCTGTAAAAGTAGAACTAAAGTTGAGTTTTGGGTCATGATGGTTGCCATATACGGAATTGTTGAGTGACGTGAAAATTTCTCAGATAACAGCTATCAAATCAAAACGGTTTATATAAAAAGTCGCCAAAACTACTGGTGTCAATCACTCGCAGGTGTTATCTGGCACTGGTCCCTCAGTTGTCTTACATGAGCGATCTGCAGCAACAGATGTTGCAAACTCGGTCCGAACTGCAGTCAGTTCGTTCCCAAATCGCGGCACTACAGAGGAATCTTCAGCTGGCCGAGCTCACAAAGGGCCAGATCCAGTCAGAAGTCTCGAGCGACGAACGAGTGTGGCAGGCAGTGGGCCGCATGTTCGTGGCCTCCACAGCTGAAAAATATAATCAGTCGGTCGAGAGTCGGGGAAAAGAAATTCAGCAACAGATCGATGCTCTAAATAAGAAACAACGTTATTATGAAGTAACCGCCGAGAACCTGACCAATGCCATGAAGGAGTTATCGGCTTAGTATATAGCGTCTAATCCTCCTAGACTAGTTTCCTTACAAATGTCTGAACAGCGACGTAAGTACCAACCACGCCATCGCTTGCACAAAACTAACTAGCCCTCCCTTTTCTCTATCAGTTCGCTTCTGGTGCGGTAGCAGGTATCTCTGAGATCCTGGTCATGTACCCCCTCGATGTAGTCAAGACCAGAATGCAGCTCCAGACCGCTGCTCCTGGCAGCCCCGAGGCCTACAAGAACATGGTCGACTGCCTGGTCAAGATTGTCAAGCAGGAGGGCTTCTCTCGGCTCTACAAGGGTATCACTGCCCCGATCCTCATGGAGGCTCCCAAGCGTGCGGTGAAATTCTCGGCTAACGATGAGTGGGGAAAGCTTTACAGAAAGGCATTTGGCGTCGAGAAGGTGAACCAGCCTCTGGCAATTTTGACGGGTGCCACTGCTGGTGCAACCGAGTCTTTTGTGGTGGTTCCTTTCGAGCTCGTCAAGATCCGATTGCAGGACAAGAACTCCACCTTAAAGGGCCCCGTCGACGCTCTGAGCTCGATCATCAAGAACGAGGGTCTCCTTGCCATCTACAACGGTCTGGAGGCCACTCTCTGGCGCCACGTCTCCTGGAACGCCGGTTACTTTGGTGTAATTTTCCAGGTCCGTGGTATGCTGCCCAAGGCTCAAAACAAGAGTCAACAGACTCGCAACGACCTCATCTCTGGTACTATTGGAGGAACCGTTGGCACCATGCTCAACACCCCTTTCGATGTCGTCAAGTCCCGGATTCAGAACACCGTTCGCAAGCCCGGTGTCGTCCCCAAGTACAACTGGACTGTGCCATCGGTCTTCACCGTGTTCCGGGAGGAGGGATTCGCTGCCCTGTATAAGGGCTTTTTGCCCAAGGTGCTCCGTCTCGGCCCAGGCGGTGGTATCCTGTTGGTAGTCTACACTTCTTGTATGGACTACTTCCGCAAGTATTACTACGGCTCCGTATAGACAAATTACTTTTCTTGAACATGCCTAGTGATATAGAGAATAAACAAATAGATTAGATGCTATTATGCATGATAGGTCACCTCATCAATAAGAATCTGGCAGGTCTTTTCGACCTGTTCCTTGACTCCCAAAACCTCAATCGGCGAGAGATTCTTTTGGGCTTGCTTGGGAACAAAGATAACGCAACCACTCTGCTGTCGAATGCTATTGATGGTCACGCCCATCGGACCGATGATCTGCGAGAACTGCGAGGGCTTAGCAAACCACACGTAGCCTATGGTATCAAAACTTTCAAGCGCAGCTATCCGCTCTTTTATATCTTCAATAGCCTTTTCGCATGATCCCTCGTCTTTGCCGACAACGCTCCAGGTGAATTTCTTGTCATTATCTGCGGGAGCTGTGAAAGGCGCGAACTCAGTGGCGTGGCCTTTATCTTTGAGGTTGGCAGGAGCCTTTGGTGGGGTACGGGTATCCTTGGGGAAAGCAGATTTTCCAATGTTGAGCTTGACATCGTACTTCTCCTCAAGTTGCTTTGCGAGCATTCCAAAATTGAACAAGTCAGACGCGAGGTTGGCTGGGACTTCGAGGCTCGCCTTGCCAACGTTCACAATGGCCAGGATCTCGGACTTCGCCTCATCCACTTGGCTTTGCTCTGCTGCCTTCACTGTGATCTTGCAAGGCTTGGAACCGGATCCCTTACTGATGTCAATGGTCGCTCCAGTCTTCTCCTCAACTCCGCGCTTGCGAGAGCCACCCGGCCCTAGAAGAACAGTGAACTGATCCGCCGGAATTTCAAACTCGGCCTTGTTCCTCTCTTTAGCTTCAAACTTCTCCACAAGCTCCTTGATCTGACTCTCAATAGCGGCAACCACTTTCGACGGACCTAGCATCTTGATGGTCGTGCTGTTGCTAGTACTAGAAGGGACCTGGAGCATTCGAGGATTCCAAGGGTCGACTTGACCACCAGCCTTTTCAATAATGGATCGCCGGGTCTCATTATTCGGACCAACGATGAATCGATGATACTTGGGATCAACCTCCATTTTCTTCTCGACGGTATCCACAATCTCATCCACGGATGCCTGGATCTTCTTCGCCGCAGCCTGGATAGCCTTCTTTTCACCAAGAAGTTTGATGGTGACCTGGCCATTCTCATTAGTGTTGCGAAGAATCTCAATGTCGGCACCAGTGCTTTGTTTGATCGCGTTGATGTTGCTACCCTGGCGACCGATAACACGGTTCAAAGTATTTGCAGGTACTTCAAGCTCTTCGGTTTGAGAGTGGGCAACTTCATAATCAACTAGATCCTGGAATTCTTTTTTGGTTTGCTTCACACCCTGCGAAGGACCTGTGAGAACAATGGTATCATTATCCTCACCCTCGGGTGCAGGAGACTTTCCTTCCTCGGCGCCGTTAACAGACTCACTGCTTGGTTTAGGGAACTGCACGTGGACGTCGTACTTCTCCTTGATTCGACGAACGAACTTGCCCTTGTTGCCAATAAGAAGCGAGTGGTATTTTTGAGGTACGCTGAACTTCTCAACGACCTCATCATTGAGGCGGGTCTCGGTGGCTTCAATCTTAGCTCGGGCTTTCTTCACTTTGGGCTCAAGACCCTTGAGCGTAACTTGACCGTTTTCTGAGACATCAATCTTGACGCCAAACTCTTCACGCAATTTGGTGATGTTGGCACCGTTGCGACCAATGAGGTTCTTGACGTGTTTGGGATTGAAGTTAAAACTCTCGGAGTAGTTAGACCGCTGCTGATAGTCTTTACTTTTCTCGATAATCTCAGGAATGGCTTTCTCCAACTCGGAAACCTTTTCAGACAAACCGCTGATGGTCACCTTCTTGCTGAAGGACAAAGTGACAAGAGGCAAGCCCTCATCAGTCTTGGTGAGCTTCTGCATCAAGATCTTTGCAGAGCCCAGAGGTTCGCGCAGGTAGCGCTGATCAGCCACGGGGACACTAATGGATTTCTCCACGCTGTCCTTCTCCAGCTCTTGGGCAGGCTTGAGCAGAGCAATTACAGAGTTCAGAACTTCATGGATCTCGTCAGCAGAAGGAGCAAAGTCTTCATCATTACCAAGGTATACCAAGATGGTTTGATCACTGTCGATCAAGGACAAAACGAACTTCTCCTTCTGGACATCTTTGAGAGACTCGACTGCATTGGCACGAGCAATGGAGGTTTTGAAGCCGCTAGTCACGGCAACGTTATCCGGAGATATCTCATTGACCTTCTCAATTAGAGCTTTCTTGGCCTTGGAGACGGCGTTGCGGTCGGAAGAACCAATCAGATAAGTGAAAGATCCGGAGGGGGCCTTGATGTGTACGCCAGTATCCTTCTCGATAGTCTTCAGTGCACCAGTCTTGGCCAGGCAAGCGGCAACGATTTTCGCATGCTCGGGAGACTTATTGTGGGCACGAGAGATATCCAAGGAAGCGATCACCAAGTCTTCGGTAAGCTTCTTGAGAGCCTTGGATGCCGAGTCGAGTTTACTTGAGGGACCATAAAGTTTGCCATCAGACAGCACCACACCAGTCTCCTCAAACACAGAATCTGTGGCGAGGAAATCGGCAGACTGGGCGTCGATAGAAGCAGGGCGTGTGGCGAATGTAGACTCGGAGTCAGAGGCGTACTTGTCCAATGCTGAGGAGACAGCTAGGATGCTAGCAGGCTCGCCAGAGACGTCGATAGCGCCCGAAGAGCTAATGCCCACCTTGGCTTTTCCAGAACTAACTTGATCGAGACTCTTGGCATAGGCCTGGAGAAATGGCACCAAAGTAGCAGGAACTGGTGTCTTGCGAGAGGACTTGACGAATTGCACACGAGTCTTGACGATCTCCTGGACTTTTTCAATGGCTTCTTCGACGCCTGATTGCGAGCCAGTGATTTCAATGGGCACTACATGCATGGTCCAGGTGCTGGACTCGGTTTCATGAGAGTTGCCGATATTGATCTTGGTCTCAGTGGCGTCGGTGATAGCCCTCAATGCAGCTCCCTTTGCTCCCAAAATGGCAGGTCTAGCCTCAGCAGGGATTTCAATGGTCTTGGTGAGCCGGGGACTGAGCTTGTGGCTCAGTTCACGCTTGGCATCTCCCAAGCCGGGCTGGGAGCCGCGAATAAGGAAAGTAATCGAGCCAGATGATGACCGCGAACCCTCGATGGACACACCGTATTTCTTTTGGATCTGGGTGACAGCCTGTTGTTGGCGGGCTTTGTCCACGTCCGGCAAAGTGAGCGATTCAGTGGCACGAGCACGCACCTTCGAGACACTGGAAGACGTAGGGGGAGGCGAGGGAGTCAAAAGAGCATCACGCCAGGATACACCACCATTACTCTTACGAGGCAGAGAGGGCAGCGAACCAGCACCCAGCTTGGGCAGAGATGGGAGGTTGCTAGTAACAGCAGGACCAGGCGAAGGCGATTTGGACTGCTGTTCCTGGTGACGAGTTAACAGCTCGCCTGAAAGAGTTGAGGCGTTCGAATCAGACATATTTAGTAGGCAGGGTTACGGGAATCGGTTTAAAACGGAAAATAGGCGGGAGACAGAAACAGTGAAGAATTAACGCAGATGGAGCTTTAATTCACAGATCAATGGATAGATGTGATGACACGTCTTGGGTAGGGGATTTATAAGCTACGTACGCATGTAGGTAGAAGTAGTCAATACAAGGGAAATCGCCTGAAATTTTCAGTTCTCCTATATATTCATTGCATATGCTTCGGGCATGCTTTAATTCGGCTCTGCCCGGAGACTTTCTCGAGAGCTAGGGCCTGGTGAAATCTTTATTAATGGGCTCTCGAGGCTGAGTGCTCTGCCAAGTTTCGGAGCACCGAGTGTCCTAGCCCTCAATCGAATGTGATAGGGCGTCCTGGTGTTGCTGGGCTGCAAATTGACTCTTAGCCTGTAGGATTGGGGTTTAGGTCTCGGTGGTACTTGCATGAACGCACGTGTCTTGCGCTCGAGCATCAATAGGGTGCATGGCGGTAGCTGCAGTTAACCATGCTATTGCAGGTATCGGCGACCTGCATACTCTTCTTTTTCTTGATTAGAGCACCCTGGTGGCTCCATACGAAGTTTCCTGCCTAGATCGCATCAAGGCGTCTCCACATATATGCGGATTATTCCGTGCAATTACTGCACAAAATACAGAATTTCTCTGGACCTACAACAAGGCGATCTGGCCGAGCGGTCTAAGGCGCTAGCTTCAGGTGCTAGTATCTCCGGATGCGTGGGTTCGAATCCCACGGTCGTCACTATCTTTTTCACTGGAATCACGCTCAGAAAGATGAATCTGATTCTAAAGTGTTAATTTTTGCCTGAAAAAATTATTATACATGCAGTAGCACATACCATCCACAAAAAATCTGACATAAGCGCCGTGTGACCTCATCGTCCAACTTAATTTCATACTATGTCGGTAGCCGTTGGTACGCAGGCTGGCATGGCCCAGTGCCCCAACTGCCTTACCCAGCGGATGGTACAAAAGGATTCCACTACCAATGAGACGGTCTGTATGGAGTGTAACGCAGTAGTAGAAGAGAACCGCATCGTTTCCGACATTACCTTCAGCGAAACGGCCGCAGGCAAAGCCATTGTAACTGGTCAGTACGTTGCTGGCGATCAGGCCGGTGCTCTGGGCAATTCGCTTTACGGTGTTCAGAGCGGTGAGTCTCGACGGCAAACCACTGAAAAAGCCAAATTCCGCCTAGAGCGAATCGGACGCAAACTAGAGATCCCAGAACACATTATCGACGGAGGGTTACGCTATTTCCGTATCGGGCTGGAAAAGAATTTCGTCAAGGGTCGCAAATCACAGCACGTTCTGAGTGCCTGCCTCTACCTCAGTTGTCGTCTCAACAAGACCGATCATATGCTAATGGACTTTTCAGAACTCTTACACGTCAATGTGTTCAACATTGGTGCTACCTATCTGCAGCTTGTGCGGTGTCTCAAGATTGATCAGCTCCCGGTGGTTGATCCCACAGTATTTATTCAGAAGTTTACCGCTAAGCTACAGTTCGGGCTGGATGGCAGTCGCAGAGTGGTTAATGACGCCAAGCTCCTTGTGCAGCGTATGGGCAAAGACTGGCTCCATCAGGGTCGTCGTCCAGCTGGTGTAGCTGCGGCGTGCATCTTACTGGCGGCTCGAATGAACAACTTCAGGAGATCCAAAGCTGAGATTGTCCAAGTGGCGAAGGTCGCTGAGGAAACCCTCCAACGACGCCTGGACGAGTTCCGCAACACGCCCGCGGGCACGCTCACTATTCAAGATTTCAGGGCAACAAACGTCGATTCAGCGGCAGATCCTCCATCGTTCACCCGTCATCGGGAACTAGAAAGACGGATGGCCGAGAAGAAAGCTCAGGAAGAAGAGCTGCTTGCTCGAGGCGAAGAAACTGAAGACATATATTTGGATAAGGAATTAGAGAAGCTTGCTCGCGAATTAGACGAAGACGACGGTGAAACCCTCGAACTTACGCATGATGTGGAGGACGTTCTCAAGATCCCGCAATTGCAGGATGCCTACAAGGAGATGGAATCATGGCAAGCCAAGAAAGAGGCGGAAAGAAAGCAGGCCAGGGAAAACAAGGAGCGTAAATCTCGCAGCAAAAGAGAGCGCGGCCATGAGACTGAGAAAGAACTGGATCAGGACGATGAGGAAGAGGCTGATGTCGATGAGGGCGAGGTTATATCCGAAAACGAAGAGGATCAAATTGCCGAACAATTCATCGCTGGCCAGGCTGGCCTTTCCAAGCAAAGCAGGCTCTCTGAAAGCATTACAAATGAAACTAGAGCAGGAGGGTCAGCCGGTGATAAATCAGGCTCCATGCCAAATCTTTTTGTAACGTCTGGAAAGAACATACATAAGGAGGAATTGGCCAGTCAGGAGAGCGAGGATGGCACGCAAGACACGGACAATGAGTCCACGCAGGCCACTACTCAAGATACACATACGGACACGCAGTCTTTACGAGCTAAATACGAGAGTTCTACAAACTCGAACAGCCAGAATAGTATGGGCCGTGCTGAACGCTATCTGCTAGAGTTCCGCAAGAAAAGGGCCACTAGGCTCGCTAGAGAAGCAAGCTTGCGAAGTTCCGCCGGAACTCGACATGCGGACGATTCTGATGCTGGATCAAGTGATCAGGAAGGCGATCAGGAGGAGGACTTGGACGGCTCGCTAAGCGACATCGACGACGACGAGATAGAAAGCGTACTCCTTACTGAGCATGAGATTGAGATTAAAACTCGTGTTTGGATGTCCATTAACCGCGAGTATCTCATAGATCAGGAGCGGAAACGACTTCGACAAGAAGCGGACATTGCATCAGGTGTAACGAAGCCCAGCCGTAAAAAGCGTAGGACTCGTACCAAAAAGGAGCCCATATCTTCCGAGAGTGCTGAAGCGAGCACCGTCAAAATGATGAAGCAGCGGGCGCAATCGAAAAAGATCAACTACGCCAAGTTTGCTGAGATATTCGGCACTCCTAAGAAACAGGAATAATATTTATTGATAGTATTTATATGACATTTCATAAACCTTGAGTGTTTTGCGGTCACTATGCATCCAAATTAAATGAGTCATGCATGATTTGATCTTAACTAATTTTCGAAGAAATGACGAAATCGTTAGTGCAGGGCCCACAAAAAAAACTCTGTAGATAACTTTAAAGTACCTTGATTTATATGTCGAAAAAGTGCGTTCAACTTACCCTGCTTCGCCGAGTTTGGCGGCGTGAGCTGAGGGGTTCTGCAAACGGGTTAGGGTCAGTGTAGAATTCCCAATTCTTCGGCCGATAAGGTCTTGGCAATTACTATTTGATAATAATCGTGTATCCATGTCACACGAGGCTACCAAAGTGACGTCCAGACCACTAGCCCACTCTCCGAACGAGAAGCACGACGAATCAGAGCTCCTCTATGCGGATAACCTTGTTACTATAGATATCAAGGACCCAGTCCATCCTCTTGGATGGCCGATGGGGAAAAGAATAGTTCACACTGTCGCATTTGGCATGACTACATTTTGCGCTCAGTTCAACGCTAGTATCCTGGCCCCGGCCATTCCGCAAATTTCACAGGAATTTAACGTCGGAACGGAGGTTGGCACACTAGCAATGTCTATTTATATTTTTGGAAATGGCTTGGGTCCCATGCTGTTTGCGCCAGTCAGTGAGCTTTATGGCCGCAAAATCGGCGTACTAATACCATATATGATTTCTGCATTTTTCATGTTGGTAGTTGCGAATGTTCAGAGTATCGCAGCCATCGTTGTGTTTCGGTTTATTTCAGGAGTTTTTGCGGCCGCTCCTATTGTCACATCTGGGGCCGCAATGGCAGATATGTGGAAAGCAGAGCACCGTGCGGCAGCTTTGGTGTTGTATGCTGTTTGCATCGTTGCTGGGTCCAGCTATAGTCCGATTTTCGGTCAATTGCTTGTGGACACGGGCAGCTACGGCTGGCGATGGTGCTGCTGGCTAGGAGGAATTTTGGGTTTTTTTATTGGTTTCGTAAACTTCATTTTTCTGAGCGAAACATACTTGCCGGCCCTGAACTCAAAGAGAGCCCGCAAGCTCCGTCTTGAGACCGGGAACTGGGCACTACACGCAAAGCACGATGAGTGGGAGCTAACTTGGAGAGAGTTTTTCCTCGTCCACTGTGCGCGGCCGGTGCTGATGTTTTTAACGCCCATTGTGTTTTTGATGGCGTCCTTCGCCAGTTTCGCATACGGTCTCATGTTCCTTATCATCACTAGTGTTGCGGAACAATTTGAGAAACAAAAAGGGTTCCAGGGAGCCACAAAGTATCTTCCATTGATGTGTAACTTTATTGGGTTCTTGTCCGGCGGTCTCGCCAACGTAGCTAACTCGAAAAGATTCGCCGCACGCCTCAAAGCTCGCAATGGAGTACTGGTTCCTGAAGACCGACTGCCAGCTATGATGTTACTGGGATGGACGCTCCCAGCTGGTTGTTTCATCTATGCATGGACTTTGCGTCCGTCTATCCATTGGATTGTGCCTTGCGTCGGCATCTACCTGATCGGCGTAGGCATCGCGGCGATTTTCCAAGGTGCGCTGAATTACATTGTGGATTGTTACACACGGTACGGTGCAAGTGCTATCGCAGCCAACACTCTACTACGGAGTATTTATGGTGGTGCCTTTCCACTCTTCGCCCATCAACTCTACGCGACGCTTGGTACCGCGTGGGCAGGCTCATTGATGGGTTTCCTTGGGCTAATATTAATCCCAATTCCATTCGTGTTTGCGGTATACGGAGCAAAAGCGCGCAAAATTAACCCATTTGATCATTTAATAACTTAAGCTAGGAGTGTCGTGCCTAAGTACCGCCCTTCTATGTAATAGCAGTAATGCTCTAAATATAATCATTATCTCGTAATGTATGATTTGAAATAGTTTCATTCGTTTTTAATTGTGAAGACTTTCAACGGCTTTTCGAATGGACCGCATGTCTGCGACCTCAGTCTCTGTTTCCGTTTCCGAATCTGTATCATGCACGACTTGGTCGTCAGCATCTAAGCGGGAGTCCCCGAGCTCCAGAGACTGCGTAGCTACCACGGTAAATCGGCGCTTCTGGTCCCTTAGTTGATTCTGAACGGTGACCATGTCCTTGGGAACTCTGTAAAACCAGTCTGCACGCTCGTTGTATTTATAAAGAGCCCAATCGACGCCATATGGTTTCGGCTCGAGAACATAGAGGGTATGAAGTGGCACCTCGAGGTCTCCAATAGCGTCGCGGCCAAGGTTCATGAAATATGCGAGAAGAATTCGAGAGACGACTCGATGGGTGATGAGCAGACACATATCCTGCATGCGTTCAAGCTCTACAATGATCGGTCTGAGACGATTGATAACATCGAGGTAGGACTCACCGCCACGTCCAGGGTATCTGTAGCGGATCTTGTCTGCCATTCTTGCTGCGTACTCCTCGGGGTATTTATCTCTGATTTCCTGGTAAGACATCCCGTCGCACACGCCAGCGTCCAACTCGTCGAGCATGCGCATCTCCTTGACGTCAAAATTGTTCTCATCGAACGGCTCGGCGGTCTGGATACTGCGCTGGAGCATGGACGTCCAAACGCAGAAGTTGAGATCCTCCGGCTCGCTGAGAGGAGTGTTGGGCTCTGAGCCGGCCTTTTTGAGGATCTGGACATGCTCGGCGAACTTTGCCAGCTGTCGTTTTCTGAACTCTTTCTGCTGATGTTCCATGAACCGAGCCAGCGCCCTTGAGAACTTCTTGCCACGTTCGGTGAGCGGTGCGTCACCTCCAATGATACCTTTCTCGTTGTCGGTACTCTCGCCGTGGCGAGTGATCCAAATCTGCCGCTCGTCGAGGTTGAAGTTGAGCAGGAAGAAGACGGCTTGGCCAGCCAAGAACCCCTTGATGTTTCCGCACTCAATTCTCTGGCCCACATTGATCATCTTAATGTACTGGAACCGGGGATCTTTCTCCTCCTGGGGGCTGATGGTTTGGTACGCCTTTTCGTAATTGTGCAGGCGACCCAGGAAGTCGGCTATAGCCTTATCGCGGTCCATGTGGCGGTAGTCTGGGCCGCTCAGCTTCAATCTGACATTCGACTCGATGATTTCTGATCTGGTGCAAATACTCTCCAAAAACAGCACCTTGAGCTGGCCGCCGCTGCGCTCCTTGATTCTATCCAGCACCATCTGGCGACGGGCAACAGTGGTGTTGGTGGCATCAAGAATACCAACAGAGCCCTCCCCGTCCAAAACGTAGTCCAGCAGTTCATTCAGGGTCTCATAAGCCCATTTCTCTCGCTGAGCGGTGGTTTCAACGTTATCCGGATTGAAAAAGTCCGCATTGTGCGACGTTCCTTTATCGTCTGGCAATGGAGAGTGGGCAGGGCCCACCTCTGGCTGGTACTTGCGCCGGGTATTGCCCACATTGAAGATTCTGCAGTCGTGCTGCTGCCAATTGAGAAACCGACAGAGTTTCTTGGTAATGTACGACTTACCACGGGCTGGCAGCCCTACCATCACTATCACCAGTTTGGCACCAACGTCCCGTTTGGATATTCTACCATCGGGGCTCGCTTTGCTTCTGGTGAGACCAGGGACGTCGAGAGTAGTAGCACGATTGCGGGGCGTCGGTTGCCCGCTCTGGGCCAGCTGCATCATCGATGTCGAACTAGCGTTGCGGCTCAAAGCCTTCATCTGTGGACTCTCGGCGCTCTGGGGATCGGCAGCATGGCTGGGTGGTGATTCCAGCGCTTGACTAAAGTTCCCTTGCTCCAAACTCCGCAGTTGGTGCGAGCTCGTCGAGCTCATTTGATTGATCTGTTCAATGCGTGATTGACGGCGAACTTTGCCGTTGCCCTTAGGCGGCAACTTCTTATCAGGCATTCTGTCACTAATGCAAAGTGGGAGTTTAGTCAGAGCGAACGTGGGCGATCGCGGGTCCTGATCAACAAATCTAAATTGGTAAGAGCAATAGTAGTTATTACGCAACAAGGGGTGTGGTCACTGGAGCGTCTAGGGACAAACGGATATATACTAGCTCAGCTGCCTATGAAATATTAGAACGGAACTACGCTGCGCTTGCCAAGCTCGACTACTACCTCTGCCGTCCTGTTCAGACTGGATGACTCTTTACGACCGTACGGTTAATCAACATTACATCGTTTGTAAGCAACCTGTTACGGACCAGCTATATGTCAATGCGGCTTCAGCTACTGGGCTCGTTTAGTAAAAATAGATCCATGCTTGTTGGTTATCTTGGCTGAGAATTTATGCCTGATCTCATTTGTGCATCCTTGGCTTTGCGCCACACACATACGCCACCCAGATCAAGCCTCTGGTAGATAAGAGTATATATATCCTTCGCGGTGGGCATCGACCATAAAAGTACTACTAAATATCAAGTCTTGGTTCGGCAATTAGCCTCGCCTCTGTTTTGGAATCTTTGTGTAACTTCTTCTGCAAACTATCTCGGGCACTTTACATAGCTGCTTGCACATGTCGACTCTATTCTATTCTGGGGGTTTCTGAGCGGACCGCAGCTTCTTGGTAGTGCAGATATGCTCTTTATTGAGTTGATGCAGACGACAGAGCAACTCGGCTCTACCACAAGATCCCGTTCAACAGGAAGAACCTCTCAATGCGGGATTTGTCAATAAATCATTATGTCTCAATACCATAATATGCCGAAACTTTTTATTGCTCTATTCCTCGATGCCGCAAATAATGGAGACATCAGACTACCTGCTTCTCTGCCTGAATGGCTAGTCGCATATCTATAATTAGCTATTTGGTAAAACACTACCTTGTCTACCTCAAAATATTGATGTGTAGTTCTCGAGCACCTACCTCTTCGGCACATATTATATGCACACTTGCAGCTTAAGCATAAGTATGGCACGACAATAATTCCACCTCTAGTTGCATGTTTAACGCGGACGCATAAGTATGCAAAGCAGCAGCCTATTTTCCGTGGGATCAGCATGTGTCGGCGTAATAATCTGAAAGGTTGCATGAATTGTGCGCACAGACACTACAAAGCAGCATCCGCACTCCTACAGAACCATTGTTTATCACAAGTGCGACCAAGTTATCTTTAACCAGGGCTACAAGACTTGATACTCTCAAACCTACAAGTACGCATGTCGTAACTTTGCTGAGAATTGGACAGATGATTTCTCGAATGCATTTGTGTTTTCCAGAGCATGTGAATTAAGGTTCACTATGAATTGGCATAGCTTTGCAATTCCTTCTTGAAATGGCTCCACAGCTCTGCTAATCCACCAGTCTTCTCGGGTGGTAGTCAGCACTTCCTGACTGCACAAGTTGCTAGTGATGAAACGATCTTGTATTGTCAAGCCGATCTTGAGGTTGCATATGCATTAGGGTGCTACAGCACCATTCGTACTTTCAATTCGGTTCTCCCAAGTAAAGTGACCCTAACAACCTCTGATGCATGCATTTAATTAACAAATATCCACAACGACAGGTTATTGCTAGCTCCGGAGGAAATTTTGGCTCACGAAGATAACCAGTTGCCCTAACAAATTCTGTATGTGCTTTCGGCTACTGCTGAAGTGCGACTCTTGTCCAAATCCCGCTTGTATTGCCACCACACAAACTTGTGAACGTGCAGTAAAGCAGCCTGCCCCATTCCTTCCTTGCATTAGCGAGTTGCGTATTATCAACTTTGCATCACCATGCATCACGCACATTTCCTCATGGCTATAAGAAGAGGTGAATTCTCATTCATCTCAACTCCCTATGAGGTCTGCTATCCCTGGAGTACTAACCTCCTCGCTCCTACTCCTGTGTCAATCTTCTGGAGCAGAAGCTTGGTTTTGGAAAAAAGGCGGTGGAAGCACCTGTACTGAATGTGAAAATACCTGTGAAGGCTGTTGCGTACCTGTTGAATGTACGTTCGATTACAAGGTAAAACTCTGGCATAAACAGTATGCTGCTACTTGGACTGTTCCAGTAAACGAAGAAACTGTCACCACTACGCTTTGTGCTAATCTTCCAGTAAAGCTGGGGTACTCTGAGACTTGCATACTAACAACTCTCACTCAACCTGATTATTGCACGTCACAGCCAGCTACTACGACTCCTACAGAGGTAAGTCAAACCACTCCACCACCAACTCAACCTCCTGCAACTGTTACTGTTTGCGGTGAAGGTCAAGGTTCCTCTACGGACTCTTATGGAAATGTGATCTGTACCCCCACGACTACGTTGCCACCCTCTACAATTACAGTTTGCGGAGAGGGGATGGCATCGTCTACAGATTCTGAGGGTAATCTGATTTGTTACCCTAGTACTACTGCACCTCCAGCAACTGTTACGATTTGTGCCGAAGGCCAACAATCGTCAACGGACTCCAATGGTCATCTAGTGTGCATTCCTGAGACCGTCACCATAACAGGCCCCGGAGAAACTGCTTCGCTGACAATTTGTTCAGAATCAGAAACTTCTACCGATACCAATGGTAACTACATATGCATTCCTACAGTTCCTCCCTCTACGGTCACTGTTACCTCGCCTGGGTATCCTGAAACCCTGAGCCTCTGTTCAGAGGGTGAAGCCTCTACTAACTCTGTTGGTGAGTATGTATGTATTCCTACTTTTGTTCCGTCAACCGTTACTGTTACTACTCCTGGTTCTACCGAATCTTTGACAATCTGCTCAGAGGGTGAAGCATCTACGAACTCTAATGGAGATTACATCTGTATTCCAACTGGTGTCCCTTCGACCGTCACTGTTACTTCTCCTGGCGAGTCTCTAACAATCTGTTCAGAAGGAGAGGCATCTACTAACTCTAATGGCGAGTACGTCTGTGTTCCCACTGGTGCTCCTTCAACCGTAACGGTTACTTCTCCTGGCGAGTCTCTGACAATCTGCTCCGAGGGCGAAACCTCGACTAACTCTAATGGTGAGTACGTCTGCATTCCTTCGGGCGCACCATCTACTGTTACTGTCACTGGGGGTGAAGGCACTGTCACTGTAACCTCTCCTGGCGAGTCTCTCACAATCTGTTCTGAGGGCGAAACCTCGACTAACTCTAATGGTGAGTATGTATGCATTCCTTCAGGCGCACCATCTACTGTTACTGTCACTGGGGGTGAGGGCACTGTCACTATCACCGAAACTGGTGCAGGTGGCACTGTCACTGTTACTTCTCCCGGAGAGTCTCTGACAATCTGTTCCGAGGGTGAAACCTCGACCAACTCTAATGGTGAGTACGTCTGCATTCCTTCGGGCGCACCATCTACTGTCACGGTCACTGGAGGGGAAGGTACCGTCACTGTAACCTCACCTGGCGAGTCTCTCACAATCTGTTCTGAGGGCGAAACCTCGACTAACTCTAATGGTGAGTATGTATGCATTCCTCCAGGCGCACCATCTACTGTCACTGTTACCGGAGGTGAAGGCACTGTGACTGTCACCGAGACTGGCGCTGGCGGCACTGTTACCGTCACTTCTCCTGGAGAATCTTTGACGATCTGTTCTGAGGGTGAAATCTCGACTAATACCAATGGTGACTATGTCTGCATTCCTTCAGGCGCACCATCGACCGTCACTGTCACTGGAGGTGAAGACACTGTCACTATCACCGAAACTGGCGCGGGTGGCACTGTCACTGTTACTTCTCCTGGTGAGTCTTTGACAGTCTGTTCCGAGGGCGAAACCTCGACTAACTCCAATGGTGACTATGTCTGCATTCCTTCAGGCGCACCATCTACTGTTACTGTCACTGGAGGTGAAGGCACTGTCACTATCACCGAAACTGGTGCAGGTGGCACTGTCACTGTTACTTCTCCTGGAGAATCTCTGACGGTCTGTTCCGAGGGTGAAACTTCGACTGACTCCAATGGCCAATACACCTGTATTCCTACAAGTGCTGGCAGTACCGTTACTATCACTGAGACTGGTGCTGGTGGTGAAGGTACCGTTACTGTCACTGAAACTGGTGCTGGTGGTGAAGGTACCGTTACTGTCACCGAGACCGGTGCTGGTGGTGAAGGTACCGTTACTGTCACCGAGACCGGTGCTGGCGGTACTGTCACTGTTACTTCTCCTGGCGAGTCGCTGACGATCTGTTCTGAAGGCGAAACCTCGACTGACTCCAATGGCAAATACACCTGTATTCCTACAAGTGCTGGCAGTACCGTTACTATCACTGAGACTGGTGCTGGTGGTGAAGGTACCGTCACTGTCACCGAGACCGGTGTTGGCGGCACTGTAACTGTTACTGAGACTGGCGCTGGTGGTACTGTCACTGTTACCTCTCCTGGCGAATCTCTGACAATCTGTTCCGAGGGTGAAACTGCGACTAATTCTAATGGCGAGTACACCTGTATTCCTTCAGGCGCTCCTTCTACTGTCACCATCACCGGAGGTGAGGGTACCGTAACTATTACCGAGACCGGTGCTGGTGGTGAAGGTACCGTCACTGTCACCGAGACGGGAGCTGGCGGTACTGTCACTGTTACTTCTCCTGGCGAGTCTTTGACGATCTGTTCTGAGGGCGAAACCTCAACTGACTCTAATGGCCAGTACACCTGTATTCCTACAGGTGCTGGCAGTACCATCACTATCACTGAGACTGGTGCTGGTGGTGAAGGTACCGTCACTGTCACCGAGACCGGTGCTGGCGGTACTGTCACTGTTACTTCTCCTGGCGAGTCGCTGACGATCTGTTCTAAGGGCGAAACTTCGACCGACTCTAACGGTCAATACACCTGTATTCCTACTGGTGCTGGCAGTACCATCACTATTACCGAGACCGGTGCTGGTGGCGAAGGTACCGTCACTGTCACTGAGACTGGTGCTGGCGGTACTGTCACTGTCACCGAGACGGGAGGTGGCGGTACTGTAACTGTAACTTCTCCCGGTGAGTCTCTGACAATCTGTTCTGAGGGCGAAACCTCGACTAATTCCAATGGTGGGTATGTCTGCATTCCTTCAGGCGCACCATCTACCGTCACTGTGACTGGAGGTGAAGGCACTGTCACTGTCACCGAGACCGGTGCTGGTGGTACCGTCACTGTCACTGAGACTGGTGCAGGTGGCACCGTCACTGTTACTTCTCCTGGTGAGTCTCTGACAATCTGTTCCGAGGGCGAAACCTCGACTAATTCCAATGGTGGGTATGTCTGCATTCCTTCAGGCGCACCATCTACCGTCACTGTGACTGGAGGTGAAGGCACTGTCACTATCACCGAGACTGGTGCTGGTGGTACCGTCACTGTCACCGAGACCGGTGCTGGTGGTGAAGGTACCATTACTGTCACTGAAACTGGCGCTGGCGGTACTGTCACTGTTACTTCTCCCGGCGAGTTGCTAACAGTTTGTTCTGAAGGCGAAACGTCTACTGACTCCAATGGTCAATACACCTGTATTCCTACTGGTGCGGGCAGTACCATCACTATCACTGAAACTGGTGCTGGAGGTACCGTCACTATCACTGAGACCGGCACTGGTGGTGAAGGTACCGTCACTGTCACTGAGACTGGTGCTGGCGGTACCGTCACTGTCACCGAGACTGGTGCTGGCGGTACCGTCACTGTCACCGAGACCGGTGCTGGTGGTGAAGGCACTGTCACTGTCACTGAAACCGGTGGTAAAGGGACTGTGACTATCACCGAGACTGGAGCAGGAGCGACTGTTACGGAGCACCTAACTGTGTGTTCTGAAAACGAGACCCCTCAAGACTCGCATGGCAACTACGTGTGCATCCCCTCCACAGCTGGATCTACGTGCACTGTTACTGAAGGTGGTGAAGTAACCGTAACTGCTACTGTTACTGAGGGTGGGGGCTCCACTGTTACAGTTACCGAAGGCACAGTAACTCAATCCCTATCAACCTGCAAATCTGGAGAAACAGCCTATAATGCCCACGGCAAGTGCACTTGTATCCCAACCGCAGGGCACACTTCCACTGTGGTTCAGTCGTTGTCAACATGCTCCGCCGACGAGGTTTACACAAACTCTGAAGGGGTTTGTACGTGTATACCTACGGCCATAGGTACTGTGACCGTTACTGGTACCGCATCTCCATCCACTGTCATTTCTAGTATGCCTTTTTTATCGTCCACTGAGCTGAGCTCTACGAAAGGTGGCACCTTCCCAGGTCTCACCAGTAGCAGCGTCAGCTCCTCCGGTGCTGAAGCATCTGGCTCTTCGGTTTCAAAAGCAACTTCCACCGTTGCAGAGACCACTGTTGTTACTGAATCTGTTATCGTGAGTTCTACAGCTGTATTTTCTTCTGAAGGAAGTACGTATCCAACGGTCATCACTTCGGCTTCTCATAGACCAAAGGTCATTACTATAGTGAGAACAGTAATTGTCACTCGTGGTGGTGGTACCGTGACATTAGGCACTGGGGGAGTTGAGACTCCTACTGTCATCCCCTCTGAAGTGTCAACCCCTGGTCAAGTTGAAACAACCATTCCCACATCAGGATCCGAACATTCTGAGGCTCCAAGTCTTGAATCGTCTCAATCTGTTGCTACTTCAACTATTCAGTCCGTTGTGACGTCTGAGGGTACTACTATTCCGGCCTCTACTATTACTTACACTTCAGAGAGTAATGCGATCACGTCTGTGGTCCCTGGAACAACACAGGGTCCCCGTGTGATAACTATTGTGAAGACTGTTACTGTCACAAAGAGTTCAGGCGGTTCTGCAGGGACTCAGCCTGGAGAGGGCTCTGGAGGTTCTGAAGAGACCGGCTCTGGCGAGGGCTCTGGAGGTTCTGAAGAGACCGGCTCTGGCGAGGGCTCTGGAGGTTCTGAAGAGACCGGCTCTGGCGAGGGCTCTGGAGGTTCTGAAGAGACCGGCTCTGGCGAGGGCTCTGGAGGTTCTGAAGAGACCGGCTCTGGCGAGGGCTCTGGAGGTTCTGGAGAGACCGGCTCTGGCGAAGGCTCTGGAGGTTCTGGAGAGACCGGCTCTGGCGAAGGCTCTGGAGGTTCTGGAGAGACCGGCTCTGGCGAAGGCTCTGGAGGTTCTGGAGAGACCGGCTCTGGCGAAGGCTCTGGAGGTTCTGGAGAGACCGGCTCTGGCGAAGGCTCTGGAGGTTCTGGAGAGACCGGCTCTGGAGAAGGCTCTGAGGAAACTGGATCCGGAGAAGCTACTATTTCAAATTCTGTTGCCACGACTAAAGAAGTAGTATCCTCAGTGTCCACTGCTGTTGGAACTACTATTGCCCCTACTACTGTTACTTCCACGGGTGATACAGGTATTTATACATCGGTGGTCCCTGGAACTACGATTCCCCGTAAAATTATCACCATTGTCAAGACAGTAACTGTTACAGGAAAGTCTCCCTACACATCGCATGGCCCTGACACCTCAGCTCAACCCACTCCTGCTGAGTCTGGGGAGTCCCATTCCGCCTCGATTTCGAAGGAAACTGGAATCACCGTTGTTACTGAAACGAAGACTTACTGGACAACCGTGACATCGTGGTGCTCCCCCAGTGTCTCAGGGACAGTTACTCTTCCTGCATCACTCAGTACGATAACCACCTTAATTACTGAGGAAGTGACGTCAACCACTACTCTTCCAGCAACCGAAGTCACAATCACCCCGAGTCCATCCCTCATCACCCAAACCTTGACTTATTTAACTACAGTGGTTGAAACTTTTGGTCCATCCACAAAAGGCACTGTCACGCTTCCAGCATCTGAGAAGACTGAGGTCATTTATACGACCGAGACGGTAACTGACACTGTGTCTGTTAGTGTACCTACCGGTGAGATCTCTAGCTCAGAGAACGTGATCACAAGTGATCATTCATCATCATCCCCTGGAGATCATACAAGCGCGAGCAGTGCTAATACAGTATCAAGTTCTGAAGCTGGTTCAGGATTCCAAAATACTACTATTTCGGCTCCAACAGGTGGAGTGTCATCGTCAGCGCTGGTCTCTACGAGCGTTTCTGGTGCGCCTCCTGTCTACCCCTCTAGAGAGGTCCCGTCATCAGAGACTCTATCGACTAACGTTTCTGGCGCTCCTCCTGTCTACCCCTCTAGCGAAGTCCCGTCATCGGAGACTCTCTCAACTAGTGTTTCTGGTGCGCCTCCTGTCTATCCCTCCAGTGAAGTACCCTCTGAGACCTCCACTGGTATTACTGGTGCTCCTCCAGTCTACCCCTCTAGTGAGGTTCCTTCCTCAGAAACTCCATCGACTAGCGTTTCTGGTGCTCCTCCAGTCTACCCCTCTAGTGAGGTCCCGTCATCAGAGACTCTATCGACTAGCGTTTCTGGCGCACCTCCCGTTTATCCCTCCAGTGAAGTACCCTCTGAGACCTCGACCGGCATTACTGGAGCACCTCCCGTTTATCCCTCCAGTGAAGTACCCTCTGAGACCTCTACTGGCATTACTGGTGCACCTCCCGTTTATCCCTCTAGTGAAGTACCCTCTGAGACCTCGACCGGCATTACTGGAGCACCTCCCGTTTATCCCTCCAGTGAAGTACCCTCTGAGACCTCTACTGGCATTACTGGTGCACCTCCCGTTTATCCCTCTAGTGAAGTACCCTCTGAGACCTCGACCGGCATTACTGGAGCACCTCCTGTATATCCCCCAGGTACTCAATCCTGCCAAGAAGGTGAGAGTACTACAGACTCGAAAGGCAATGTTGTCTGCAATGTCTCTGGTACCTCAGCTCTCAGCTCTCTAACGATCTGCAGCAAATCCCAGGACTCCACTGATTCTGCTGGTAGTACTGTTTGCGTGCCTAGTGTTACATCTGAGATTGGTACTACATCATCGACAGAGGTCCCGGGAGAGCAGACCAGCGAATCTCCTTCTAACGGTGGTAGTAGCTACTGGAGTGAAACCTCCCCTGAGTACTCCAGTACGGCAGCGTCGCAGTACACTTCTGGATCTGCTGCCACTACGACTCTAATCACAGAGAGTGCCCATGAAACCATGATCACAGCCTCATCGGTAGAGAGTATTATTACTGCACCGGAATCGACAGGCTCGGCCACTGCTTCAGCGACTGAGAGTGGTAGTACAAACGAGTGTCAAGCATACGGGAGCAGCCCTGCCCCCACCCCAGTAGAAGGGAACTGCATCACTGGCTGCTTGAACAGCTACCAGCAATGCTGTGACAATGGAGGCGGCAAGCTATCCTGTTTGAAAGAGTTGGCTCTCTGCAAATGTGCGCAGGGCAGTAAGTCGTGCTGCAATATTGTGAGCGTTTTCAGCCTGCGCTAATTAGAAAGTCTTTCCTTAATTTATATTAATTCGATTCCTTAATTTACTTTTCTGCAGTCTTAGTCCTATCAGCGAGCACGGTATCGGCGAGCGTGGAGTGAGACAAATCTACAGCTAGTGTACTGATAATTCACTGATGACTATTTTTATATCATAATTAAGGTATCATACATTATTTAGAATGAGCATGTGATGTCGTACTTGGGGGAACCATCAGCGTTGAGAACACCCCAGTTGCGCTCGGTCTCGCTCACATCGGTACCATCGTCAGCAGTGGCATCAGGCTTCCAGGTCTCGTCGTAGGCCTCGAAAATCAAGGTGTTGATGCCCCAACCACGGATGGCGCAGATACCTTCCTGCCAGAAAGTGGCGGCGTTGTCGACGCCGGGCTGGGCGTCCTTGTAGGTCTCACCAGCAGTGGGCCAACCGGTCTCGCCGACCCAGAAGTCAATGTCGGTAGAGCCCTTGGTGGTCTGGATGACCTGCAACGCCTGCATGATGTCGTCAAAGAACGAGAAAGAAGCGTTGCTGAGGGCCTGTCCCTGCCAGTAGGAGAAGGCGTTGGCCATGATGACGTCCGAGGCCTCGACAGCGGGCTGAGCGGAGCCGTCA
Source organism: Wickerhamiella shivajii (assembly GCA_030585105.1). NCBI lineage: Eukaryota > Fungi > Ascomycota > Dipodascomycetes > Dipodascales > Trichomonascaceae > Wickerhamiella > Wickerhamiella shivajii. The sequence continues at coordinate 918,017 of JAJMCH010000003.1, read as the reverse complement.
ATGAGCATGTTCCAGGAGTCGACGGTACCGACGGGGACGCCCGAGTAAGAGTTTCCATTCTTGTCGGTGATACCCTGGAGGAGGCTCTTGACGTCGTTGATCTTGTCAGCGAGCTCAGAGGCGCTCAAGTCGCCACGGTACAGGGCCTCAGAGCCGACCAGGATGCCGCGAACGTTGGAGGTAGACAAGTTGGGCAAGTAGGCGCTCAAAGCGGCCTTCTCGGCCTGGTAGTGGGCGTCGTCGTTGGGCCACACTCCGAGGAAAGCCTTGAAGCCCTTGGACTCGAGGGCAGGAGACAAGTTCTGCAGAGTGTTGCAATCAGAAACAGCGTAGACCTTGATAGTGTCGGTGGTGCCCGACAAGTGGTCAAAGTCGCTCTCGTAGTCGGAAGTTTCTTTGCACTGGCCGTCAGAGTTGCGCTTAACACCGAGGTTGAAGCCAAACTCACCTACGGCGGTGGCAGAAGCCAGCATGAGGGCAGCGATACCGAGAGATTTCAACATGTCGAGCAAAACATTGGCGAAGCGAGCATATATACATCTATGGGGTTAGGGTCTATGGTATGCAGAGGTGCAGGTCCGATAAAAATAGCCACGGCCGCGAGCCAGGCCCCCAGGCTGGCGCCCACAAGCGACGACGCCCAGGCTGCGCAACAGGCTCGGGCCCGCTCCCCACGATCCCTCGGGAACGTGGCGTCTTTCTACATTCGGTCTGTGCTGACTAACGGTATGCCCTATTTTCGGACGGGGTTACCCTTTTGGTCACCCTAAAATTAGACCGCGGTGGAGCTGCTAGAGCGCGTATTTTTTGTGCCGCACGGGGGAGTTTGGGGGGCGGAGTTTCGCGATTTTCTAGCGGGGCCTCGACGTACGCCTGATGCGGTGTGGCGCATGACCTGATTCTAATCGGTGGCACGGAGCTCGCCGCCACAGCTGTTGGTAGCTGGCCAGGTGCCTGCATGAAAATTACGCGGCAGGGCAGTGTTGCTGTCGAGCCAATCTAGGTGAGCTTAGGAGTAGTCGAGGTCCTGGTGCTGTGCCAAACTGCAGGATTTGCAAGATTGTAGAATGCTGTTTGTAGTCTGTAAAACTTTGTAGTCCGTAGAACTCTCACGGAGAGTCGTAGAACAGTCACGAAGGCTCTATGGAAATGTCATGAAAGTCGCCACACACACACAGCATTGTGGTCTGTTCACGCCTTTTCAGCGTTGGCTGCAAGACGAGCTGGTGAGCGTCCTGCGTGCCACGATCGCAACAGAGTAGAGCAGGTGCACATGAACTCCAGAGGACCGCACGCGCGCTTGTAGAGCCGTGGCCTCTGAATTGGCACACTGCCTGGTCCACAGTACTGTGTCCCCTTACTATTACCAGGTTATGTACTGACAATCCCTCAATCTGGACAGATCAGCCCTAACCTTGTCGATACGGTAAGCGTCTGCCTTTTTCGTCTGCTAGAATCTGGCCCGCCCCTCTTTGCGTATAACAAAAGTAAGTGTTTCTAACGAACAATAAATTGGACTGTCTCCTCTCAGCAAGCCCTAGTAGGTTCATGAATCAAGAGTTGTGCATGTCGCATGCATGCATGCACATGCATGTTAAATAGCAAGGTAGCCAGTTAAATTGAAGATGTTTGCAATCAAAGGATTGAGTATCAGACTTCCTGTACTTCGACTTAGCCGATCAATGGGTCAATCACTTGTTCAATCTCAGCCGCTAGACGGCCCGCTCACTCTTTCTGCTATTTTCCTCGTGCTTTCGGTCAAGAGAGACCAAAAATCCGTCGAAGCCGTCAAGAACACCCTGGCCAATGTTGCAGACTTTGCAAAGAACGTCGGTATTAGGGCTTCGTCCCCCTCTTTTGCCTGTACAGTGGGCATTGGCTCGGACATTTGGCCGGTACTGACCGACAAGCCCAAGCCATCGCAGTTGCACCCGTTCAAGGAGTTCAAGGGTGCAACGCACTCTGCCCTGGCGACCCCTGGAGACTTGCTATTCCACATTCGGGCAAACCGTCAGGATCTGTGCTTTGAGTTCGAGGATCAGGTTATGCGAAGCTTCGGCGACGCTGTCGACGTTGAGGATGAAGTCACCGGCTTCCGGTATTTTGACGCTCGCGACCTGCTTGGCTTCGTGGACGGCACTGCCAACCCTGCGGTGGGAGACGCTCTCGAAGCTGCTGCGTTTGTTAACGCAGACGCCGACGACACTGCCGCTGGTGGTACCTACGTGGTTGTGCAAAAATACCTGCACAACCTCAAGGGCTGGAAAAGCCTGAGGACCGAGTCCCAGGAGGATATCATTGGCCGGACCAAGATGGACAACGTCGAGCTCCCCGACGCCCCTGCTCCCGATCAAAAGTCTCACAAGACACTGGCGTCCGTAGACGGGCACGACATTGTGCGGTTCAACATGCCGTTCGGCTCGGTGGGCGCCCGAGAGTTTGGCACCTACTTTATCGGCTACGCCAAGGACCTCTGGGTCACCGAGAAGATGCTAGAGAACATGTTCATCGGCAACCCCCCAGGCAAGCACGACCGCATCCTCGACTACTCGACCGCCGTGACTGGCGTGACATTCTTCGCCCCCAGTGCGGCCCTTCTGGGAGACCTGTAAGTATATTAAAAGCTACACTAGATAATCATGCGTACCTATACTACGTCGGGGTGATGAACGAATCGACTTTAGCTGTCAATGACTCCCGAGCTCATTGCTGCCTTTATGGCAGATCTCCGGCCGAGGAATAGCCAGTCTAGATCTAACCAATAGGTCAGGTGTCAACGAGTTGCCCAGTGGGCCCTGCTGAAGCTGTAACGGCTGAGGTATATTAAATAGCTACACTAGATCTAATCATGCGTACGTATACTACGTCAAGGTGGTGAATAAATAGGGTTTCAGTTGTCAATGACTCGCACGAGCGCCCACGCGGCACTCGCGGCGATCCCGCCGGTGGCGAGCATGCTGAATCCGTTCCAAACGCGCTGAGAATAAGGGCACTCGGAACCAATGGACACAACAGTCTTGATCCACCCAAACAAGAACAGAGTAACTGCCATGAGAATCACAGAAATAATGAGTCCAGAGTAGACAGTACTCGTAAAGAAGTACGGGACCAGAGGCACAAAGCCGCCCAGAAAGTAAGAGATACCAATAGTGAGCGCAGACGTCACTTCTCTATCAGGGCTGGGCTCCTCCAGTCCGTTGCACATCTTGACGGTGAAGTTGGCAACTGTGTTCTCGTCCTGCTCGATGTCCGCGCACACCATCTTGATGGTCTCGGCGCTGAGATTGAACTCGCACAGGGCGTCTTGCACGTCGTTTACAAATGCTCCAGGGTCCTCGCGGTGAGATTGCTTCGCACGCTCCAAAAGGGACTGGTAATGTTCAGATTCGGAACGGGCGGCAAGAAAGCCGCCCAGACCCATGGAAATTGCGCCCGAAACAAGCTCTGCGAGCCCGCCGGTGATCACAAGTGAGGTGGAGCCCAAGCTCGACAGCCCCGCGGTGAGCGCGAACGGCACGGTGAGGCCGTCCGACAAACCAATGATAACATCTGATATAACCCGCGGGTTGGAAACGCCCTCAAACGTTAGGGTACTCGAGCTCGAGTCGTCGCGATCGACCGCTGAGTAGCCCTGCTGCTGGTGCTGTGGAAGCAGAGGCTTGCTTGATCCCGAGCGGGTCTTGCCAAAAAAGAGGTTTTTCAACGCAATCAGAACCATTGAGCTGTGAACGCAGGTGGAAAATCCTGTGTATCTTATACTGGATCCCCGCATACGCATATGCAAGGGCCTTGAAATTAGATTAGCTTTAATTGGCTGTGGCCGCAGCAGGCGCTGAGTCAGGCCCCAAACAATGGCTCCATGATTGGTCACCTGGGGACTCAGTGTCGCTGTGGGGGCTCTGCCGCTGCGATTACTTGGTATTCTTTCGTTTCGGGAGTGCCGGAGCCCGGAAATGGAGGGTGGCGCTTCAACTCTGCTAGGAAGGCAATCTTAACGGAACTCAAACCGCTCCTGCGTTGTTATGCAAACCCTGCAGGTGGGACAGGATTCCAGATTGAGCACGGGATCAATACAAACACACGATTGCACTGGAGATGTCGCAACTTCGCCCAGTGCAGCACACGGCCCGCTGGCAAACAGAATGGCAATTCTGCCCCACCGAAATGCATACAGTTCTAGACCACCACGGGCTAAGCGAGATGACAAATCGGTAAGCTGCAAGGTAGCTTCAACTTCGCAACGCCTGGCAATAACAAATAAATGCAATTGCAAAACACAACGTCACCGTACATGTTTCGGTGTCAAGGCTTGTGATGTTTCGAGTAAGTCTAAACGTTGCTGCAATGCACAAAGGTTGCCCTGGCCGGCGTCCACGATGAGCAGGAGCCGCGCGACCACGGGGCAATCCCTCAACCTGTGGCGGCACTATTTTTTATACAACCACTTTTCGCAATTACAGCACCCTGGGGTTGCTGAATTTCTGCAATTGCTTGGTCCCATTTCGTACATTGCAGAATTACCAAGCGGGCTCGGCAAAGTAGGACATGCAAAGTGAATTAGTATTACCCCTGAAGACTAGCATACGTACAATTACATAGTTACTCGAGCTTTTCGTTTTCCTTCCTGCAGCAGACAGGGATAAAACCCAGTTTCCACTTGTAGGTGTAGGACTCGTTCGTGCCAAGGATGAAGGACCTGAGATACTCCAGGTACATGAGATATTTGTACACCGCCAGGCCGGTGAGCAAGTGCCACCAGCCGTGCAGCTCGAATACGAACCCGTAGGGAATGCCGACCTCGTGACGCAGCTGTCTCCAGAAGCCGCACAGGTGGATGTCGGCGTTCCAGAGGCCCCACGCTCCGAGGAACTCGCACACTCCCGAGATCAGCGTCGCCCGCAGATGCTTCTGAGCGACGGGATCATGCACGTACGCCTGGGTCTGCAGGACCGACTTGGCCAACACAGTGATGGTCAGGATAGCGTACGCGACCTGATGGATAGTGGGGTCCTTGAAATAGAGATACACTGCTGTCAGCGTGGCCGCCCCGAGGAATATCGAGATGGCTATTTGGATGCTCTCTTTCTTGGACTTCTTGACCTGGAAAACGCTCCAGAATGGAATGCAGGTGGCGTAGATCATGGGCAGCTCGTCGAGCAGCTGAAATTCGTACTTCAATGTCATGTGGAAGAGCCACGACCCGATGCCGACCAGCATGAATCCGAAACTCACCACCACGAATCGGAATTCGAATTCGTTCTTTATCGCATTGCGTAATGCGTAGAATGCTAGCAGAATGAAGACGGCATTGGTCAACGTATTTACGAACTCTGCCAGGTAGCTACTGACGGCATAGTTCTCCTCGCACCAGTCAATTGTCGAGCTAGGGATGCCCCAGTAGCCGCTGTATTGCTCAGGACTGTATTCTCTAGCACCGAACCACACCATTAATCAACTCGGATGGGTTTGAGCCGACTAATTATACATACGGGGCCCTTACCCTTGGCCGATGTGGCGTGGTGCAGCCGGAGGTGGCAACCGTTAAACAGTAGCTGATATCCAAATAGCGGCGTCAACATCCTCGGACTACTGTGGCTCCACCGCACCGCGCAGTGCCGGTGGTGCTGCACCAATTTACTGGCTCGCCTTGCGTTTGGCATGTGCGATAGCTGCGCTCTAAAGTTTACTCCCGCCGCAGTGGCGAATCCTCCGAGCAAACTAAAAGCGGCACTAGCATTCCCGCGGCTCGTCTCGGCGTTTGGTGACGCAGATCACCAGCTCCTAGCTACAGAAATAACTATCTCGATCTATGTCAATATCGCCCTTAGTAATTGCCTAAAATAGCCGTGCTCACCAGCTACGTAACTAGAATAGAGATTGACTAATGAAAACAATCGAGGACGTGCTGAGGATTTTGTACCCTGGGGTCCCCGGGTTGCTCAATCAGCAGCAGGCGTCGAACCTGGTGCTCAGCCTGATTATTCTGGCGACGGAGCAGATCGACGCTGGTGCGTTGCGGTTTCTCGCCCGATTTTTTACCCCACAGGACTACAACGAGCTCGTTGAGGAGCGGACGATCATCCACCTCTGCGGCTACCCGCTGTGCGTAAACTCAATTCTCAACGGCATGGGGTCGGTGCGAAAATCGCAAACAATGACGGCTTTTCCCTGGTCTGGAAACTATTGCAGCTCGCGGTGCTTCAGGGCGTCGATTTTCTACCGAGAGCAGCTCAGCATCGAGGTCTTGGTCACCCGTCGAGACGTCGCCTATGCCCCGTACGGAACCATGAAGTACGAAAACAACATTTTGATCCTCAATGAGGTCGAGCATTACGCCCGCCAGCATCAGATCAGCCTCGCCGAGGCGGTCTCAGAGCTTATCAAGGTGCAGGATCACCCAAACACCCAGCTCGAGGACGCACTGAACCAGCTCGAGATCAGCACCCCCTCGGAGGAGCTGAACATCACCGAGCACGTCCCCCCAAAAAAGCCCGACGTATAACGCCCTTATTTATTCATGATTTTCTGTGCAATCGCCAGGGACTCCACCAGTGCATGCACCTGCTTCTCATCCAGACCGGCTAGTTCTTCCCACGAGTGAGTTTCAACGTACTCGGTCACGAAGCCCATGCGCAGCTTCACTGTTGCGGGGTCCATAGCGCTGAATCTCTCCCGAACAAGCTTTTTCAGTAGTCCCACGTTATTTGTAGCTCTAGTTAGGGTCTCCTCGTCCAGGCTCTGCTCAATAGTCTGTCGTACTTTCTTCGCAACAGACGGGGCAGCCCCAGACGTGGATATTAACAGCCTCACCGGGCCCTTTTCGACGTTCGCCCCAAAATAAAAGTCACATGAATCAGGAATATCAGCTGCGTTGACGGGGAGGCCGAGCTCCCGGCACTTTTCCGCAATTTGCATGCTCGTGGTTCGGTCGTCGATCGCAGTCAAAACCATGGACCATTTCTCCGAGCTTAGGTCCGTGAACTCGAACGGCCTGAGATCGAGCTTGACTTTTTTTTCATCCGCCAATTTCTTGATCTCGGCGGTCGCATGCGTAGCTACAATGTGGAGATCTGCATTCGCCTTGAGCAGCTTCACAACCCTGGTTTCTGCAACGTCTCCTGCCCCGACGAGCAGTACCGGTTTTTCGTCCAGTTTCCAGGCGATAAGAAGCATGATCACGTGAATTTTCGCGGCTGGCCTAAATTGTGAAATGTCGAGAAAATGCAAACAAAAGGCTCTGGTCGAGCTTGTATATTGAATTCATCGCTTTATCTAGCCAATTGCAATGAATGCCTGTCTTTATCTGCTCAAAGTTCTCCAAGATGTCCCACCGCATTGTATCGACGGAAAGCTTCCTCGTCCGTAGAAAGGGACTTTTGTAGTCGTCGGCATCACCTTGGTATGGCATTGTCGCTTTTATGCAGCCACCTCAGCTCAGTGACATTCTGCGACTTAGTTATGCATGGTGACGCTTAAGGTTTAGGTATATAACCCTTTTGGGTATGTATCTATGGTTGGCTCAGTTTCCATCAATCAATGATAAAAATCCTGGGCCTATCCAGATGTGCGTATGCTTGCATTTGTAGCTTTTCTTCGTGGCAAGGACTGGCCTTGGGTTCTTTGTGGAATGATGCTAACTTTGGGCGCAGCATTGATCCCGCCTACGACAACGATCTTAACTGGAAAGGTATTCACTGCGCTGTCTGACTTTGGAGCACATACTGTGTCACGCCAGGAGTTCCTCGACAGAGTGCTTCGTTACTGTATCGGTCTCTTCGTGCTCTCTGGTGCCTCCTTCCTTCTCAAGTGGAGCGAGAGCACGGTATGGAACCTCCTGGGATTCAATGTGGGGCATCGTATTAGGGCTCTCTTATTCAAATCATACTGTCAGAATGATGTGGCGTGGATGGACAATAGAGAGAAAGCTGTCGGCCGTGCTGGTCAGTCCATAAAAGATGTGCAACAAATTGAGAGTGCGATGGGGGTAGATGCACCCGCAATTCTCTACCATATTACCTCTGCACTTCTCTGCTTTGGTGTTGCCTTTTACTTTTCGTGGCGAGTTACATTTATCTGCCTTTTGGGTTTCCCCCTGATTCTCATATTGGTAGCATTCCTGAACCCCAGAATAAGCAACAAGATACTGCTCTCAAAAAGTGTTGAAGATACCATTAGCAACAGGCTCCATTTTATTATGTCGTCACTCTTCACCGTTAAGTTATTCCAGAAGGAGGAGTACGAGAAATGCAGCATCAGTAAGCTCTTCAAGCAAGATATGCAGGCCCTGAAGACTGTATACCACTTTGTATACGCACAGGAAGGCACCATGCGATTCCTAATTCTGGCAATGTACGTCCAGGGGTTCTTCTTCGGCTCGTACCAAGTTCGAGAGCACAATCTTCCAGCAGGAAATGTGATCACAGTCTTCTGGTCGTGTGCTAGTGGAGCTATGGCCTTGCAGGAAGCTATTGCACTGCTGTACAAACTCAATGAGGGTTCTGTAAGTGCCGGTCGAGTAGCCACGGTAACCCAGTCTCAAGATCCTGCTACACTACTCAGAAGCTCAATAGGCCTTTTCCCCACCAGTCCTACTTCACCACCAGATATCACGTTCAAGAAGGTTGTCTTCTCATATCCTAGTCGGGAGGGTTTTGTTCTCGCAGCCTGTGACATGCACCTCAAAGGAGGCACTATTCACTACATTGTTGGCCCTTCTGGCTCGGGAAAATCCTCTATTGCTAGCCTCTTGATGAAGCAATATCCCTATCAGGCGGGACAGATATCAATCGATGGGAACTCCTTAGAAGTTGTGTCGAATCACTGGATCCATGATAACATTACGCTGGTCCAGCAAGATGCGGTTCTCTTTGATATTCCGTTGATTGACAATATCAAGCTTGGATCCAAATACCCAGAAGCAATTACCAGTAGTATGGTAGAGCTCGCTTTGCATGAGTTCGACGCAGAGTTTGTCTACACATTGCCGGATGGACTGTACACTTCTGGTAGCTTTCCCCTTAGCGGTGGTCAAAAGCAGAGGATTCAACTTGTTAAGGCATACCTTAGTGATACCCCTATCATTATATTTGATGAACCTACTTCGGGATTAGATCGTGACACGGAGGACCGCGTTATGAAGAGTATTCGCAGGCTATGCGAGCGCAAGACGGCCATAATCATCACTCATAACCTCTACAACATACCTGAAGGCGCCTCTCTTCATTGTATCGACAATGGCATTGCAACGAGTGTCTCCAGTTCAGACAGCTTCTTGGATATGAAAGATGATTCTAGTGATCTCATTCAAAAGGAACTAATTCGCGAAGAAGTTAGAAGTATCCATTCCAACACAAGCTCGGAGTCGAAGACGTCGGAAGCCATCGATAATCCGGCACCTCTGCCTCGAACCTTCAACACCGGATTATTATTGCTCAAGCAATTTCCTCAGAAGCCCCTATTGCTACTAGGTTTCATTTGCGTGATTCTCCAGGCAGTGGCTAACCCCGTCTTTGCCTTCCTGTTCTCTCGCTTGTTAATGGGAATAATGCCTGGCTCTGATACGAACATTACTCTTTGGGCTATGCTGGTATTGATGGGTGCATTTGTAGATGGTGCTCTCACGTATTCTACTGTTCTCGTCCCACTTGTTTGTGAAAGCTGGGGCTTTAGTACTCGTAACCACATTGTGGGTAATCTGCTTCACCATGATTCCTTTTCTTCTGAGGAGACTACCTATAACCGGAAACTTCTTCTCAGTGATCTTGAAAGCTGCAAATCTGTCGTATCTGAATATTGGAAAAGCTGGGTGAACATGTTGGTGCTGGGATCGGTGGGCCTGATTTCGGCATTGGCATCCGGATGGAAACTTTCAATGGTAGGTCTTTCGTTGATCCCCATGGTGATTGTACTGGCAGTATTCGACAAGCACATAACTCTTATCTGGAACAAACGACGGGAGACAGAACGCCTGTTTGTAACTAAGATGCTTGACGACATCGTAACACAGTTCCGCACTATCAAGGTACAGAATCTCGAGAAGTACTTTTCACTGTACTTTATGGAAAGGGAGCAAATTTTATGGCGCGTTTCTCTAAAGTTATCGATTTTTACCGGTTTTTCTGGAGGTCTAATCCCCATCTTCACACCATTGGCTGAGGGTATTATTCTCTATTATGGGATGAAGCTCGTCGCAACAGGAGAATACTCTGTTCAACAGCTGATGCAGGTTTTCTCCCTTCTGATCTTCAGCTTGGTAAGTTTAGATGCGCTCTCCTCATCGATTCAGTCTGTTGGCAATGGCTTTGAAGCACTTCCTCGGGTGTTCGATGCGTACTACGACATATGGGGATGCAAAGCGGACCATGGCCAGAAAAGTGAAGGTGCTGAGTGGGGAGAGATCTCTTTCCATGATCTCACTATTGATTATACCGGTGTGCGAAATCTGAGCTGTAATATCCAGCCGCATAAGATCACGGCCATAATTGGTCCTTCAGGAATTGGAAAATCTAGCTTAGCCCGAGTGCTGCTCAGATTTGGAGAGCCAACATCTGGAGCAGTTTTTATCGGTGGTGAGAATCTCTTGGATATACCTACCGAATGCGTACGGCGTCATATTACCATGGTATCACAAATGCCTCTAGATTTCTTTGAAGGGACGATTCTCGAGAATCTTTGCTATGGACTGGACCTCAATTGCAATATAGAGTCCTATGTTACCATAGTCGCTGCAATGTGTGACCGATGTGGGATTCATGAGTTTATTAGCCAGCTTCCCGACGGCTACAATACCAAGATGAAAAATGGCCTGCTTTCTGGTGGTCAATTGCAGAGGCTGGGAATCGCAAGGGCACTTTTAAGAGAGCCATCAGTGCTTATTCTTGACGAGGTCACATCTGCGCTGGATCAGGCAAATCGTGAAAAGATCTTGCAGCTCATCAAAGAATGCGTCTCTACTCAAAAAATCACGGTAATTCTAATCACACACCAGCAACAAGTCAGGGATATCGCTGACCTGGTTATCGACTTATCGTAATTTATCTATTAAATGTCTTGATCTGCGTGTGGCGTCGCCACTTGGACGTAAATTTGAGTCACTACTCTGCAAGCATTTTACCAATGAGTACCATCACATTTGTTACTGGAAACAAGAACAAGCTCAAAGAAGTCCAGCAACTCTTGGGTGAACAAGTCACAAATCATGCTCTTGATCTGTTAGAGGTTCAAGGAACGTACGAGGAAATCATCACCCACAAGGCCCATGGGGCAGCTGAAGCCATCAAGGGTCCAGTAATGGTCGAGGATACTGCTTTGGAGTTTGAGGCTTGGGGAGAGCTCCCTGGTCCCTACATCAAGTGGTTCTTGGCGAACCTTGGCCCAGAGGGGGTATCCAAGATGCTTGAAGGATTCGAAAACAAATCTGCCAACGCTGTGTGCACAGTGGGTTTTTGTGAGGGCCCCGGTGCAGAAGTCAAGATCTTCCAAGGAAAGACTCATGGTAAGATTGTGCCTCCCCGAGGTCCTCAGACATTTGGGTGGGATTGCACCTTTCAGCCCGATGGCTACGATCTCACCTACGCAGAGATGACGAAGGACCTCAAGAATAGCATCTCTCATAGAGGCAAGGCCATGGGTAAGTTCGCGGACTACTTGATGAAGTTGAATACTGGTACGTGATGGTATGGTGCGGCAATTTTGTGAATATTTTAATATGTTAGTGTTTTGACTAGAGTTGATAAATAATGCTAGTAATTAGTGTGCTGGGGCTTTAGACAACAGGACTAGCCAACATAGCTGGACGTGCAAAGTATCAACTACCAAACGTATCGTCGATTCTTTTGAGAGATGATCTTACCTGAACATAGCCTTGATGAAGCTTCCCCACAAAGTGATTTGCCAGTCTAGCGTCGCTGTCGAGGCTGCTCAGGAACGACCCGCATACTCTGCAAGGCTGTAACTTCTGATGAGACGACGGGTCTAATTGATTCAGTCTGGTATCCAACTTGGCCTTGGACTCTTCACTCGCTTTCTGTGCCTCCGAGAGCGCAGTCAGTTCTCGGACTGCGTTGCTGATTCGCCCCGACTTGGCGGCCAGATCGATCTCATCTTCGAGGAGATGAAGCGTCTCGCTATCCTCTTTGAACTTCTGGTACAGCTCGTTGAGCTTTTCCTTTTCTTGCTCGGTGAGATCGGGTCTCCTGAGCCCATGTCTGATTCGCTTATCGCACTCCTTTATTACGGACACAAGCTGCTTTCTGAACTCCATTTCGTACGCATAGATGGGCCCCGATGCGGCATATTTCATCCTGAGCAGCTCGCTATGGATTCGATCGCACGGGCCCAGGTTCAGCTTCGTGTTCGCAAACAGGTCGTGAACGCAGAACTCGACACAATAGGGGATACAAACATTAGGACTAGTTAAATCTAAAGGCTTATCTGAAGAACCCATGAGCTGCTCGAGCTGCTTTCTCTGAATGGCCGCCATTCGTCTGTCAGAGTCTGTATTACGTAACGAGATATCTGGTTATTAACTAACGACAGCTCATATATTCATTGATGTTGGCACGACTGTTTCTGTTTACTACTGTTTGCCTGGCGTGGACCATTGAGAAAGGCAAGGTCGCAGTGGGTGGCTCTGGCGATCAGGGGGAGGCTGTTTCCTTCGACGAGGCCGGCGAAGTGTGGCTGCCGTCGTCGAAGACTCTCGACATCAGATGGTCGTTCACTGGCGGTGATCACCCGCTCCAGGCTGAAGTTAGCTTAGAATCTGCCAAGGGGAGTAAGCAGTATCCTGCGAAGATCCGCAAGTCGTCTGCTAGAGTGACGATTCCCGCATCGTCCATCCCACCAGAGCTTTTGGACACTGATCTCAAGGTGCTCGTTCTCGTAGCTTCGTATGAGGGTACCCCTGCAGTCAAGGAGGCATTCACGTTGTCTGTCTCGGGCAAGGCGCCGACCAAGTCGAAGTTCGCCGAGCAAAACGACATCGACATGGCTCCTCAGCCTGAGATCTATTACCAGTTTCGCCCTGCCCCTCGCACCGTTAGTGCCCCTGTGGCTCTGGTGTTTGTTGGCGGGGTGTTTGTTCTGTTTGCAGGTCTACTCGTTGGATGGCTTCACGCTGGCGTCAAGTTACCATGTGAGTTGCCAAAGACCGCGCTGCCGTTTGTCGGGGCTGTCGTCGCCACCGAGGCGGTTTTCCTCGGATACTTTATCAAGCTGTCTGTGTTCACTACTCTGTTCTATATTGCCCTTTTGACGCCTGTCCTGCTGTTTACAGGGCAGAAGGCGCTGCGGGCTTAAAAATACTCTCATAGAAGCATAATGATACAGTAGCTATATGGCTGTGCTGTTCAGTCGATTTTAGGGTGCAGCATTATATGTGATTGCAATAAATTAATTGTCGGGGTTCGCAACAAACAGCTTGATCTTGCCGACATCTTCACACACGCTGTCCAGGTCTGAGCTATCTCTACGGTTGTATTCGCCAGGCGTGTCGTCGAGGTCGTTGGTATGGACCGATGCATGCAAGTCCTGCGGCGTGGTGGGAACGTCGCCGTCGTCATCATCGATTTCGCTCGCAAGCATCCTCCGTGGCAAGTGCGCATAGCGGATGTCCATGGCTTTACGAACAAACGCTGGGGGAGCTGTGAACGTGGCGTTCACGGGCGTCGTCTTGATGCCGATCGGTAAGCTTCTGGGAACTTTTGATGTATTTGCAACCCCTGCTGCTTCGCGGCGCCTCCTTATGTACTCGCACCCCGTCCCAATACCCAGAGCGGCCTGGTCCTGGACTGAGGGAGACGATGCACGCTCTGTGGTTTGGATCGGAGGCTGGAGCTGTGGTGGTGGATCCTCGGGTGACTCGGGTGCTGGTGTCACATAGTCGGCCTCGCGCTCGTAAACTGGGTAGTTTCGGTCGTACTCCTTTGGGGGAGGGGGCATCGGGGGGTATGTCGCCTGGCCGTCCTGGTACTGGAAGTAGGTACTGCTAGAGGCAGACGGGTCATCCTTGTCGTAAATTACACTAGTGCTGCTCTGCCACGGCGTGCTTTCGCCCGGCAATACAGGCTGGCTCATTAGGGAAGTGGAGCTTTGGCCGTACTGGGGGGCGTAACTATTGCTGTCGATGCTATCCTCGTAGTTGTCTAGTACCCTCTCGCTGTCTGTTCTCTGGGCTTCCGACGAGAACTGAGAGTTTTGTGAGTACTGACGTCTATTAGGAAAAGGCACTCGGTCTGGGGTAGTCTGAATGGAGAAATCGTTGGAATCTTGGAACATAGAGTCATTCTGCTCCTCTGGAGTGGTCCATCGTTCGTCTCGAGATGGTATTTTAGCTGGAGCAACCGTCGCAGTCAACCGATCCGCTGGGGGGTTGGATAGCGCATGGTAGGGGTTGTCCCGGTGGACTCTAGGGGAGTCTCGTAAAGGGTTAACTACAAACTCCCTGGGAAGGTTCGGATCTACCCCAGATCCCACCGGTTTCCTATGAACTGGCCTGGACATGAGCGATTGGGTCCTGGGAGGTACAACAGGGTACAAACTTAGCACCACTTTGAGATCGCTTTGGTGGGGAGACTTTTTGGTAGGGGTTGTAAATAGATAATATTTCAGAAAAGCTGCTTATAACTGCGGTTGGTGTGACATACGTGGTGAGTGCTAGCCCAAACAAGTCCGTTGAGGTTGAGGCCACAAAATGGGGATAAAGACATGTTCTGCAAAACTTGGTAATGCTGGCTGATTTGGCTGCTTATAGCGTGTGTAGGCTCGCTGCGGCCGTTAGTCGGACGTGGACCCGTCCACTGGCAGATCGTTTGCACTCACACTTTTCAGGCCGTTTCCAATCCACATGAAATCATTCATTGAATTTACCATGAAAATCTTGCCCTTGATCAGGCCCATGGGCAGAGGGCCGTAGTTTCTCGAGTCCAGGCTCTGGGACATGTTATCTCCTGAGAGCCACACATGGCCCTCGGGGACTTTGATGAGCGAGTTCGGGTCAACCATGGGGTCCACCACTACATAATCCCCTGGCATCCCAATAATGCGTTTGCAGACTCTCTGCGGGGGGTCAGTGGGTTTAGCGGCGATAATCACATCGCCGGCGTGGCAAAATCGACCCTTTTGGCAGAATTTATTTGCGTGCACAAAGTCACCGGCGTAATTCAGCGTTGGCAGCATGCTTTCTCCAAAAGTTTCACTGACTTCATATGCGTGGTGATGGATGAGGTGCACGGTGCAGCCTATACGAATAGCCCAGGATGCGGTTCTGCCAATTGCTGCAAACATCTAGAGCGAGTTGTTGCCAGTGAGTGATGGCAGAACGGCACTAGACTATTGAGATGCCAGTGTGTGTCGGCGCCACTGAAGTTGGCGCCACATTAATTTTTCACTTCATGTCTGAAAATTACGAGGAAAGGCTGCCGGCCAAGCTGGACTTTGCAAGTCCCTTGGCATCTAAAAAGCTCAATAAAAAAATCCTCAAAACTGTCAAGAGAGCCTCGAAGCACAAGCAGGTCAAGCGTGGTGTCAAGGAGGTTGTCAAGGCACTTCGCAAGGGCGACAAAGGATTGGTTGTCATTGCCGGCGATATCTGGCCGCCTGATGTTGTCAGTCACATCCCAGTGCTTTGCGAGGACTCCAAGGTGCAATATGTGTTTGTGCCCTCGAAGGAGGATCTTGGTACTGCGGGCTCAACGAAGCGCCCTACGAGTTGCGTAATGATCTCCCCTAACTCCAATGCTTCAGTAAAAGATAAAGAAAAATTCCAGGAGTTTCAGCAGGGTTACGACGAGGTCGTCAAGGAAGTCGAGACCTTGAGCTAAATGTATTAAGTACGGTAAATATTATTCTATTGCTAATCTCATATCGCTATCTGTACGCTTCTCTTGAAGGCCAGAAGCTTGTCAAGCTTATCCAGAGGATGTATTGACGAGACTAAAGCCTACGGGATGATTATAGAACATGACATTGCTTGCACTCATGTTTACTCTGGTTGCTTTTCACTAAGCCAAACGAGAGTTCAATTCCCCGGGTTACTGCTAGAGTCCATCTCAGGTAGCCCTAGGTGTGCTAATCAACAGACGCAAGGAGAGCAAGAGATCACCCTGAAAATTAAACGACAAACAAAGTAGATAGATGAGTTAGTTCAAAATAAATGCATTACAAGCTCATATTGTTGCGACCGAAATACGGCTCTCGCAGGAGAGTGCGGGTGAGCATAAATTAGGCCAAAGCTATGTACAATTATTGCTGCATCGGCTTATGTTGTCCTAGTGTTGCCATGATAGCAGCGTTCGTCGTGAGAGGGTCCACATTGTGCTCTTTGAATTTGAGCCCTACTAGTGTGTTGGCCTCCATATACTTGGAAACACAGCGGTCCAAGCAACATCCTTCTCCTTTTGAGATCTCTGAATCCGAATATGGATTAATGCATTTATTTTTGCAGTTCTTGATGATTTGAGTGTACAGAAGAGTCATCGAGTCATACTGGAGCTCAGCTATCCTGATATTCTCAGGGTCCACTTCGTAGTTGTTGAGGTTATTTAAAAACAGCGACATTTACTCTGTTCTGGCTGATTTCTACTTTGGCGGACAGACACACGATTGAAAAACTCGGAGTGACTAAGCAATTTACACAGAAGTGAGGAGCCGTCCAGGTGTGACCAAATTGTCAATACCGCAAAAACTCTGGGAATAGAAGACATGTCCTGATTTCAGCTTGTATTTGTAGGAGAAGAACGGTAAGTTATCAGCGTACGCGCGTAACTCTACCCCGCCATTGTTGAGCATCGTATACTCCCATAGAGAGCAAATATACACTACTTCAAGTGAGCGGGTTCTGCAACTTGAGTCCCTGAACCCTAGCTAACAAGGGTCACTGGATTCTTAGTAGTCAATTTGTAGAAGGTCAGCTAGAAAAGGAGGCATGCAGGTCCAGACCAACAAGCATTGCACGGCGACGCAGCTTTCAGCCCGTTGTTCTCCTTGCTGAGGCGTCGCCGACATTGCGTACCATATTAGAACACACAGTAAAAAGCGTCAATGAATTGCCAGTGCTGCAATCACTGATTGTACGACTATCGAGGTGCTTCTGCATGCATGCCGAAACCCCTAGATCACACTAAAAATATAGGATGCAAACATTCCAACAATGGGCAGTATACAGGAGGGAAAACTGCAAATGCGGTGGGATCAGATGAGAGAATCGGAGCAAGGCGTCAACTAATACGGCGCGTATTGTCGGGATTGCTCTTCAGCGTCTCAGGCTTGTTAGTAATATCATCGCCGCGATAAGCACTTTGTGACTATTAGGGGGAAATAACGGCGCAATGGCTCACAACTATTGCCAGCGAAGTGAATCAAGTGGCAAGAACTCGCTATGAGCTGGTAGGTCGTCGAGGCAAGGGGTTGACAATGGGCACAAAGATTCATGCACTGTTACCCAATCACACTGTTACTAATACATGACGCAATATTGCTACCTCACATGACAGTTGACCCTCCACGTGCAGATCAGACCAAGAGCTGGTGGAATATGAGTACATTGCAGTGCCGATCCTTGCTCAGCGGAAAAACGGTATTTCATAGGTAAAATTATTTTAATGCACTCAATGAAGCTAAGGAAACGCACCATTGTATTTTCACAGATTGGCGCATAGATGAACAATCGTTGTATTGTGTACATTCCAGTGGCCTCCTCCGATTACGCCTCTGACTCCTTTGGAAAAGACTACCAGCCACTTCACCAAGATGCACGAATGTAGCAAAATAATCGCCATACGATAACCAGAAACACTCGGAAACCTAGTTTGCTAGAACGGTTCTGGTTTCAAAGCTTGTTTCTATTTTTAGAACGTTAGTCAACCTTCCTGTTCAGGAATGTAGTTGACTAAGAAAAAATTGTGCTTTGCTCATTTCAAGGCAAATACCACTAGAAAACGCGGATATAAAATCATATTTATGACTATGATCTACAATATAATCTAATATGTGCGCAGTGAATCTCTAAACAATGAATTATGGCGGAAATCATTAATACAAAGGGTTAGGTTTATCCGAATCGAATCCGCGCTTTCTGGAAGGATAGGCTCAAAAAGAGATAGAGGCCTTCTGTCGGCACATAAGAACGGCAGATAGCACAGGAGTTGTAACAATTATGAGAATAGCGCAGCCGACGCGCCTTTGCCGGCATTCGAAGGGACTGAGCATGCATGCTCCGAAAATTTTAATGCACGTTGTGACATGCATTATCAGGCACAGCGCGATCCTGCACTGCAGGGGCCAGCAGCCGAGTATATAAACAGCTGTCGGACACCAATTAGACACACACTAATGTTTTCCAAGTCATTCGTTGCCGCTGGCCTTTTCTCTCTCGTCGCCGCTGTCTCTAACTCCACTAACTCTACTGAGGGTGGTAACGGCACTACCTACACCACTGTTGTCACTGCCTACACTACCTACTGCCCCTACCCCACCACCTTCACTGAGGGCAACAAGACCTACACTGTCACTGAGGCCACTACTTTGACCATCACTGACTGCCCTTGCACTATCACCACCACTGGTGGCAAGCCCCCTGCTGAGTCTGCTACTGGCGTTCCCTCCAAGAGCCCCTCTGTCCCTGAGAACAACGCCGTCGCTAAGGCCTTCGGTGTCGCTGCTCCTGCCCTCGCTGTTGCCGCTGCTCTTCTCTAAGTTCAGTAGTGTAATTGGGTGATTGTAACGATAGCTTAATAATTTTCACTTAGTGATTTAATTGTATTAGTTTTTAAGAGATAACCAGCTTCTTCTTTCATTGTTCGAACTCCCTTGTTGAATCATGCCCCTCGACCTCAACGAGGCTGAGGTATGGCGTGTGCATGTGCATATCCGGATCGAGCGCAGGGGCTTGCTGCACGGACGCTTTTAGCTGATTCCCTACATGACTAGTGACAGATCTATTTATAGTAAGGATGAACAAGGCGCTCTAGATAGTCTAAAATTGTGATGTTTCGATAAACAATTATTAGGATCTGGATAGCAGTGCATATTTTACTGCATAGCTGTGTTTATGGTACACAATGCGAAATTTTGTAAAGGCAGGGCGGTACGTGGAAGATGCAGGCGGCGTAATTTTTAAAAGACAAGCAATGATTCGACCGACCAGCAATCCTCAAGTTTGCGTATTTTCCTTGCACTTTTGATTTACGCTTGTACGTCCTCAATGTTCCGATTCATCCCACTGTGATTAAAGGAGGCCGACGCGCTGCGAGAGAGATGAGGGGTTTGTAGGCATGACAAATACTCTCGCGCGCTGAGCGATAGCTTTTTTAGATTAATGCCGGACTACACCATAGAAGTTAAGCTCATAGAAGGTCACACAAGCCAAGATTTGACTCAGAAATGATTCGCGTTTTGCCCTTGCCTATGACTGCCCCTCGGAAGAATCTCGCAGAAGGTCTCACATAACGTACATACGCATGCATATTGCTGTACAAGGTTTCTGGGTGTCCATTGTACCGTTCAAGAGCGAATACCGTTATAGCACTAACAAAGAGCTAAGCAATGATTCATAGCGACCGGGACACACCGCTAACCCCATTCGTCAACCTGACGGCACAGCTATACTCAAGAACTAATGAATTACTTTAGCACTACAGTCGAACTACACTATGAAACCAAAGCCTCCAACAATGCAATTCTTATGGGGATACTGTTATGAAAAAGTCTTATTGGAGCTACTTTGGCAAGGTGCTGTGACCAGAGAAATTGAACCCGCAAAGGCTTTCCCTGGAAGTTCAAAAATTACGAGACTTTGATATTCCGTATACTCACAGACATGTTGTGTACCTCAGGTTCTGGATGCAAAGGGCTATATCGACAATCACGAATGTCGATGTAAATGGTGGTACTTGAATGACACCTGGATATCCCGTTCAAAGATGCGTTTTCGACCCATAAGGCCATCGTTTCTAAGTCTTGCAACGAGGATATTTTTTTTTTTTTTTTTTTTTCTAATGCAGGTGGTGGTGAATACTCATGACCTTCTGTATGCTGATGAGGTATATAATATTGTAATTATAAGGCGAATAGTTGATATATATTGATGATTTCTCCCCCCACACTGTCGATAAATCGGCTATTTATCGTGAGAATGTGATGAGATTAGTATATTCATCAAACGAGAAGTACCTCTTTAAGGAGGTTACGCCTATCCATCGTCTGTCGAGCTTACGATGCCCTAAAAGAGAGACATCGGGGATACTTGATACGAAGTAATAGAGCCTGCACTATACCTAGTAGGCTGACGAGGCAGTTTACAAAAGGAATACTGCATATACACGATTCATCAAGAACTTGCACTGAGGGCTCTTAGAAATGATTGAGTGTTCGGGGCGACGCAATCGATAAATGACTTGAGTTGCCCATGCTGAAGCGTCAGGTTTGGTGCAGAGTCCTGAAAGGTCAACACTGCTCAGTGTTTCTTGGATTCATACAGCGCACGGCTACTCCCGTGTGGCGATGATCTAATACTACGGTAAACACCTATGTACATGATAGAGCGTACTTAAAATGCTATTCTGCCGCAGCTGCAAGACCCATCGTTAGCGACCTGTGCATAGCTCATGATAACTGCAGCTTGGGAACTTGACAAGAGGACTATAGTCCCCGAAGTGAATAAGAACTAACCGTAGCGAGTAGTAGTCACTCGTTCCCGCTCACTCAACACACATGCCAGGTTTGATATGTTTGTTATTATATATGCTATAAGAGGACTTAGGAGATAGTGGGCCTCTCCAATTTCCAGACGGAGTTGCGCTTGAACTCTTCAGGAGCTTTAGGGGCATCAGACTGGCCGCGAAGGATGCCAGTAAGACGGAGATCTCTTTGCAGCATCTGACGGTCAAAGTCGTCAGGGTTCCAGCGATCACGCTTGCCACCGTTACGGAGGTAGTGCACAGCACCTAAACCACCGCCGGCAATCGAGAAAAACCCGAGCATGACGGCATAGGGCAATAAGGCCTCGAAAGGAATCATAATGGAAGATAAGTCAGCGATGATTGGTTAGGTACGGCTGAAATGCACGGTCGGGTTTTGCGCTATTCTACGCAACAGCTCATTCATCCGCACAAACGGGAGAGTTTCACGATAGAAATGACAAAAAGTTGCTGGGGTTTGGTGATTTCTTCTCCAGGTTCTGGTCGCTGTGGCGAATAGTGGCGGAATATGCTGGTAGACGAGCTGAACAATTTCAGATGAACAAATTTTATTGACTCGAGAAACATGGCTGAATAAAGTCACGGAAAAGCCGGCACAACCGGAAAACGGCTGAAGTAGAGTCACGAGAAACTCATGAAATCACAGCCTAGCTCGGTTCATTATTTCCTACAGTGCAGATGTCAGAGACCACTCTTATCATATGACACTCATAGACTAGTCTACATTATATATAATTTAGATGTTAGAGGGGTAGAGCATGATGCGAACGGATGCACCGAAAGTCTGAGTGGGGAGGTTTTTGCGGAAGTTGGCGCGGACAATTCCAGAGTTGCCGTGAGTGCGGGTGATCTTGCCCCAGATAACACGGATCTTGGTGCCACGAATCTCCTTGGAGGCACGGTAGACAAAAGCAACACGCTTGCCAAGGTAGAACTTGGCGTCCTCAGGGGTAACGACACCCTCGATCTTGATGAGGGATGTGCCGGGGTGGTTGACGTTCTTGGAGCGCTGGTAAGACAGGTGCTTGCCCTTGACGTACAAACGGTGAGTCTCGGCCATTATGAAGGTATTGGTCTTGCAGTCCGAGTGGGTATTGATGGGGCGAGTGGGTGGGCGTGACTGCGGGAGCCCTACTTTTCACGCCCAGCTGACAAAGCGGCCAGCGGCGAGGGCTGAAAAAATAATTGTGCACCCTAACCCACGGGGTATATTACTGGCGGGGCCCCCACTGATTCCTCATGCGAATTACTCTATGGATCATTTCTATAGTACGCATCCTTTCAAAGCTCTTTTAAAGAGCCGCAAAATCCAACTTGGTTGATGAGTAGATACCTGCGCACCTTAGAGTGAGAATTGATGTTTTGGAGATTGTCTTCGGACGCTCCATCTATCACAAACCTCGTAGTTGTTGGTCTCTGGTACCCCAGTTTGCCGTTCTTGCGGTAGCTGGGCCCTAGGGCCGGCCTGAGGAGCGATGATCTTGGCCCTCAGTATGTGCTTCTCCGGAAGAGTTACTGCTGGGTAGGTGCGTAAGGCTGTCTGACAAGTTGAATCACTAGATATTTATGTAATGGCCGAGCCTTGAAAGTAGAAGTAGCAAATAATTTCTAGCAAATTTTCCTCCTCCGACTCCCGAGCCGTTAAATAGCGTTATTACTAAGTGACTCTTGTCCATGCACGTACTGCTCACCAACGACGACGGTCCTCCTGATGCAAAGGTGAGCCCTTATGTAGAGCAATTCGTTGAATCGATCAGGGCCTTGACCGACTGGGACCTGAGCATTGTGGTGCCTCACGTTCAGCGATCTTGGATCGGCAAGGCCCACATCATCGGCAAGAATATCACCGGTGAATACATGTATACGGGGCCAAATGCTCCTAAAGGGACGTTTGAGAGCCCTCAAAAAGTTGGAGACGACGTTCAGGAGTGGATCACCCTCGATGGAACGCCCGCTTCTTGCGCAAATATCGGCTGCAACCACATGTTTAGCAAAAAAAACCCGGTGGATTTTGTGATCTCGGGGCCCAACTACGGCAGAAATACTAGTGCACCCTATATCTTGAGCAGTGGAACCGTTGGCGGTGCGCTCGAGGCCGTGATGTGCGGCCGCAAGGCGTTCGCGGTCAGCTTTAGCTACACTCGGGCAAACCACCCGGAAGACCACATCAAGATGGCCAGCGATCTGTCTGTGCGCTTGATCAAGCACTTGCTCGAGGATTGGCACTCCGACGTTCAGCTTTACTCCATCAACATCCCGCTGTTTGACGAACTGAGTGAGAACACCCCGGTACGCTTTGTACCTCTTCTCGAGCACTCCTGGGGCGCCGTCTTCTCTAGAGACGAGCCCGAAAAGCTTGAGTTCAGGTGGAATCCCCAGTTTCACCTGTGTGACCAGAGCGTTCGAGAGCACGGCCCCGGCTCCGACGCCTATACTGTAATGGACAAGGAGATCAGTGTCACCCCGTTTAGAGCGGCATATCGCCCTGTGGAGCATTTGCACGGCAAAACTATTAATTTAAAGGACATTGAGTAAGTATCTAGTTCCAACTCTAGCCAACATACTAACATTCAAGTTTGGGAAACTCTATTGAGAGCCCTACAAGAGCATTCATCGAGACGCCTGACAAGTACGTCGAGAGCTGCTGGTTGAAAACCGGGCTCAAGTCTTCGAAGTTTGCGGACTCGCAGTTTTTCTATCAAGACTACGATGTGTGCGACTTTGAGGCTCGCAGACCCGGGAATCTCTACTACTCGTACGTCATTCGCAAAGGGCTGATCAGGAAAAACTATCTGGGAAACCTGGTTAGCTACTACGCGGCCAAACACCCCCAGTCGATCCTGAACCGTGCGTTCCCAGAGAGCTTCAACTTGGAGCTGGATTACGCAGAGTTCCTCGACGACAGTCTCGACGAGGCGTATGAGCTGCGACAAGAGATGGAAAACAATCGTACCTGGATCCTGAAGCCAGCAATGGGTGACCGAGCCTATGGGATTCGAGTGTTCAAGACTGAGGAGGCATTGCAACAGATTTTCGAGGAGCTTGAAGCTGAGCACAACCCAAATGACGAGGATGAAGGCCTCCCATTTCGACATTACGTGGTACAGGAATACATGAACAATCCGCTGCTCGTCGATAAGCGCAAGTTCCATATTCGAACGTATGTGCTGTGCGTGCAGGCCCTAAAAGTTTACGTTTATCCGGAAATGCTGGCACTTTTTGCAGGAACTGAGTACAAGAAAGTCGATCGAGACTTGGTTACAGATCTCAGCGGACACTTGACCAATACATGTGCCCAAAGCGGACAGACAGATGCCGAGATTGTCAAGCTCTTCAGCAAACTCCCCTTACCAGAACACGTCAAGGACAAGGTGGTGTCCGATATCAATCTAATTGTGGCAGATTTGTTCGCGGCCGCGGCAGCAGACCCTGTCAACTTCCAACCGTTGCCGAATGCAATTGAGTTTTTCGGCCTGGACTTCTTGGTCAATGAACATGCAGAGGCAGTTCTACTAGAAGTTAACGCTTATCCAGATTTCGCTCAAACAGGGAAGGACCTTCAGCATGTGGTTCAGGGACTGTTTGACGATACTGTTGAGGCTGCTGTCAAGCCGTTCTTCAAGATCCCGGGTGAGCCTAAACGGTTGACCAAGGTCCTTGATATGAATATGCGCTAACTCATTATGCTATAATGCGCTAGTGGTACATAAATAAATTACATATGTCTCTCGATTGGCCAAGGCAGGATTTTATTAGGCTCGGGGACTCCGTGTTCATTCACTAGGCCCAGAATCTTCTGGGTCTGGTTCTTGGGTCGGTTTCATCTCATGATACGGGTCGATGTCGTCGAGGACGTAGTCTTCGTTGTTGGCCTCTCTACATAGATTGTAGACTTGTCTGCGCAATCTGTCTGCACGAGTGAAGCCCATGCGAATTACCGTCATGCACCGAACGTATTCCTCCAGTCTCTGATGGGCAATCTGCAGTAACTGACGGGCCTCCTCTGCGGTGTCGGCGGACACACCAAAATTTTTGTCAATGTGGAGATCCGGCGGGGCAAAGAAGTTGTCGACTGGCTCTTCCTTGACACCGTTGGTGTTTGCAGGAGCACTCAGGCTGGTAATACCAATGTGATCTGAGCTTTGAGGGGCAGACTTCTCCACGGGCCCGTCATGCACGGTTTTGTAGTCTCGGACTGACAAATTTTGCAAACGCAGCGCCTCAGGATCGTCCCCAAGCAGGGCCCCGAGCAGATTGGAGATTTTGGTCACATGGGACTTTTCGTCCACAATCACATCGAGCATCTCCCTCGCCATGTTTCTCAACTTTGGGGAGCTAAAAGTCTTTGAAATGGCAGGATGGGTTGCAACGTCGGCAGGATCTGCCGCTGGACGAAGCAGGGCGTCTAAATTGATGCTCTCGAGCCCAGGCCCATCGACCTCGTAGTCCAACAGCTCGTCATCAGAACTGGGAGTATCGAGAGAACTGGAGCGAGTTCGAGCAATCACTGCTCGTTTGTGGCCGTTGTAATCTACGATACGAACTCCTAGACGGTCCCCAGGTTTACGCAACGTACGGCAGCTCACCTGTCGGGCACCCGAGCGAAGCTTATTTCCTCTGTTCGTGCTGAAGCTTGGGCCATTGTCGCTGTACTCGCTGTCGCTATCGGGGTCCTCCAGGGCTCGTTTGAACCGAATAATGTCTTCGACGTTGTCCATGTCACGTGCCACAAATCGACGGACAATTTAAGTTGTGCACCAGGGTCCGAGAAACGGAGATAAGCGCAGAGCCGAAGGAGTCGATATTTTTTTATTAGTTTAGAGAGTAGCCTGCTTCTCCGTGCAACAAATCTGCTACTCGACTGCGGCCATCTAATCTACAGTGAGCGTTCGCATTTACGTACTCTAATTGCCTAAACCCTGTATTGCACACTTTTGTAATTGTATACTGTATCTAAGCCATCGGTAGTTGAAGGACTTACATACGAGTGCTATATTGGTAGCATACCCAACGAGCAGGCCTGCAACCAATCATAAAAAAACTAAACTGAGATCTCACAATTAATTGAGGATCAAGCAGACACCTATAGAGAGACCGGCCAATTTAAATTGATTCGACTGCCTTACTCATCAGTGTTTTGATGAAGGTATTGAACGCCTATACAGGAAAGGCGATTGACATATCTGTAGGGGATGTTTTATCTCTCTCACAGTTTCATGAGTTAATTTACGAAAGCACTCAAATTCCTAGCGCCAGGCAGCTATTGCTCATCCACCCAAGCGCTGCTCAACTCAAACTGGAGGCAATTGTACCTAGGCAGGTGGTTTATTTATACGACAAGGAGTTTATCAGTAATCCTGAGGCTTGCAAAGAGACATATGGTGCTGTGACGCTACCAGCCAAGTACGCCTCTTTCAGCTCGGCAATGCCCGACCCAGCCGATTCGCCAACAAAGAGCTTTTTCGATGCACGCCAAAAATGGGCAATGATCTCAAAGACTCAGACTGACTCGCTACTTCAATGGATCGCCTCTTTAGATCAAGCAACTACTCACGTGAACACCGCTGCAGATCTTGCATGGACACACATGAACACACATCTCAAGACGTTGACCAAGACAATTGCCAAAAGAAAGAAGCTATCTAAAGAATTAAAGGTGGACTTGGAGACCTGCGCCCCTTGGGAGTCTAATTGGGTCAAGCTAGAGAAGATTATCGGCGATAAACTACACATCCTTGACAAAGACGTGATCAACGATGCGTATGAACGAGCACAAAGTCTGATGGATGAGGTCACAAAAACGGTGTCCAATGCTGAGCTCGAGCTAGATGAGCTAGAACGAATAGGCGAGTCACCACCGGAAATTAGTAGCATGACTTCGTCGAGTCATCAACCGTCTGTGTTTTTGCAGGACATGGTTGCTTTATGCTCCAAGGTTGCCAAAGATTGTGCACAGATAGTCGGTCTTCCAGACGATCAATATGCGAAGCTGGCACCAAAAGTGTTGAGGAATCATCAGGAGATATTACCCGAGATCCAACAAGTGTACAAAGAGATTTTAGCATACGCGAACGAGAGTATCGCGGGTTACGAAAAAGCACAGGAACGACTGCTCAGTTGTCTCAAGACCGTCACAAGTGTTCAATCACGAGCAGCAGCCATAAAGCAGCGGCTAAATGCAGCAGTAGACAAGATGCACAAAACTGACAAACTCAAAAACGTGGTGGCCAAGGTCATCGATTTCCCTTTTATATATGGAGTGGTTCTGATTGAGTTGAACCGACGCCGGTCGTGGGCAGCTGCTCTTCGACACATTACTGATTCGGCAAATGAGCAAGTCGAGGAGCTACGAAAGCAGGAGTATAGGAGAATCGACAAGTGGATAAGCCATTACAGCTCTCTGAGCCTGATTGACAAGCTGATCTCAGTTGACGTTGTGCTCCCTACGATCGAAGTGACTACCAAAAATTTTAACGAGACCCAGGATGAAATGGACATCTCAACGTACTTGGACAAGCTTAAAGATGCGGGAATGGATGAGGTTTGCATTGACCTAAGAGCTGAGCTAGAGGCCATGTCTGCGCAACTGGAAAGGTCCTTTCAGCCGTCAAAATCAATGCTTCTGTCGAGGGTTGTCAATATCTCCTCCATACGGGAGCGAGAGCTTGAGAAAGAGAAAAAGCTGCTACAGGAAGAGCGCAAGAAGTTTGATGCAGAAAAGAAACAATTTCAAGAAACTGTAAAGCAGGCGGCACCGAAACAGGCTCCGGAAACTCAGCCAGAGCTTGATGAATTGAGAAAAGAAAATACCTCGCTGAAAGCTGAGGCAGAGCACCTTAAGGAGAGCCAAGAAAAGCTGTCTGAGAAATACCAAACGCTAAGTCAAACTTCTGAGGAGCTCAAGCGTAGCTATGGCAACTTGGAAGAGCGCTATCAAGTGCTGAAGGGCCACTACGAAGACCTCAAGTCCCACCAGGAAGACCTAAAGGAGAAGGTTGACACAACACCTGAGTCCAGTACCAACGGGAACAAACCAGTCACAGACGAAGGTAACGCGGAGCATGATCTTGTTGCGCTGAGGGATCGGGCATACGAACTGAGCCAGCGGCTTTTTGTGAATAGTCACAACCTGAACGCCGTTCTCGAGGGTATGGGTCTGCAGGCGTCAAAGACTGTTGAGGAGGGAATCGTGAGGTACAAAGTGAACCGTGTGCGAGGACTTGGGCGTCGGAACTCTCGCAAGAAAGACAGCGGAGAGAAAGACACAGATGCCAGTGTATCCGTCCTTGGTGGAAGCAGCCTTGAACTCGCGGCCTCAGCCAAAGCCATTGATCCCAAGCTGTTGTACTGGGTACAGACGCCCGAGGACGACGAGAAGTATCAGCTGTTTGTGAACGAGATCTACATTGACTTTGACATCTTCCGTCAGTCTGTTTGCGATCGGTTCAGCGACGTGGAAAAGATTGCAAGAAAGTACCACGCAGAGGTCAAGAGCAATCGCGAGAAAATCCGGCAGCTCGAGCAGAATCTGCGGCACCGACTGGCACTCAGCAACTTCGAGCCCGGCGACCTGATACTGTTTTTACCCACTCGAGACCCCGAGCGACTCCCCAACCCGTGGGCGGCATTCAATGTGAACTCGCCGCACTACTTTTTGGATCCCAAGAACGCCGAGCAGCTAGGAGGAAGAGAGTACCTGATTGGCAGGGCCACCTCGATTGTGCAATACCAGGCTGGCAGCGAGCCCAAGTCCAACCCGTTTGGGCTCCCCAAGGGGACGAAATGGAACATGATCACCGCCAGCTGGAAGTAGGTCTCCCAACTCTGTAATCTCACTATTTAAGCAACTATTTAAGCACTATTCGAGCTATGAACGGCGGTGCTACTGAACTCGCAGCCAAACGACCGGCCCGCATTCGTGACTAAGCAAGTATTAGGTAGCAGCAGGAAGTTACGTGTTTCAACATGAGCAACTTGGCAGCGTGGAAGACTCTGCTCAAGAGCGTTTCGACTTTTCGCGGCGACCTGTCGTCGATGACGGCCCCTCCATTCATTCTGTCGCCGGTTTCTCAGCTCGAATACATGCACTACTGGTTTCAAACTGAGGCGTTGTTTACAGCCGCCAAAAGCGGCAAAACCGCAGAGGAACGCATGCTGATTGTGCTGAAATGGCTGTTTGGGGCCCTGAACGCCCAGTATACCCAACGCAATCAGACCGAGGGCTACGAGAAGAAGCCCCTAAATCCGTTCCTGGGAGAGCTATTTGTTGCAGAGCTCGGCGATGGGGCAGCCCACTTGGCCGCTGAGCAGGTCAGCCACCACCCTCCTATTTCTGCGTTCAAGATCTGGACTAACGACCGGACGGTGGTCTGCCAGGGCCACGTTGGGATCAAAGCCCGGTTCAACGGCACCGTCCAGGTGGAGCAGCGGGGTTTCACGAGCTACTCGGTCACGCTCCCTGACGGTAGCGTCGAGAACTATGCGATTACGCTCCCCTCTGCGCACATTGAGGGCCTGCTCAAGGGGGCCCCGTTCATGGAGCTCGACAATACCATCACTGTTTTGAGCTCCTCAGGGTACAAGGCAGAGCTCAAGATGACCGGCGCCGGCTGGGTGTCTGGGAGAAAGCACACTGTGAACTGCCCGGTATATAGTGGCGAGGAGCTCGTGTACACCATCAAGGGCAGCTGGCACAAGGTTCTGACCATCAAGGACGAGAAGACTGGCACCGAGAGCGAGTTTGAGGACTGCTCGAAGGTGCACGAGTCCAAGGTGGTGGTCCCCCGCCCGATAGAGAAGCAGTTTGCCCTCGAGTCTCGCAAAGCGTGGAGCGAGGTTGCGGAGGCCATTCGTGCCGGCAACTTTGACGCCATCAACAAGGCCAAGAATGCGCTCGAGAACGAGCAGCGTGAGCTACGGCAGAAGGAAAAGGACGAGGGCACGACCTGGGAGCGTCGGTGGTTCGTTCAGTTTGCGCCCGAGAGCGAGGAGGCCAAGGCCAACCCGGCTACCCTGGCCGGGTATGATATTTCTGAGCCGTTTTGGAGCTTTGATGAATCAAAGTTCAAGAACGATACTGAGTTCTGGTCATAATCAATTAGCATAATACGTAATAATAATGAATGAGTCGCTAGAGTCGAGGAATCGGGTTTTGCCCCGTGATCTGCCCGCCAGCAAGCGAACCAGCCCCCGTCTTGCTTTACAATCACGCCCCAGATCCCCGCGGCTGCGATCTAGAGCCCAGATTGATAATTCGCGATTACATGATTATGCAGTCTCGACGCACCGTCTGCATCGCCCCCAGCAATGTTTGCGTGGGTGCCTCACTATGCAGTAGTACGCATAAGCGGACGGGCTGGGAGATTAAGTGTCCGCACAGGGCCAACTACAACCACACCCTCTCGACAGCCGTTGGAGCGGATTCGCACAACTAGTGGAAACCAGAAATACATTAGTTGCGAGACGCATATGCATACTCAACAAACCCTATTCCTCCCTTATTCCACTTCCGTTACACTCTGAAATCGACATGCCCAAAGCAACTTCAGAGACTCCCGCAAAGCGTACGCGTCGCAGTGCCGCAGAAGGAGCAACCAAGAAGAAGAAGGATCCCAATGCCCCCAAGAGGCCTCTTACCGCTTACTTGTACTTTGCCAACGATAAACGCGATGGGGTCAGAGCAAAAAATCCCGACTTGACGTTAGCTCAGGTCACATCTCTTATTGGCCAGCAGTGGAGGGATCTGAGTGCCGAGGATAAAAAGCCGTACGAAGAGAAAGCGGTTGCGGATAAGAAGCGATACGAGAGCGAGCGGGCTGCCTACAAGGAGAAACAGGTCGAGGCATCTGCCTAGTAAATTACGTAGATTATTATCATATGATTCGGTGTTGCTCGTCTGACGCCGCTCTGGCGGGGCTGAGTCGTTGTGCCTGATCGCAGCATCCGGCCAGGTGGTGCCCATAGAGTAACAAGTGGCTGCGGCCGCGTGAGGGGCTGGAGTTGAGAGGCTTGCTTTGAGGTGCCAGACTTGACGGTGCTTGACGAGATCTGTGGGCTGAGGCAATAGAGGATACCGTCTACAGATTACTGGGTTTCTCGTTCTACTTTGGGACTGTTCACTGAATGCTTGAGAAGCGAGAGTCTCAGCAAGATGCTAGACCTAAAGTGCTTCGCTGCCTGAAAGGACTATGTTGGATGGGACAGAAGAGCACGACACTACCTAATCTAGATTGCTACGCTGTCTGATGCGCATTCTACTACAAGACTACTAACTACTTGAGCAGCGTGAGTCTTAGCAAGGTGTTAGACCTGAAAACTTGACGAGCCTGTGCTGGGTGAGGTAAAAAAGGACACCACCATCTGATATAGATAGTCTATGCTGATTCTACTATTAGACTACTCGCTGAATTACTTGGCAGTGGAGCAATCCGGCTGAAAGTTCTCGTAATACCGGTTGAATAAAGAGACCATTCTAGTGAATACGCTTTATATATTAAATTACTATTTACTTAGTCCAGCGTCGAGAGAATTCTGTCGTCGAGCAAGATATCGTCTGACCTGAAAAAGTCCTTGAGAGGAATGTCCTCCATTTCCTTGGGATAGTAAATCTGCGGATGGCTTCGCAGATCGCTGTAGAGCCCAAGAATGCTCCCGATATTGATCTCACTCTTCACACGCATGATCTGCGTCGTGATCCACGAGAAGCGGTCAATTAGTGAAATCCCCATAGCGGTTTCTCGACCTGCGCTATACGATGACTCTCCTCGGCGGGCAGACCCGACCGCTATTGTATTCGGCGACGACAGCTTGTCGATAAGTGAGGAAGCCTGGCACGAGTCCACCATTACTATTGCGTTCTTGTACTTCCGAGCGAGCCACATCTCCTTGAGAGCGGAATCGAGCATCCCTGACGTGAGGTAGTCACTTGTGCTGTCCTGGAAGCTGAGAAAATTCTCACCCCCATGCCCAGTGAGATAAATGAATAAATTCGAGTCCTCAGTAGAACCCAGCCTCTTCATCTTGGGAATGTCACTGTGATACCTTTGAGTCAAAAGGCTCATGAAGTTTGCTGCTGTGACCTCCGCCCCACGATAGTTGATTGGTATACTCTTTGCAACATCTCCATCAGGGGTCGTGTGTTCGCCAGGATAGGCGTTTCGCGGATTACAGTGAAAAGATCCTGCCATCATTAGTATTATACGTGAAGAGGGCATCCCCTGAGCTAGCAGTTCCTGGTATATACTAAGGACATTGGAGGAATGTCTATAATCGTACCAGCTATTTGAAGTCGACACCAGGACTGCCCAGTTTGCAGCTACTACACTAGAAAAGTACAAGAATAGCATAAAGCAACTATAAATTGCCCGAACTATATACTGTCTGCGCTGCATCGAATCTACGACTCCAACTTCCTCTTTGGTGAGGTCAGATCAAACAGGCAAAGATTCCTCGAGTGTCGAATTAAACAAAGCGGGACCCCACCCTTGATTGAATACTATTTATCAAAGCATTTATCTGCGAATGAAACCCCTCCTCAGGCGTCTCGACACCCCGATGGCACACAGGAGTCGTGCTCCCACATGTGCTCCCCGCATTCCCTTGTGCGGCTCCCATTTTCCTTTTCAGTGAGTCTGACTCTGTATGCACCCCTGAATGCAGACGCAGTGTTTCTCTAAGGAGACTATGCATGGTCGCCTTGACCTCCCAACAACAGCCACGAATCATCCACGTTATCTGAATAAATATAAAGACAAGTTAATAAACTCCAACAACGCCGTCCTACGACATGGGGCGACGCGAACAGCTATATTAGTTGTGGCGGTGGCGTAGCCATCAATCACATGGAGATAAACAAGGTCTTTAGCAGTTTCTGGGTATTTGGCCTAGTAAACAATGTATTATACGTACTAATTCTTAGCGCAGCAGTCGACTTAGTAGGGTCGACTGTACCTAAAGGCGTGGTTCTGCTCGCAGATGTCCTCCCCAGCTTTCTGGTTAAACTGTCGGCTCCATTCTACATGCACTTGTTCCCCTACAAGTATAGGATTTATACGTTGGTTGTCCTAAGCTTTTTTGGCATGATTTTGGTTGCCCACGCTACCCCACTCTCTCTGCGATTGTTTGGTACTGTTCTGGCGTCCATGTCTTCAGGTTTGGGCGAGATCACGTTTCTCCAGCTCACGCACTACTACCAGCATGTGGCAATTAACGGGTTCAGCAGCGGCACAGGTGCTGCCGGGCTTGTGGGCTCATTTGTGTTTTTGATGTTTACCACATGGTTCAAATTTGAACCCCGCAGCGTGCTACTTATTTTCAGCATTGCGCCTTTTTCATTCCTCTATGTCTACTTTAGACTGCTTCCATCGTTTACTTACGCACCGGTTTTGCAGGAGGACCTGGAGGTCAACTCAAAGTGGACATTTGAAATGATGCTGACAAGCTCACGCAAGACACTTCGACGAATTAAACCACTGGTGGTACCATATATTGTGCCATTGACCACTGTCTATATCGGCGAGTACATCATTAACCAGGGCATCAGCCCTACGTTACTTTTTGAGCTCGATGATATGCCGTTCTCTACCTATCGTGATGCCTATGTTACGTATGGCACACTCTACCAAGTTGGAGTCTTTATTTCTCGCTCATCAGCCCCATTTTACCGCATATACAACCTCTATGCCCCGGCTGTTCTCCAGACTATCAATGTGGTCATCTGTATTTTGCAATCTATGTATATGATTGTGCCCAGCATATATCCTCTGTTTCTTCTCATGATATATGAAGGACTCCTAGGAGGGTTCGCCTATGTGAATACCTACATGTTGGTATCGGAGCAGGTCTCAGTTAACGAGCGCGAGTTCAGCATGGGGACGGTGGGCATGAGCGATAGTGCTGGAATTGTTGTGGCCGCACTTGTGAGTCTATACTTGGAGCCCTCTCTGTGCAGCTATCAGCTGAGGACTAGCAGACCTTGGTGCCGATATTAACAAATTACACACAACCTATAAATACTACTCCTTTGGAGCCACGAAATCTTTCGCTCTTTCCTTGGCTTTCTCTTCCTTCTTCTTTTTGCGTTCTTCACGCTTCTTTTCCTGCTTCTTCTCATCCTTAGCCTTCTGGCTCAAGAAATACTCACCACTCTCAATCTGCAGATCGATCTTACGAGGCTGTGGTGCAGGAGGGAACGGTGTATAATTCTTCTTCTCTCTGACCTTGTGAGGAGCGCGGCGAGCGACATTGCGCTTTTTGAATTGGGGGAGGAATCGGCTCCAGTCCTCGTTGGCCATCTCTGGCTTTTTCGCCAATTCGCGTTTGATCATCAACTCCTTGATATGATAAATAGGGTGAACGTTCTTCATGCAATCCTCGACAATTCGACGGACCTCTTTCAAACCAGTATAAGGACCCATTGCTGCCACTGTGTTGCCTTGAACCAAAATATAGCAGTTAGTTAGCAACTCAAGAGCTTTGAGAGTTTTGCCATCTGGACCGACAATTCTCTGTCTACGCTTAACGAAGCGATCCTTGTTAGCAACAAAGCCGCCAATCTTGATCACATCGCAAGCGATGTCGTCCTGCAAGATTTTTACTGCTTGAGGGAACGGGACTGACCGTGCGAGCAACTTGATGAGATCACGAGCTTTGAGAATTGCTGCAGGATCATATGTTTTACGGGTAGTTTTCACTGTCATGGACCCCTCAACCAGGTCAAGCTTGCACCCAATACCTTTAGAATCAAGAGCCTTGGTTAAATCACCCCAGATTTCTCGAAGGTAGTTCTCCCTATACTTTGGAAATAGAGTCATAAACGACGACTCCTCTAGAAATGGAGTCTGGCATGCCAAATCCTCGGGTTTGAACCCTTCTTGATAATTTTCCATATATACTGGTGTTAGTAAGATTTTTTTGACATCTAGTTCTTGACGCCACAAACGCCTCGGTCTGCTGAGATTCAGCTGCACATGGCAACCACTTGTCAGCGTCGACTGGTAGCGCTCATATGACATGCATAGTTCATGCGTGTGTGAGACGATAGCCATAAGCAGGGATCATGAGTTAATTAAAGGTGATATATAGTGCATGGGTCTACGTTCTTATCTCTGCTATGTAAACTGTGGTAACTACTGTGATGCGGAGTAGTGCTCAATATATAAGCGAGGAACAGCTAGATATAGCTTAACGTAAAACTGACGAGGCCAGAAACAAATAGCACAGATGGTAAAAGAGTGAAAGAGGATACTCAAAAAAGTGGCAAGGCGGTTGCATGATGCCGCTTGCGAGAAGCTGTCAGCGTTACAGACCAGTCCAGAGAATCAGCTCAACCAGCTCAAGCATCTCGAAGGCCAAGCAGCTCGTGCATCTATAGCAGAACGCTACTATACCAACGCAGAGGCTGCTGAACTGCAAAGCCAGACTGATGCGGTGCAAATCAGAGCGAGCTCGAGATTACACTCGTCCTACCAGAAATTTACTTGGGGGAATCAAGGTAGTTTTATCTGAGAAATGATGTATAATGTGCCAATAGAGATGCGCAGCTAACAAGCCCAAAGCGCCTGGGAGCTGTTCGTATGCAGCAATTGTTCTATTTATAGCGATTCTAAAAGTGCTAAACTTTGACTTTTCTGTGCTATCCTGGGTCCTCTCTGCTTATGATTTGCTGTCTAGTAGGAGGCTTACTTGCCATGAAGGCCCCTTGCTGTGCTGCGCATTCTTATATATTCTCGGTATCGACGAAGTGGGTACGCTAGGACCTCCGCTAGGTTCGAGATGGAGCCTGCGTGTTGAAACTCACAATTGGTGTTGGTTCAAGCTCATGGAGTAAAATAACTAAAAAGCCATGCCTCCTTTTCGCCAGTGCTAGCCTGGGAGGTGAACACACAAACCGTTGAGCACACGTTTTTCATGATCTCCCTGTAATACTTAACAGTGGTATCGCTTCTTCGTAGGAGCCATCGCTGCATCGTACAGTGTGCTGAAGATTTCCAATATCAGACTGCTCAGCCCAGCTACCCTGTTCTTGAAAGAGATGACCTTCAAGTGCGCGATATACCATCTGGTGGACATTCAAAGGTAGGTCGGTCATGAAATTGACTTTTTCACGGAAAAAGCTATAATCTTACGCTCGACCTCTGTCAAATGTGGTCTGATTCATCGTTCATCCACTATTTACGACATTCTCTCGCATGCTGACCTCGGTAGAAGCGGTTGGAGCTAAGAGATGCTGAGGCATTTTTCGGCAGAAAATTCGAGGCCTAGCTACTTGACGAAAAAAAGGAAATCGGACACATACAAACGCTCAGCTAACTCGTATAATTCACGCGAAATTAAATAAAACTACATTCTAAGGCTGTTCTCAACAATTTAGGACGCTTACCCTGAACATGCCTGCTTTGAACACTTAGTGTCATACGATATGCTTACTTCCTGCACAACTGGCGCCAAAATGAGAAGGACAGCGCAAGGAAGCCAAGACGATATACATACGCACAACATTCCCACGCTATACCGAGTAATATCCAATTTCACGTTCAACAAACTTCTGCGATGCTGAGCTGTCATCGCTGCATACAGTAATTTCGTGTCGAGATCTTGCATAGCCGCATATTTAGGCGGCATTCGAGCATTCCCTTGCAGTAAGGTACTTGCCAAGTACGCTATTGCAATCATTATAAAATTCCAAAATTTTCCTCAAAGATCATGATGCTCCACAATAGTTAACCAAACAAGAATTCCTCCACTTGGACGTAAACACAATGAGCTGATATTTTGACATCTTGGGATTATTCACGACCCTAAAAAAATACTGCAGAGATTATGTGAGTCTCTGTGGGGCCATGATAAGGGTAAGGGTTGTAAACCAATGCACTGATCTGGAAAAAACTTGCTAAAACTTTAGAGCACATCCCAACTTACGGGTACTCCAAAATTTGGAGAATCATTGGTCAATGCAAGCCCTATTTAGCTCCAATCCATAATTGAGGCTGCAATCTGGGGTGAGTACATATTCAGTCCCAACAGATTTAAATGTAAATATTAGGACCATGTCCTTCTCTAGCCATAAGCTGTAGTTGAGCCTCAAGCTTGCGGCTCCCTCCAAGAATGAAAGCGCGCATGCAGGTGCATTCTACTCCAACACAGTTGATGTGCCGTAGTTCACGTACTGGCATGGGGACACTGACAGGTTTTCCAAGGTGTGTATGAGACATTGTAGTGGCTATAAGCATAACGGGCCCCGCGTCTGGGTCTGATACTAATTATACATCGAAACTTGCCCTATCTTCCTTACCGAAGGAACTCACTTTGAACAAGTGTCTCAAAGGGTGGTAAAAGATCAAGTTTCATAGCTACCATTAGATGTCTACTGCTCTCTCACCCAGTTTAACTTTGTAAACGTGCAACGCGAAGAAACATGCAAAGGATCATCGTTTACAACTGCCTTGTGCTCTCATCTAACAAGTCATTCTGAAGTCCTTCCTTAGTCTAAACAAGCCAGATAGAAAATTTCGCATTGATTAATCCTATTGGTGTGTGCCAGATAGGTTAATTACTAGATTATCCGTCAAGTTGTTGGTCACGCATCTAGGAGTCGCTTTTAAATCTACAGTATGTGTCTCGGCAGGCATGAGCGCGCGAAAGCCGTCCGTTCGATGAAAGAATAGGCACCATGGACCATGAAAGCGAAGACATATGGCAGTACAGCTCGGCGAACTCATATTGATGTGAACTCATGCCATGCCCACAGTAGATGAGCGACTCTCTACGCATGTCGGCTTATACTCAGAAAGCTGACCTAAACGCCTGAGCGGCCTCTACAAATCAGAATGAATTGCATTGCAGCGCATGCATGTATGCTCTATATGTAGTCTCCTCGAACGGGAATATAAGTGCGCTAAAAAGGAAGCGAGGAAGAACCTGAAAAACGAAAATGGTGAATGCTGGAGTGTTTGGCGCTAGTTTAGTGCTCCTCGCCCCTGCAGTCATCGCCTCTATTCGTGACATCTGCATCCTTCGTCCTTGATTACCGCTTCTACTCTCAGTAGTGCTAGCTCTACTGGTCCCGCGCTACTTTCGAGCTCTAGCAGTAACGCTACGAGTGTTTCTTCTGAGTCCTCGTTCCGCACAAATACTGAGACTAGCTTGAACACCGTTTCTAGTTCTACCGGTTCTGCGGTTCCTTCCAGCTCTAGTGTCGTGGTTCCTTCTAGCTCTACTAGTTCTGCTGCTCCTTCCAGCTCCAGCGTTACGGTTCCTTCTAGCTCTACTAGTTCTGCGGCTCCTTCCAGCTCCAGCGCAGCGACTCCTTGTACCTCCAGTAGCCAAGGGGAAGGTGGCCAGGAGGTACCTGGTCATGGTGGAGGTGGTCATGGGGGTGGTGAAGTTTGCACTGATGTCGATGGTGATAGTTCATCCAGCTCCAGTGTTGCAGTTCCATCTAGCTCTGGTCCTGCCGCTCCTTCGAGCTCCACTGGTTCTTCGAGCACAACTACTTCTGCTGCTCCTTCCAGCTCTAGTGAAGCGGGAGGTGGTAGTGGGGGCGGTGGTCATGGCGGAGAGAGTGGTTGAAGGACTGGACAGGTTGTAGTCTACACTTGAATCCCTCTCTGTGCAGCTATCAGCTATGGACTAAATAGACCACGGTAGCAAAATTAACAAATCACGCACAGGTCATAAGTGATACTTCTTTGGAGCTGCGAGATCTCTCGCTCTTTCCTTAGCTTTTTCCTCCCTCTTCTCGTCCTTGGCTTTCTCTGGCTCCTTGGTCAATTTACGTTTGACCATTAGTTCCTTGATGTAAGAAAATAAAGTGAATATTCTCTGTGCAGTCTCCGACAATTCGAGGGACCTCTTTTAGTCCAATATAAAGACCCATTGCTGCTGCCTCTGTGTTGCCTCGAACCAAATAGAGCAGCTTAGCAGCTCAAAAGCTTTGAGGATTTTGGGCCGACGATTCTCTGTCTACGCTAATCCTGCAAGTTTACTGCTTGCCAATACGGGACCGAACATGCGAACAACTTGATCAGATCACGAATATTGAGGATGCTGCGGGATCATGTTTTACAGGTAGTTTTTAATGTCACAGATTCCTTGACCAGCTCAAACGTGCACCCGACACCTTTAGAACAAGGAGTTTTGGCTGAATTGCCCCAGATTTCTCGAAGGCAGTTCTCTCTATACTTTGGGAATAGAGTCATGAACGACGACTCCTCTGGGAATGGGGTCTGACACACCAAATCCTTGGGAACCCTTCTTGATAATTTTATGTATGTACTGATGTTCGTTAGATTTACTATCTGACATTCGTTCCTTACGCCACAAACGCCTCGGTATGCTGGGATTGATGGCTACTTCCACATGCAGGCAACCAATTGTCAGCATCGATTAGTGAGCGCTCATATGACATGCATAGTTCATGTGTGTGTGAGATGATAGCCATAAGCAAGAATTTTGAGTTACCTAAAGGTGATCTCTAGTGCATGGGTCTACGTTCTTATCTCTGCTTTGTAAACTGGGGTAATTTGGTGCGATGTCGAGTGTGCTCGATGGATAAGAGTGGGACAGCAAGATATAGTGTAACGTACAAGTGACCAAGCCATCAAGAACAAACATAGCTGATAGTTTTATTAATGATCCAGACCATCAGTTAATGATTGCTTCTTACCAGCCCATCTATACCTGTTAACAGTTGTGCATGTGGGGATGCGTCTATAGATCATATGCATACGGCATGGTGGCGCGGTGGGAGTGATTCGTCACCTCTTGTTCGATAAAGTACGAATTATGCGTAGTGACTGAGCTCGTTCCAACACCTAGCAGGGTTTCTACTTGAGTAATTGCTTTGCCGAGCTGTCTTCCTCTTGACGATATTTGCCAGATTAGGTGATTATCTAACGGTCAAGGTAGTGAAAGAGGATAATCAGACGCGGCGGTAAGGCGGTTGTATGCATAGCTAATAATAGTCAGTTACGCTTGCTGTTATTCAATGCGTGTATTTAGATCCTCGACCGGTTCACCAAACGAAAACTTGGGCTGTGGCAAACATGTTGGAATTCAGTTCTGCGCGTCCTCGCCAGGGGTTACCAACCACCTGCAGCCGACATTCCTGCCACTGGGAATCGAACAATGCATAATGCGCTTGTGATCAGAAATATTCTCCGTGCTGAGAGCCGTGGAACAAGTGCTCGAGATATAATGATTTCCAATGGCCTTGTTGATGCATATCTGCGAGCCGTTGACGAAAAGGGTAGGCAGCATGCAGGGTATCAAGAATGAACATTAGAGGGGCCTCTGTGCCGAACAAGAGCCGAAGATTTAAGTCGCCTAGCTGAAATTACTAAAGAAATGCGATCCATTGCACTGGCAATATAATCACGTGTCAAAGCCATCTTCTTGACCTGCAGGCCTATTTAGAAAAAGAACTGTCTATTTTCCAGCGTCCACTTGCGCAGTGGTCGAATGCGGGTGTATTCCCGAGATTTTGGCTCAGGAGCCCCAACGTCTTGCCCCATAGCCCCTACAGACGTTGCTGCATGGTTAATGCGTGCCGGCTGCAATATGCACATGCTGAGTCAGGGAATTTTGCTTTTATAGAACGGGTGCTGGCACACAGAGTTGAGGTGCATTCACTGCGGTTATTGAAAATTATCAGTACGCGTGATGAGCACCAAAGGAGCAACGTCTTTTTCTAATTTTGAAGATATAGCCCTAGGCGGGCTAGGCTCTTCGGAAGACGAGGCCGTGTCGAGCGGCTCGGGCGACGATCCAAGCTATCGCTATTCTAACCTGAGTACGCCTACGCTGACGAGCGACTGCTCTAGTTTAAGATCCAGCATTAGCAGCTTTAGTAGTCCAACTCTGCCCTCGAACCAGTTTCCTCGCGGCCCCGCCTCCTCAGCCACCTTTAGCCCAACCCCCAGATCAAAGCTGTACAGCGAGAACACGAGAATGGCCTCGCTGAGTCAGCTCCCTAGTAACGCGATTAAGCGCGGGCACAGGCAGCGGGAGCTCGAGTTCAACGATGACACTGACGATTTCTGGCCCAGCGACTGCCTGATGTTCAACGTACCCATGAGCCCGGCGCTGATTTCGCAAGAGAAAAAGCCCATTCGCACTCCAAAGAAGCTCCCTTCCATCAAAGAGAACGAGTCATGCACCGATCTGCAACGCATGGACTTTACAGCCCATGACATATACATGCGCAAGCAAAGATCTGTGAGCGCCATAAACCCTACTGCCGTCAAGCCGCGCAAGGAGGAGTCTCGTCGCAAGTCGGATTCCGCGCACGTGGTCGAGCGCAAGTGTTTAACGCGCCCGGATT
This sequence comes from Wickerhamiella shivajii, assembly GCA_030585105.1. Lineage (NCBI taxonomy): Eukaryota > Fungi > Ascomycota > Dipodascomycetes > Dipodascales > Trichomonascaceae > Wickerhamiella > Wickerhamiella shivajii. The sequence continues at coordinate 877,001 of JAJMCH010000003.1, read as the reverse complement.
GTCTCCCTCCAAAGCCGGTGGACGAGGAGCGCAGGCACATGCACGAGTACAAACGCCTCGTGGCGCACGCGGCAGAGGTTGAGAAACAACGCTTGGAATCGGAAAAGAACGCCCAAAGGCGCCGGGATCAGCAGAAGGCTGCAGATGCCCGGGTGTGGTTCAATGCGCTCCAGAAGGGTACCAAGGTAGACAGAAAGCTTTGGTGGAGAGGCGTTCCCGAACAATACCGAGCCAAGGCATGGCAGATGGTATTAAACCCCGAACCGGTCCAACTTCAATTTGGTGGTGACTACGCCGCATTGAAAGGTCTGAACGTGTTTCCGGAGACTGGAATTTTCGGAAGGAACCAGGCATTGCATGAACCACTGCTGGCGGTGGTGTCTGGCGTCGCACGGAAACTAGACCTTCCATTGGATAGGTCCGCGCCCTTGCTGTATCCTGCAGCCGTGCTACTGTTGTCTGCAGACGACACGGTAGCAGCTGGCTTGCTAGCGGCCCTGATTCCAAAAGGCGGTCTTGTGCATGCAGTTTTGAGTGGGCAGGAGCAGATAACTGCAGAACACTACGCATCATACTTCAAAGTATTCAGAGCAAAGTTCCCCAAACTCTACGAACACTTCATTACCATCAGACTCTCTCCATCGCAGTATCTCGATGATATGATTGCACATTTATTCATGAACACTGTGTCTGTAGAGACAGGTGCTCGTTTAATGGACCTGCTGATTTCTGAAGGTGAGGAGCTACTTCTTAGAGCAGCACTAGGACTTGTGCGGGCTCACGAATCCGCATTGTATCAAAGCCGTGAAGAGGCGCTCCAGGAGCTCAAGAGGCCGGTCCCATGCTCTGAAGACGTGCTTATCGACACGATAAAATCCGTCACCCACTAGCATCATACACACTAATAAGCTAGATAATGATACCATGATAGATTTCTGTACTGTCATTAATTCCCATTCCTTATAACTACAAGTGACTGAGTAATCTTTCTATTTTTTCGAGGGCTCGTATTAGTCCTTAATTCAGACGACTCTAATTACCCGTAAATGGTCAGTTGGAGCCTGATTTTTTTGGAATACGAGTCGAGATAAATGCTGTGTGTCTTTTAGCAACAATATCTACTTGTCTACATAGGCACTGTTTTCGCACCACAACTTCGCAAGACGGCAGTTCTAGAGTTAGCAATCTCAGAGTGTTCTTGTGATCACGATGCATCAGACGAGCTGGGTTTAAATAGCATTCAATCGTCACCGATATACTTACCAATTGTCCAGCAGTGAAAAAAACTAAAGGAAGCCAAGTTATCGCGCTTACATAAATAAAGCTTGTATGAAACCAAGAGTAAGTAGCGAGCTCGTGTGGGGTAACATCTACTAACAAAGCTCATAATCATACTGCGTCATGGCGAATCTGAAGCTAACTGTGACCGGCATGTGAACCACTACACACCTAATCACTTGGTGAACTTGACTTCTCGCGGACACGAGCAGGCACTTCAGGCTGCGTTAGACATATCCAAAATGGTCAATCCGGGAGAAAAAGTAACATTGTACAGGTCGCCCTATGCTCGGACTCGCGAGACAGCCTCCCACATTGAGAACGTATTTCAGGAACAGGGCCGAGAAGTAGATGTTATAGAAGAGCCCAGGCTGCGAGAACAGGACTTTGGAAACTTCCAGGATACGTCATTGATGAGTGAGGTGCTCAATGAGCGCTCCCGCTATGGATCGTTCTTCTTTAGGATCCCGAATGGTGAAAGTGCGGCTGATGTGTACGACAGGTGCTGCTCATATACATCGAGCTTGCACAGGCACTTTGAAAAGCACAATCCAGATGTGGTAGTTATGGTCTCGCATGGAATCTGGGGTAGGGTCTTTCTCATGAAATGGTTTGGATGGCCGTATGAGACCTTTGAGGATCTCAAGAATCTGCAATATTGCCGGCCGATAGTGATGAAGAGGCAGGAAAATGAGAAATACTACGACTTGATGACAGATCTGCCTACTTGGTCTGGAGTTTTACCAGTGCCCAGAGATCATGCACCTTCTCCCTAATTAATTGTCTATCACCGTCAGACCTAGCTCGACCGTATATTAGAGAATATTGTGATTCTATATATTTCAATAAATAACCCAGTGTTTCATGCATTGGCTCTCGGCTGGCTACGCTTCCCTAGGCATTTTACCCCTACCATATCCCTTAGCGCTGTAGTAGTCCATAGGATACTCACTGAGCCACGTATCCTCACCGAGGGCAACCATTGCCTCGTAGGGGGTGAGCAAAGGCTTGGGGAATGCATATCCCCAATCGATACTCAAGCGGGGGCAAGCCACTTGTACCCAGCAGTCTATATCGGCAAATTCAGCGAGCTTGCCGGGGAAAATTTCGCTCAAGACCACCACGACATTCTTGATACCCTTTTTGGCGTAAGCTGCTTCAAGCATCATGAGGGTCTTGGGATTTCCTTGGCGCCCCAAAGCACCGAGGATCAAGCCAACAGTCTGAGCATTCTTCGCCTCGTTGATCGCTGAGTGCCTCACTGAGCGCATCATCTCATGATCATAGCCTTCCCGGGTGAATTCTTTGTTATAGGGATCATACTTGTATGCTGGTAGGTCAGGGTTGTGGATCATTGCACTTTCGAGGTGGAAGCGACCGTCTCCCACGTATACAATAGCGTCATAGTCCTCGGTGCTCATTTTAGCGCTCGTGCACCCGAGGACCTCACCTTTTGATAGCGGTGAAGCTTGGGGAGTTGCCGCAGTGACACCCAGAATTCTCAGCGGCTCAATGATTTGATGCAACGTAGGATTGAACTGAATGGTGCTAACCAGAGCTAAACGGGAATTTGGTAGATTGTGTTGGAGTGTCTTGACGAGGTGCTGCTTGTCGATGTCAATTGTAACAAAGACGTACAACACCTTGATCTTGGTAACATCAATTGGAACCAAACAGCTATGGGCGTAGTGTATCATGATATCACAGCCTAGGGCAACCGCGGTGAAGTCGTCGATACAGCATGCGCCATATGTTACATCTCCCATGACCACGACCTCAACCCCGCAAAATTGTTCCAAAATGTCTGAGATTATACAAACGTAAATTAGTAAACCCTCTGGCATTTGCAACGCAACCTTTTTTGAGTTATTTTTCCGGATGTTCCACACGGTTTTGTGAATTTCGAAATTGTAATTAGCCGGCAAAAGACTGATCGCCTTGTTAAGAGCCTCGTCCTCAAGAATCTCTGCCGGAATTTGATTAACAGCCCTTCGTAAAGGCTTCCTAGTCAATGAGGTCTCGGTGGAACCGACGGTTTTGCGACCCACGAATCTTTTCTTGGGTTCCATAAATAAGATCAAAGATATTTCAAACATGTGGCGAGGAATATTTTTGATGTGGCGACAGAATGTCACGTGCCGCATCAGTCGAACCAAGACGGGTGATAGAATATTGTGTCTTAGGCAAGTATATATATCATAGGTCATTGTGCTTGGACTAGATCAATACTGCTGAGACTAGCATGGCATCAGGGTCAAAGTCGTTAGATCGCTAAGGGAATTCATTATGGTAATATTACCCCGACGCCAAATCTCATTGTAACTCCTTGGTCGATTCACCCCTAGCGGAATAATTCTACCATTACCCACTATTATTTCCCTCGCATCCTTAGTCTCATCTTTAGTTGCACAAGTCGCACTCCTAAAACTTCAATTCGAACTTCCCGGCTTTGCCTACCTGGACTTCCGTAGACCCCCCAACTTTTCATATATGCACAATTCCACCGAGTAATCCGAGTCTGCAAGAGGCAAACCGTCTGCCAACGAATACCTGCTGAGGCATTCTTGGGGATTCAATCATTGATCGATATTACTGCAACTTATACGCCTACTACCGATGTGGGGAACCACATACTCAATTGCAACAGTGCGTGTAAAGTGTAAACATGGTTTGAGGCGTGCAAGATCGTTTGACATGCACACCAAGACTAGTAGAATGCAGAGCCCCAACCCCACGTTCGGTGGTACCTGCATCGCTTTGGGACCAAGAGCTGCAGTACTTTTTTCCATTACAAGGCCCTCTGCCAATGATTCAAGCGAATCGCAGGCTTGCTCTGAGTATGCTATCCTTACGCCCGCGAACTGTGCTCTACTTCAGAGTGCTAGTTGCGCAACTACCATAGGTGAGTCAACATTAAGCCCGAATGAGGGTATTCAAGAAGCCTGGTAGAGCTTCGAACACTTGGTCATAGGCATAAATACTATATAAATACTTTATTCGTCGTCCTCCTCTAGATCAAAGGTTGATCTACAGTTGGGGCAGTGGAAATGAGGATAGCAGCGAATGAGCACCGGACGAATGCATTTGTAGTGCCAACCATGAGAACAAGGGCTGATAAAAAGAGGCTGGCAAGGCTCTAGAGAGCCCAGACAAATAGAGCACTCCTCGTACTCGTCCTCAGCATCGGCGTCCCCGCGGAGCTGAGCTCGGAGCTTTTTGTGGCTCTCGACGTTATACTCTGACACCCGCTTCTGCCACGAGTAATCGAGCTGAACTCTTACTTTAACGCACTGGAACGCCTCTTCAGTGCCGCCGCGGAAATTAAGGCCAAGCTGAAGCACATCGCCGTTATGCAGAGGCACGTTGGCACTAGGTTTATTAGGTCCTGACAGTCTGGTGTTATTAAGAAACGTCCCTGAGGAGCTCTGTACGTCGCGAACGTACCACTGGCCCCGCTCCAGAAAGATCTCAGCGTGGAGACGGCTCACCACTTTGGATTTGAACACAATGGGCGGGACGTCCCTGAAGTGAGGGTGCGAACTCTCCACTCGCCCCAGTCTGATTACGGCGTCGCGATTTAGTCGTCGCTCTACAGTTTTAACATATCGTACAGGCACCGTCATATTATGATCGATCCACGGCACCAGGCGTATCGCATGCTTTTCTTTGGGCTCGATCTTGCCGTCGGCGGTCGCTGGCGGCGGTAAACTGGTGGTCACGTGCGTTCGGGGACTCGCGTTATCCTCCACCTGGAAGCAGTCCTCCATGTCCTCGTCTGAGGACGCAGACGGAGTGGCAACCCGTTCTTCCGGACTACTTATCTCTAGGGGTTCAGTACAGCTCGCTTGCTCAGCCTGCGGCTGGTTTCGCGCTGAAGAGTGCAAAATACTTAGCACGCCGATACTCATATCCTAGGAGAATTTAATGATATAATACCCGGCAATGTGAAGATTATTCGCTGAAACAGTCGAATGAGCAACACAAAGAACGTAAGATGTGTTTCAGCGACAGCGCCCAGGTTAAGAAGACTGTTGACAGATGACTGAGTTATTAGACAATCCCGGTCTATGTATTAGTCATTAAACATCGGGTAAGGTTGTCGGGAGCAATATGCAATGCGTGCAGAAACAACGAAGAAACCTACTTGTGACTGAATAAATCACGACATAGAATCGCTATGGGGAAACAAATTGCGCCTATTTTTAGCATGTTTGTTTTCCCATCGCCATCCCACTCTTAGATAAGTGCGGGGACCTGCAGGTGTATCAAAATTAGACCAAAAACGGCTTGGTCTCCGCCAGTCCGTGACAGGTTGAAGTCTGCGATTAGTTTCACAAACTCAGCTGCGCAATGTTAGAACAATGAATACTGACGCACTCGCCAAATTGCACACGATATATTACTACTGCACATTAAATTAGAACCAAGTTAGTCATGATAAGGTCCTGGGCGGACGATTTTTTTGGTCGTTGTTGTGATGCTTACCAGGGTTGTTCAGCTTATCAGAGTGCATGTGCAACAACTCTTGGGCTGTTTACGGCACCAATAAGCACACGATACACAACCATCACCAGCTTAGACTGCTCCACCGCCAATCTATACGCCTTGAAGATACCGCTGCCACAGGGTTGCCCTGTGCATAAGCGAGGGTCGTACATACATGCTAGACAAAAGTTTTAATCGCCCATGTTGTGTGATATATGTAGAATATGGCCAGTTATACTATGCATGGCCATTGCTATGTACAATTTCGCGTGAGAACTTGCCGACTCATTTTTTGGCGGCCCCGGCGTTGAACTGGATGATATCACCGTCGTCGACTATATAGTCTTTTCCTTCGCGGTGAATTTTACCGGCCTTTTTCACCGCTCCTTCATCCCCGTTGTATTTTACCATGTCGTCGAATTTGATCACGCTTGCATTTATAAAGGTCTTTTCCAGGTCTGTGTGAATAGCACCAGCGGCCCCAGGAGCTTTGGTCCCAACCCGAATTGTCCATTCATGCACCTCTTTCGGGCCGGCAGTAAAGTACGACTGCAGACCAAGAGCAGATCTAAGTGCGTGGATAGCCGCAGGGAGACCGCTTTGTACCCCAAGTTCTTGCATTTCAGCCAATGCATCCTTAGGATCCGCTTGAGACATCCGTGACTCAAAATTAACGCTGACGGGCAGCACCAGATCCCCTGGGCTGTGAGCTTTTGTCCAGTTTTCTAGCTCCTCCACAACAGACTCGTACCCACCAAAGCACCAGTCCTCCTCGCTTATGTTCGCAATGAATACGCTGGGTTTTGTCGTGAGCAAAGAGAGTTGTCGCAGATGGTCGATCTGCTTATCGGTCCAGTCCTGTTTAGTATCAACACGTTTCCCAGCATCCAGGATCTCTGCTGCCCTCAGTGCAGTATCAAGCAACTCCTTTCTTTCTTGCAATCCTTTAGGATTGTTCATTCCCTTCTTCGCCTGGTCCACTGCGGTTTGCACAAACTCCATGTCCTTAAGCACGAGCTCATCGTGGATGATGCCTGCGTCACGGATTGGATCAACACTGTTTTCAACATGGGTGATATCTGCGTCGTCAAAACATCTCACCATTTGGAATAGGCCGTCGACGGCCCTGATATGGCTGAGAAACGCATTTCCTAAACCTTGGCCAGAGGCGGCTCCCCGCACCAAACCCGCTATATCAACCACGCTGAGTGTCGCAGGCACCACAGTGTCCGGCTTGTAGAGCTCTGCGAGCTTTTCGAGCCGAGGGCTCGGAATTTGCACTTTAGCGGTCTCTGGATCAATGGTGGCGAAAGGATAGTTAGCCGGTACACCGAGAGTGGTATTAGTGATAGCTTGAAAGAACGTAGACTTGCCCACATTTGCGAGGCCGACAACTCCTCCAGCCAGGTTCGACTTGACTCGGCCGATCAGCTGTCGCATTGTGTGGCGAAATTTTCACTCGGGTGGCGCATATGTGCCCTACGTGAAGACCTAGAAATCATTAGTTTCTATATTATACGGTAGCATAGTAGTCTTGAGAATCAGCACTTTCAGGTAGCTCGACCGCAAGCTTCAGTGTATCGAGAGTCTTTTTGATCATACCTGGTTCGACTTTACCAGCATCGGTGCTGAAGTTCACCGTTTTAAGCCAGCTCTGGGCATCTTCGGCGCTGTAGTCCAAGTTAGAAGAAATCCACTTGATTGCCTCGTCGTGGTGACCATTAAAGTACTCAATTCCTTCGTTGACGGCGGTGATGAAATTCTTCAGCGCAGTCTTCTCCTCAATGACCTCGGGACTGGCAGCGATGATCCAGGATGGCCACGGAGTAAAGATCTCTCCAATCCGTTTGATCTCACCGCTGTCGTAATACTTTTTGGATGTGAAGTGCTCCCACATAAAAGCGTCACACGGTTTAGCGGTGCCAGTATGGTTGACCCCATCTCGCAAGTTCTTGAAGTCATTGTTGATAGCGTACTTGAATGGCTCCTTCCAGCCTTTCTGATGCAGCAAAACCTTAGACATCACGTCAGAGCCAGAACCCATGCGACTTACGCCAATGATGCCGCCCTCGAGCTGATCCACTGAGGTTATGTCACGGTGAGCCCCCGTGGACACTGCCCAGCAAAGCGGGCTCTGCACATAAGTTCCCACAATCTTGTATGCGGAGGAGCCGGCCGCAATGCCTCGTACGAACGCCTCAGTCAAGCCAACTGCAACGTTGATCGACTTGTCCTCAAGGCACTGGATCAAATGGCCGCTACCGCTGGGGAATGGGCGAAACTCTACCTCGAGGCCCAGCTTAGAAAAGAATCCATGATCTTTGGCAAAGAAGATCGGGGTACTAAAGTGTTCAGGGATATATCCGACTACCAGCTTCATTAGTAACTGCAATGGGGCGCCGTCTGGGGATCATACTGCCAACGTAGATGAAAAATTACAATTAGAGGTTAGTTTTAATATCTGCTCGAGAGTTTTCGTCTAGCGTGTACATGCGATGTAGAAAGGACTACCTTTTTTCTCGGACTGAATTATAGTGGGCACCGAGCCCGTAGAGCTTTGTGTAATATGCAACAACCAGCTTGGGCTTTGTAAAGCTCTCACCGATAACGAGTGGGGGGCCGTCCATGATGATCTCAACTGGACTTTGGTACACATTGCTGAGAGCTGAGATCTCCAACTCGCCTCCCCAGATGGGCTGATCCACTAATTCGCGGCAGTATTCCTCGACATCCCTGAGCTCACCAGTTTCCTCGTTGAGCAGATAAGGCGTAAAGTCGTCCTGGTGGGCCAGGATGTACTCTGCAGCTGCCTGCCTGAGGGCCTGGGCATCAATGGAGATGTTTTGCTTGTGATCGAGCTGATCTGCGAGCGATGCAAAGAGACAGTGCCCGTCCGGCATGATGTCGTGCTCCTCGAGCCCTCGCGAGGCGATCTTGCCGTGCACAATATCGAGTTCACCGCCTCGATGATCCGGCATGTTTTGGGCTTCCAGCGCGGCCTCCTGCATCAATTTTTGCTGGTCAGCATCCCTTTGAGCGAGCTTTTCTTTACGTCTATTTCTTTTGGGTTTAGGCACTTGCTGGGGCTGCTCAACTTTTTCACTGGGCGGCGAGTTGCTGGTAGGCTCCTCAGACTCGCCCATTTCTGCTAAAAGCTGGGCTGCAAAATCACCATCGTCTTGAAACTCTTCAGGCTGGGCAGGCTCTACAGGTTTTTGCTGTTTCTTTGACTTTCTCCCCATTGAGCCTCTGACGTGATAGTAAATATGTAATTGCATGAAGGTGATGCGGGCCTAGCTCCACGAACTCTGCACACCCAGGCCAAACAAGCCCAGAATCGCACTCTCGTACAGCTCCTCGAGATCTGACTATTACCATGCTATTTTTCATCGAGCAATCGTCGATTTAACTGACTACTGTGGCGCTCATGCACGTGTGGTGATGACTATAAAGGCTGCACGTCGTCACCTCATTGACATATCGAGACACTATGGTGTGGACTAAAACTCACAAGCTCCCCGATGGAAGGGTGTTCCCCAACATTGGCTTTGGTACATACCTCATTCCCCCTACTGAGACTACTGAGAGCGTGCTCAACGCACTCCAGGTAGGCTACCGTCTGATTGACACTGCTGCCTGCTACATTAACGAGGAGGAGACTGCTGATGCAATTGCCCAGTTCATAGACTCAAGCTCCGGTAAGGTCGACCGCAAGGATGTTATTTATACTTCCAAGCTCTGGGAGCCTGATTACGGCTACGAGGGGGCCAAAAGAGGTGTCGAGGAGTCACTAAAGAATGCCAAGGTCATTGACTACATTGATCTGTACCTCATCCACTCTCCAAAAGGTGGAAAGGAGACCCGCATTCAGACATGGCGAGCCCTGCAGGAGTACGTCGACAAGGGCAAGATCAAGGCCATTGGTGTGTCAAACTGGAGCGACAAGCACCTGAAAGAGCTACTCGAGTGGGAGGGCCTCACTGTGCGGCCGGTTGTCAACCAGATCGAGCTGAACCCGTGGTTCCAGCAGAACACCATCGTGGAGTTTTGTCAAAAAGAGAACATCATTGTTGAGGCGTACTCGCCGCTCACTTTGGGTCGTCGCCTCGATCATCCCCAGGTCACTGCTCTGGCCAAAAAGTACAACGTGACGCCGGGCCAGGTGCTGCTGCGTTGGGCAATTGACAGAGGCACCGTGCCTATTCCCAAGACTCTGCGCAAGGAGCGTATGATCGAGAATTTCAGCAGCTTGGACTTCAAGTTCACTGATGAGGATCTCAAGAACCTTGGTGATCCAACAGAGCGGTACGTCACCGTGCCCGAATGGGACCCTACTATTTGGGAGTGAAAAATGAAGCACCTGGGTTGGCCGGTTACCGCTATGTAATGTTGTCGAGATCTATCTTGCTATATATGTAGGCCGTTTATTTGATCTTTTTGCTCGAGTATTTTCTTAATTATATGGAGACATGGTGCTTGTGGCTACCGAACAATAGAGATATCAATATACAACTCAGTCTCAACTACGTTACGTGCATCGCGCTCAGATATGTCGAACGATCTGAGAGCAATTTGCGTTCAGGCTCTGCAACCGCCATGCACGACATGACGTTGCCGAGCCGTTCGGGCCCTGACAAATTAGCCTACAGTAGCAAATAGCAACATCGTGATTTCTCGCCGGTTGGGACAGAAATCTCTACAAAGTTACACTGAATCATGTAAAAACCGAGTCTGACTACACGACACTGCCAAGTTGCGCTCAATGATTGCAAAATGTTCGGCTTCGGCACCTACGATTTCGCAGATTTATCAGCGCACGCGACCTCTTTCTAGATTTTTCTGACTAATAACATGATACAAAAGGAACTGGGTTCACGTCTGATGTAGCAATGACAGTGACTACAAATGCGTTTACTTTCAATTGCAGGTCTGGGCCTGTTGTATACGGCCCAGAGCCTCTGGACGATGAATTGTCTCCAACTGAGGTTCTTGTGGAGTGCAGCAATGCCGCTCTAAACCCCGTTGATCTCAAGCTTCAGCTGCTCAATTTCTTCGGATCAAAGAAGCACGCTGTCCGCGATTTTTCGGGCAAAGTCATCAAGGTCGGTTCCAAAGTTCCTTTAGCTGTGGGAGACCCAGTTTGCGGGTGCCTTTGCGGAAAATCCGACCAATTTATCGGCTCTATCAGTAAATTGGACACTAGAATTCATGCTGTTTTCAAAAAGCCTGAAAGCCTCAACTTTGAGCATGCTGCTGGCTTGCCTTTGACGTTTGGTACTGCGTTCCAGATGCTTGACAAGGCGAATGTTAAGAATGGTGCCAATATTTTGATTCTTGGAGGAGCCACATCTGTGGGTGTGTTTGCTACTCAGCTCGCGAAAAGACACTACAATGCCCGTGTCACGGTGACCTGCTCCCCCAGAAGCGAGCAGTATGTCAAATCCTTCGGTGCGGATGCGACTATTGACTATCATAGCTCCAATTTGCGGGACGCACTCAAGGCGAGCGCTGCCAATGCCAAGTACGATGCAATTATTGATACAGTCGGTGGCTACGATGCTATTGCTGTCATCTACGATATCCTCAAGCCAGCCTCACAGGGATCTCAATATGTTACCATCAACGGTGACGCCAACCCGGCCCTGACGTATAGGGCGTTTTTGTTGGATACCGTGAAGACTATGCCTTTCGTGGCGTTCAGACTGCTGTTTGGCAAATACTACGGAATCAACTACCACCTTTTCCTGCTAAGTAACAAAGGTTGGCCAGAAGTTGCCACAAAGCTCGTGGACGAACACCACATCGAAGTCCCCATCGACTCTGAGTTCCCAGCAGCCGAGATCGAAAAGGCTTGGCAGAAGCAAGACCGGAAGCCTCGAGGCAAAATCATTCTGCAGTTCTAAGCAGAGTTCTTTATTGTTATTCAGTATGCACCTACTCACTAAATAGCTATGTACTAATCCTGGTGCAAGTCTCCGCGCTGCTGGGGCACAGTAGGGCCGATACAAAATCATTCTGCAGTTCTACGAGTCTTTATTGTTATTCAGTATGCACCTACTCATTAAATAGCTATGTACTAATCCTGGTCCCAGTCTCCGCGCTGCTGGGGTACAGTAGGGCCACCAGCCCGCTTGGCCATGATGATTTGGTCCACACTAAGGATGGTAATCGCCGCCTGGGTAGCCAGCTGGATGGCGTTCTTCTTTGCAAGGTAAATATCCATAATGCCTTCCTTGACCGCATCGAGACTGGCTGATGTTCCATCGATATTCACGCCGGCCGACTTGTTGCCCTTGGTGTGCTCAGCGTACAAAACCGACAAGCAAGCGTTACCGTCGAGGCCAGCATTCTCGGCCAGAGTTCGAGGGAGTGCCTCGAAAGCGCGAGCGTACTTCTTGATTGCATGCTGCGTGATGGAGGAGTTCTTTTCGCCTTCCGCATGTACGTCCAGGGCGACCGCGATCTCCGATGCTCCAGCACCGGGCACGATTGCAGTATCTTTCGTGAGAGCCTTGACGGCGTTGACGGCATCGTCAACTGCACGCTCGACCGCGTCCAGATGATTCTGGGTAGCGCCTCTCAGAACAATGGTGGCAGTGCGAGTAGACGCCTCGTTCTGCTCAAAGACAGTGACCCTGTCGCCTCCAATCTCCTCAATGCGGACACGGTCGATCGATCCCAGATCCTCGGGACCGTTGACGTGAAACGTGGGGAGAGGAGTGCTCCCAGTGACGCGGCACAAACGCTGCAGATCGAACTTGGACGGTACTCTAAACACAAGGATTCCAAACCGGTTAAAGTAGTGGAGTGTCAGAGCGCCGACGCCCGCGCCAGCCACTACAACGCCAACGTTGAGGTCCTCCTTAAGTTTGCGGACCACCTCCTCGACTTGCTGCTCTTCGCCCTTGGAGAACTCGAGCATTTCTTTGGCATTATGCAAAAGTACAGTGCCTTTTGTCTCCGTCTGGGAGATGTCGACTGGGCCAGTAAAGATGGCCACCTTGGCGTTCTCGACGGACTTCGTTGAGCCCTCAGGCGAGGTGGGAAAGACCATGCCCTTGACGACCTGGGAGTTCATCAGCCCGCCGCCCATGATCTTCACCACTCGCACCGAGTCGACGTTGAAGGCCAGCGGATCCTTGGGCATCACATGTGCCACCGCCTGGGCGACCAGCGTCGCGGGTATGTCCTCCTCTCCGTACAGCTTGGGCGCAATGACGGTCCGCAGGATCACCTCGAGCTCGTCGGGGTTGTTCAGCGTGCCTTTTTGGTTGGTGACCTGCGACTCGAGGCTCTTGGCCGCATACGACGCTGCGATCTCGAACCCCTGGACGATCTCCGAGGTGCTCATGCCGATTCTTAGCAGCTCCTCAGCCTGGTTAAGAAACTCGCCGGCCAGGACAACCACCAGATTAGACGCATCGCCCAGCTCCATGTCCTGCTGCTGGGAGGCCATCACCAGCACCTTGACGGCAGGATGGACGATGTCGATCTCCCGCAAAATAGTAGAGGCGTCGCTGGTGACAAAAATCTTCTCCAAATGGTTCACAATCACCTTGTTGCGACCGGCTGGGCCGACTGAGGTGCGGACCATCTCGGCGATCTCGCGCACTGCGGCGATATTACGGTTCACCACCCCGTCTTCTGAATTATAAGAGTTCATTCCCTGCTTGAACATGCCCGCCCCGGGGGCCGTGGGAAGTTTCAACGACATGAAGGTAAGCTTGAATTCACAATCAGAAAAGTAAGAGGAGGCGGATGGTGGCGGCGGACAGAAGACGGTAGAACCATTTGGTACCACCGTTCAAAGTAGCGGCGTCGCGGCCGTGCGTAGGCTCAAATGCGTCAAATATATCCCACAACTATAATTATCTAGATGCTTTTCCGCACTCGACACCATCCAGGCACAAGTGGCGGTGTGGCAACAGGAGCTCTCCGTAACTCGCAACCGTCATGGACCCCATTGCGGTCATTAACCGCATTATGCCGAGGCCAGAGAGCCTTGATGACCTTGAACGCAACAAGGATTTTCTCAAGTTGTCCAAGGCCTACCTCAGCAGCGAAGTCGGGCACCGGTCGAGGGATCGAAACGAAGCAGCGCTCGAAAGCGGAGAAAGGGCACCACAGCAGATGAAGGAACTCACAGCGCAGCTCGAACAAATGAAGACGGTCGCCGCTACCACCCAGCACCAGGTCCAGAACCTTACCACGGACATCAAGAAGCTCGACCGCACCAAAGATAACCTGGTCCAGAGCGTCACTGTACTGAAAAGATTGCAAATGCTCACAAAACTCTATTCACAACTCGAGTCGCTGCTCAAATCTCGGCAGTACCGAGAAATGTACGGCACCATGGCTGCAGCCGAGGAGCTAGTGGAGTATTTCCGAGACTTTAGGGTCCTGACACAGGTGTCGCGTCTCAGCAAACAGGTTTCAGAGATGCACACGCAGATCTCAGAGCAGATCAACCGAGATATCCGGTTATTTGTCGAGAAGCACCAGGACCTCAGCAGTGGCCAGCTCAGCTGGGCCTGTCTCTGTATCAAGGATTCTACGGCAGTTATAGACTGGTACACGGCATACCAGCTCCGCGACTACACTTCAGTGTTTCGCATTGGTGAAGAAGCTGCTGGTCTGGATAACGTCGGCAGGCGCTACGCTTTTCTGAACAAGATCCTACACAAACACGCCGAGATCGCTAGTGCATTCCCAGACAGCTGGGACCTCGGGTACAAGCTCGCACTGGCCGCTTGCAATCAGACTAGAAACGACATTAGCCTCATGAAGTTTGGTCAGGACCAGCAGTCGGTGCAGCTACTCCTCGACGCTCTGCAGGAGACGACCGAGTTTGAAAAGCAGCTCAAGCGTAAATTCAAAGAACACGCGGCCAATTTTGATGGGATCATCTCCAAGGCCTTCGTGCCGCACCTCAACGTGTGGGTCGAGTTTCACGACAGAACCCTTGGCGAGAAGATTGCCCGGTATAATAACCCAGACTGGAACGAGGAGGATGGAGGAGACGTGCTTGCGTCAAGTGCGGACTTGTTCATGTACTACCGTCAAGCTGTCGATCTGATGTCCAAGCTCACAGTTGGCCAGCCCCTCGTCAGCCTTGCAAAAGTATTCTCCAAGCGGCTGAAGCAGTATAATGGTGTTCTCAGAGGCTACATCCCTCGATCTGAGCCCCTGGGTCACGAGGAACTCAATGTTACTGGCCTCATCCTCAAGACTGCGGACTATTGCATCACCACTACTGGACAGCTTCAACAGACCCTTGATGGTCTAATTGGCGACGCAGTCTCATTCGACGATGCGAATAATGAATTCTACGCCACTGTCAATGAATGCCTCTCAACGCTAGTAGGTTACGTCGACAGCCAGCTTCGTACTTCGTGGAGAGAAATGGCCAACACCAACTGGAGCAGACTCAACCAGGACGTGGACCAAAGCAACTATGTACCTCATCTCTGCCACACCATCAAGCAGAGCACGGATGCTGTGCTTGAGGTGCTGTCAAAAGCTAGTCATGAACGCCTAGTGTGTGATCGCGTAGTAGAACGCGTGAGCCTCGCGTTCTTGGAAACCAGCATGGTGAGAGTCCGCCCTCTCACTGCAGTGGTTGCGGAGCAGCTGCTTCTCGACCTGTACGCTGTCAAAGAAACTTTGCTGAACCTAAATGGCACCCAAGCGTTCAAAACCTCGTGTGCGAACCACGTTGTGAAGGTCGAACATGTACTCAAGGTCCTTCTCACCGAGACTCGCCCTGAGGTTCTTGTTCAGAACTATTTATTGCTAATCAAAGACCGCAGCGTCTCGAACTTCCGAAAGATTCTGGAAGTCAAGGGTGTTCGTATCACGTCAAAGTACGTGGACCTATTCAGGGAAAAGGCTGCGGAGCAGCCCGACCTGCCTGAAGAATCTCAGCTGCTTGCCAGTGTCGAGATGAATAGCAGACAGGGAACCCCACGAGTAAACAGCCCGTCCCCGATTCCCCCTGCAATCCCATTCTTTGATCGCGAGACACAGCCTATGAGATTTGACTTCAGAAGAATCGGTGATTTTCTTAGAAGAGACTGAACTCTAGTCCTCTATCTAGTTCATGAGAGCTCCGTAGCTAAAATGCGGATTCTATGTGTATGCAAGATACAACTATGCTATGACGTTGGCATTTCATTTTTTACAACGAAAAATGACTGAGTCTTCAGTCAAGGATTTCCCCTCAGAAGTCGTCCACAAACAGAAACTCCTTCCCACTGTCTCCAAACCTCAATATGTCCTTGTTTAGTAACTCAACAAACTTGAGCTTTTCGACCTCTTTATTATTGATTAGGCAGCTGTCATTACTCCCAAAATTTACCAAATACGCTCGTACCTCGTCTTCCTCTACTTGGCGCATCTGAATTACCGCATGCTCATCGGCGATGCCGGGGTCATCAAGAACTAGGTCCTGGTCCTTGGCACGACCGATAGTATAGCTTGATTTTGTGCGAAGCTCAATGACGTTTTGAATGTCATCATGATCCTCAAAAGTGTACAGTCTGAATTTGCCATTAGTGCTTTTGTCTTCAGGTTCGATGTATGATGGGGATCCACTCTCAGAGCGGCTTTGATCCCCCTCAAGCAGCCCAGAAGGTTTGTAGTTCTCGAAATTCATGGTATTTATCGGTTCACTATGAGCTCTTTCTCGATTCCTCTCGGCATTTGCACCTTTGCGAGGGAATCTGTGAGTCAGTATTTGGAGTCGCTTGAGAGTAGGCCCTTCTGTAATTTCATCATTCTGCCTCTTCATTCCGCTCTCCCAGCATGCTCGATATCTATATATGCGAGGTCACCGTGATTATGCAATCGCTTAGTAGTAGGATTTGCAACCTGTGCATACGGATACTAGCTAGAACCGCCGGTTGCTTGAGTGAAAAATTCCGAGATCCTGTCTGTTCGCATATTTTTCGGTCTTGTGGAACCAAATCTAGAGAATTCTCCACCGGAGCTGCAGGTTTATGCAATGCACTCCACACATCTAACCGTACCGTTATGTCAATTAGACCTGCCAACCTTAGCCAAGACAACGTGGCAAGGGCCACTTATTTCCGGACCGTTTATGCTTATTTTTTCATGTGATTAGTTTTGGTATTTGCAAGATCAAAAGTGTATCTTAGCTTGTTCAGTGCTGCCAAGAACGTCGGTGACACTTTAATGAAAATAAGTATAAAATAGTGTGTTCTTGCTTGTGCAGACACGTGCGTTGCAACGGCTGATCCACTGTTTCAGTTTGATCGACGACGGCGCAATAGTTAGCTGCAGCTGAAAACTACGTCTAGTTACGTCAAGCAGCCACATGTGCACCAATGAAGGCGCCAAGATACGCCTATCTCTGAACGGACGCTCAATGTAAAAGAGCATGCTAAATTTCACTATATGTTATAGGGAAAACTGGCAGATTAACGCAATTTAGTAAGTCTTTCAAAGCACAATACCACGAGAAGCAATATCTCAGTGGTTACTGTCCAAATAAATAATTAGACCCGGAAAGTGTCAAAATTTGAAGAGGTGATATTTGCCTCATCACACATTGATCTAAAAATACTCGTGTGATCTTCCCATAGGGTGCGTGGGTTGCCAGTTTCGACTACCTGACCAAGCTCCATGATAACAATCCTATCATAATGAAGAATAGTTTGTAGACGATGGGCAATGCAAAGAATAGTGCATTGCGAAAACTCGCGTACGATAGTCTGTTGTATTTCATTGTCCGTTTTGAGATCTACGCTAGCAGTAGCCTCATCCAGCACAAGAATCTTCGGTTGGCGTACCAGAGCCCGAGCAAGCGTAAGGAGCTGACGCTCGCCCAAACTGAAATTAGCACCGTCTCCTTCAACATCGCTGTCAAGATGAAACTTATGCGTTGCGACCACCTCATCACCCTTAATTTCGTTAGAACGAACTGCCCCACTGCGTCGAAGTGCATCCCATAGTTGGAGATCAGTATACTCACCAAATGGATCCAGATTAAATCGAATTGTTCCCTGAAAAAGTACGGGATCCTGCGGAATGATGGCAAGCTTGCTTCTGAGGTCCCTCAACCCAATAGTAGATATATCAATGTCATCAATATAAATATTTCCAGCGCTCAACTCGGTTATACGGAAAAGCGACGCAAGGATGGTAGACTTTCCGCTGCCTGTGCGACCACAAATGCCAATCTTTTCACTTCCTTTGACATCCAGATTCACATCGTTCAGCGCCAATGGGAGGTTCGGCCGATAACGAAGACACACGTTCTTGTAGGTAATTGAACCTTCTCGGGGCCAGTTAGTTGGTGGCTGCGTAGCCGCGTTTTCATATGCCGCTTCATGTGGAATATCGTGAGCCAACTCATAGATACGCTCAATAGAGTTCATTTGGTTTTCTAACTCCGTGAACATGGGAACTGTCATAGCGAGTGAGATGCAAACGTTGGGAATCAATGACAAAAGCATACCAACACTGGACGGATTCAAATCAAACACTTGATAAACGCATAGCATGGTTACCACAAAATTAACAGGTGCAGTGCTAAGAATTACTCTCAAAGACAGCCAGTATTGTGCGGACAGCAGAATGCATACTGAGGAGTTCATGTCGTCGATACGGTTATACAGCACTTTGCGAAAGTAATCTGTTCTGTGATAGCCGATGATGACGCTTAGGCCACTTACAGTCTCAGTCAAGTGACTGAACATCTTGCTTCGGAATAAGCTATTGATCCGCTTGATCTCTCGGGAACTTACTCGGAAGTAGGACATGAAAACAATCACAAATACAACAACAGGAGCCAGACATAGAATGGCCCATGGGACATAAACAAAGATGACGATCAAAGATCCTAGCAGCATTGAGGTACTGAACATGAACATGCGAAGTTGCATAAACAAAAGTGTGTCTAGATTCGCAGTGTCGTCAGTAAATCGATTAATGATTCGGCCTAAAGGTGTAGAGTCGAAATATGACATTGGCGCACGGTAGATATTGCTCAGCGCTGCGTTGTGTAGATTTGACGAGGAATTGAAGCAAAAAGTTGCTATGCTGAACACCAGCCCTGCATACGAAAGAAGCCGGCCTGCCAAGATAAGTCCGTAAAAGCCGATATAGAAACCGTTACTTTTATCATACCTGTCCGAAGACCACCAATTAAGAAACACCGTCTGCATTACCGAAGCTGTTCCCACGCACGCTTGGAAGAAACAAATGACGAGCACGAACCAGACACCCATTGTGCTTCCAAGCTTCAAGTACGTATAGGCTACTTTGCCTGCAACTGTTCCTCTATTACGCTGCTCTGCAGTCATTAACTTTCCGACCTCACCTGGAGGGTTCGTGTCTTGACGCCGGAGCTTTTCTGGTTCGATAGTAGGAAGCTTCGCTATAACCGTTTCGGTTTCAAACTCCTCGTCCTCGGATTCAGATTCTGCTTCTGAGTCCGAATCCTCGGGGTTCGCAGGATTGGATTTGTCCACGTACATATGTCGAAAACTGTCATTAGTGTCGAGAAGGTCTTTTAGTGTGCCTATGACTGCATTGCCGTAGCCATTCAAGTAGATGATCCTGTCTGCGGATGTAAGCTGCTTCAGATTATGGGTGGCCATAATTCGCGTAGTATGTTTGAGGTATCCAAGAATGCACTTTTCGAAAATTTGCTTCCCCACTTTAGAGTCGACTGCACTTAGTACATCATCCAGCAGTATGATATCTCCACCATTATAAATACCTCGAGCAAGAGCTACCCGGGCTTTCTGGCCACCACTGAGAGTTATACCCCTTTCTCCTATCTCGGCGAAATCGCGACCGTCAAAAGCAGAGAAGTCACTCTCAAGATTGCAAACATGGGTAACTTCAGAGTACTTCGTGGATTCATAAGGATGCCCGAATAGAATGTTATCACGAATAGTACCGTTCAGAGACCAATTACTCATAATGGGGGTGACTTGTCCATCAATGATCACATTTCCTGTCTTCTTGGACATGTTTCCAGCTATAACAGATAGGAGCGAGGATTTTCCAGACCCGATTGCACCAACAACCATTATGAGTTCGTTCTTACGAATTTTCAAGTTGATGTGCTTTAGGCCAGGAAACTTTTGAGATCCTGCTCGAACAGCATTCTTCTCTAGCTCTTCTTCTTCTTCTCTCTCTAGGTATGAGGCCACATCATCAACGAGTTCTGTGTTACCTGTTGTACCAGAGAAAGCAGACTTGTTGCGGAGACGTAAAAACTGTCGTAGCCTATCCCGAGTTCGCCTGATTTGTTTGGTCGGAGGGGCGGTACCCGCTTTCCACTCAAATGACCCGTTCTCGATATTTATTGCAATGTCCGTGGCGTCGGTTGGCTGCTCGACGTAGTGTGCATCCTCATCAGCATCAAACAAGAGTTGCAGGCGCTGAATAGAAGCTAAGGCATCCATGTGTGAATTCACGCCTTGACTAAAGAACATTGAGAGCGGAATGAAAATTGTAAAGAGCGTCAAAGATGGGAAAATTCGAGAGCTCTCTAAATTCCCAATTATACTCAGCACGCTAAAGGATAACATACCACCAAAGAGCGGCATGGAGGTGGTGCTAGCATCAATGATGCCAGTGATTATTCCTAACTTTTTCAGCAGGGCTGCTTCAACTTTACGCTTTGTGGAAATAAGCTTCACAAAGGAATCCTCCCAGCCATAAAATTTGATGATTCGCATGTTCTCTATAGTCTCTCGAACTGCGCCAATACGCTGATCCGCAAAAGGAATACTCCGCCTCCTATATTTAAGAATGAATCTCGATAGGTAGATATTGGCACACACGCCAACAAGTACCAGACCAAACCCAGGAAGAGCACTCACACCAATATTGCTGATGAGAATTCCAACAATTGCACCAATCGCCGGAATGAAACATAGAGCGGGACCCGTCCAGCGACTTGCCATATATATACGATTGGTATCCGTAGTAATAAGGGCTGTGATGGCAGATGCGGGAAAGTCAGCTCGTCCTCGAGGACTAAGTCTCAAAACTTTATCGTAGATAGCCGCGATGAAGACACTTCTGACCGTTTCAGCATACTGGCGACTGCCGTATTGAAACCATACGAAGCAAAACATGAAGCAAACATTTACAATCAAGTTGCCGACAGCAAATCCCACCGCATGACCGTGATCCGTAGATGTCCCTGAATAAATATTGGTGATACTCTCTATAGTTGGCCTGGAAATTACCGAGAGAGAGACCTCAGCTGTGGCGTAGATGCCAAATTGAATAATGTTAATCAGAAATTCCCATCGCAATGCAAACGCAATGGCATACAGATGGGGTCGACGGAGCTTGCGTTCTTTGTATTCTGCCAATTTGCGATGGTACTCTGCAGATCTCTTCTCCATTCGGCCGCTTTCGTCCATAGTCCAAATATCATTTATCTCGAGATATCTGTCGTAACCAGTACGCATGAGGGTTCCCACCCACCAAAAAGACAACAAACTCAAGAAATTAACCCGACTCCTCGGCATTTCTGTGCGATGAGTGGGGATGGGCTTTGGCTTGGAGCCGAGGAAAAACTTTGCTATGCGACCATGAGGCTGTAGAATATATGGCTCGCTCTCACTTGTGCTCGGTGACACAGTGAGTGAGGGATCTTTCTCCCCGATGTTCGGCTCAGGCATGGAGTAGGAGGTAGTGATAAATCTGTATGCACGGTTAATGATAAGCCGGATTACGCAGGCCGCAATAAGTGACTATGTTGAGCAAAAGGCTAAACTTTGGCATTGAGATATCGGTTCGTTGTGAGATTACTGCATAAACTGAATGTTTTCCAAGGCTCTATTACACTATTTTTCGCAGGACGATATCGCACGTATGCTCACGTGTTAGACGGGAATAGGCCGCCCAACTACTGGTTCCCAATGCAGATTGAATTAGTTACGTTTGTGAACGGAGGCGGATCATATTCACTGGGTTATGGGGCCATTTCTCGTATTTACCCTAATATTCTCGAGATATGGCCCCAGGCTACAGATGCCACTATTTCCACCCGCCAAGATTTGAAATCATGCATGCGAATCTCCAGATTTTCTATCTCTCGGGGTAGAATGACGCATTTGCCACTTCATAGGTGGCGTGACATATATTGCAATTCGCTCACAGCGGCAAAACACGGCATGATATTTTAGCTGGGCTGTAGTTTCCGTTGCACAAATGTGACGCATGTTTTTTGCGGCAAAATGTTGGGTCATTGACCAGATAAGCGAGGTAAGGCTGTGGCGCCTTGATATAAATGCGCAACGGCACGAGCTCTTGGTTTCTTATGGATTGAGCGTATGCTCGATTGGATAGATGAATTCACATTATACCGTTAGGGTGTCAGATACAGGAGCAGCCCAGAGTCTTTTGCAGCCTCATGACCAAAAGGCTGTCAACACCTTGAAGTGATTTTCAGTTGCCGAAGAGATTTATTTCAAACAGGTCTGGCTATATAATTTACATATAGTAGTAAGGCATCAGGTTGGGAGCCACTTGCTTTCTACTAGATAGGCTTGGCCATTAAAACGGTGCATTAAGTCATTAGGAGCGAGTCTTCGCCCGCATATGGCAAACGGGACCAGTAAACTACACGAACTATTTTGTATGTGTTCAACTGGGTTTAAATGTGATTCCATATAGTTTATCGCAAACAAGGACATTGCTCAGAATCTGACGTTCAATATAATCAAGCACCCCGGAAGGGATGTAATATTTGCTCAAGAAATCTGCCGAATACACTTTGACGGTGATCTCTGCAGTACTATCAAGATCCAATTCATCCACCCAATCGCTGAAGAATTTGGATGATCGATTGAATACTCGGTTGTCGTCATCGAACGAGATGTTGTTGAGCATCTTTGGGGGCTGCAGCGATCTTACATTGAAAATGGAAAATAATCTAAGTCGCTTAACCATGAATGCGCTGAGAAAGCATATGTGGGGTAAGATTAAGTTGGAGTTCATTTCCACACTCCACAGGAGCTCACCATTGCATGGGTTGCGAAACTTTGCCGGTACAATTCTTGCCGCAGGCAGCCATTCTTTGGTGGCAATCTTGTGGATCTTCAGGTGATACGAGTAATTGCCTGAATTCTTTGGGAACTCGCAATAGCTCCACTCGTATCTGTGATCGGTATCGAGCATGAACTCTAGATGGCCATTGATGTAGGAGTCAAGAAATAGCTTTACTGTGAATGCTTCGGGCATTTCCGTGATATCCTCTTTTAGTAGATCAATTACCTGGCCATAGTTTTTTCCTAGCGAGTTGAATATCGCGATTGGGCGGGTGTTCGAGGTTGAGCTATTCAGCTCATCATACATCAGCGAGTACTGATGACTGAAGCGTCCTTGAGTTAAAAGAGTGTAGCAACGCTGGAGCTCGATCTCGAGCGCCGGTTTGGCGTTGCACTTGACCACTTTGTAAACACCGCGCACTATCTGAAATGGGGTGAGAGCCAGGTCTGGTTTAAGAGAGAGCAACTTATCTGCTTCAATAGGGGTAATTTGGCACTCATGGAAGTGCTGGAACAGAGATTGGTCGGTTGTCATTGCTGAGGAATTGTAAACATTTTGTGTTATATACAACTATGTACCCTAAGTGTCAAAATTCTCGAGCCTCTTGAGGGTTTCACTGCGGCCTAGGAGTCGAATAACTTCAGGAACAGACATACCAGAGGATCCGCCTATAAGGACTCTGCGAAGAACCGGGAATGCCTGCTTCCTTTTGTATGGATCGAGGTCGACAAGACTTTTCGCGGCTTCGGCAGTAATTTCCTCAGTCTCGAGATCTTCCACCTTGGTCTTGAACATGCTGACCATCTTCTTTGCAGTGACGTCGAGTGTTCCGCGTTTGACAGTCGCGCGCAGAGTTTCCATTTTGTGGACGAAATCTGGTATCCCGGACAAGTGCTGGTCTAGAATTCTCATGCATGTCTTTGTTCTCTCTAGCGTGAAGCCAAGATAACCAGGAAGCGCCTCGTGACAACGCTCAGCCAACTGATCAAGGTTGTCTCTGAGCTGGCGCTTGAAATGCTCTTGGTCAAAGTACTGGAGCTTGGACATGTCGACTCGTACGCTTCCCTTGGTAAGACCCCTTAGCGAGAAGGAGTCGATGAGTTCGGGCATAGACATGACTTCCAAGTGCTTTTTGCCGATGCGACGGTGCTTGGCGGGGGACCACCCCAGGAGGGCGACAAAGTTGATCAGAGCCTCGGGAAGGATTTCTCTATTGAGGACGCCAAAGTCGGACTTGCGTTTGCTGAGCTTCGTGCCATCACTTCCCATCAACAGTGGGATGTGCACGAACTCGGGGGGCTTCCAACCCAGGGCGTTGTAGAGGGCGATATGCTTTGGAGCGGACGGGAGCCACTCCTCGCCGCGAATGACATGCGTGATATTCATGAGGTGGTCGTCGACGACGTTTGCAAGGTGGTAGGTAGGGAGGCCATCGCTCTTGAGGAGGGTGAAGTCGTCGTACCGCACTGAGGACTGATTGATCTGAGGATTGATGTGGACGTCGCCGTGGAGCAGGTCGTGCACTACTGGGTAGTCTGGCTGCTGAGATCCGTCGGCGAGGATCGGGCTCTTGAATCGCACGATGAAGGGCTTGCGTTCGGCTTTGGCCTCGCTGTCCTCAGCACTAAGGTGGAAGCACTTGCGGTCGTAGGATGCGGTGGATGGGGGCCACAGCTCGCGAGCACTCTTGTTCAGGGCACGCAGCCTCTTGACATGGCAGAAGCATCTGTAGGCGTGCCCGGAGGCGATGAGCTGATCGGCGTATTTCTGGTAGATTTTGGTGCGCTCAGACTGGCGGTAGGGGCCGTGCGGTCCCCCGATCAACGGGCCCTCGTCCCAGTCGAGGCCTGCCCACTTAAGGGTTTCGTATATATTCTCCTCGGCCCCGCTGACGAGCCTATTCTGGTCAGTGTCCTCGAGGCGGAGGAGGAATTGGCCGCCAGAGGACTTTGCAGCCAGGTAGTTGTAGACGGCGGTGCGTAGGGAGCCCAGGTGCATGATCCCGGTGGGGGACGGGGCGAATCGGGTGCGCATGGGCTGGGGAGCGGGAGTGGGCTCGGCCAATGTCTTCTGGCCCGCCTTTACCAGCTTTTGCAGCGGCTTCCTGAGCACCATAGCTGCGAATGGTCACGTGGTTCAAAGTGAAAAATCAGCGAGTCTATAGGATCTACAGGAAGAGCAGCAGAATAAATAGGATTAGGGTGAGGAGGGTGATGGTGAGGCAGGAGCCGTTCTCGCGGGCCTTGCGGTTGAACTGCTCGACCCGGTTGCGAGCAGTGTCGAGGCTGGACTGGTTTCGGTCGGTCTGGGCCTCGAGGTCGTCGAGCAGCTCGAGCTGGCCGTCGAGCTCCTGGTTGATGTTGGTCCCCATCTGGTGCTGGCGTCGCACCGATCTGCCCAGCGACTCGAGCCGCATGTCCTGCTCGAACATCATGCTGTTGTTGACGTCGTACTGCTGCCGTAGCTCCTGGGGGTTGTCGGAGTACGGCTCGTTGGCGGGCTCGAACTCCTCCCGGACGTCGCTGAACCGCACCACCTTGCGGGATCGGGTGCTGGCGGCGTCGTCGTCGGGCTGGGGGGCCGGCTGGATCGCGGGGAGCTCGAGCGACGCCACGCTCACGTGGAGGGCCTCGAGCTGGGGGAGCAGGCCCTGGTACGTCTGGACGAGTGCCTGCAGCTTCGCCGGCCGCTTGGGCTGCGAGATGCACTGGTCGAACCCGCTGCGGATGCTGTTGGCGAGATGCACCAGATCCTGCCGCTCCTGCTCGCTGGGCTCCAGCTCGAGCAGCTCCAGCCGCTTGTGCTCGTTCACGACGTCCTCCAGCTGCTCAAGTTGCACGCTTATTCGTTCTAGCTTTGCGTCGACACTCATTTAGCACTGCAGGTGTGTCGCCTCTGAAACGCCACATCGTCCCAAATGCCCGAGACCGAGTGCAACCAGCCTGAGCCTGAGCCCGGAGCGGTGGCAGAGCAGATCGACTGGTGGGTCCTCGAGTACGTCGACCTGAGCTCGCAGCTGGTCTGCCCCATTTGCCACACCGCGTTCGTGCAGCCGGTGTCGACCGACTGCGGGCACACGTTTTGCCGGCAGTGCATCGAGTCGATCCAGGAGATCTGCCCAAAGCTGTACTGCCCGATTGACCGCAAGCCGGTCGAGCCCGAGTCGCTCAAGCCCGCCCCGTTCCTCGTCGGGGGCCTCGTGAACGACCTGGTGGTTCGGTGCCCCCACAGCGGCCAGGGGTGCACGTTCGAGGACAAGCGGTGGCTGCTCCAGACGCACATCGACCTGCACTGCGAGTTCGCCCTTGTCGGGTGCCAGGACGGCTGCAACCAGCTCGCCGAACGCAAGTGGTTCACCCAGGGCAAGTGCCCGCACCAGCTCGTCAAGTGCCCGAACGGGTGCTCCGAGGAGCTGGCGCTCGAGTCGCTCGACAACCACCTCATCGAGTGCCCCAACTCGTCCTGGGAGTGCCCGCACTGCCAGCAGCCGTTCCTCAACAACGAAAAGGCCGGCCACGAGCAGGAGTGCGACCAGGCCCCAGAAAAGTGCCCAGGCTGGGCCATCGGCTGCCCGTTCTCCGAGACCAAGGAGCACCACGACCTGCTGCAGGCCCACGCCGCAGCCTGCCCGCTGGCGCTGCTCAAGCCGCACCTCGCCCGCCAGGACAAGAAGATCAGCGACCTCGAGCGCGAGGTGGTGTCGCTACGCCGCCAGCTCGAGACAACCAAGCGGCAGGTCAAGCGAGACGCCAGCAACATCGACGTGCACATCATGATGGAGTACGAGCGGCTACGGAAGGACGTCGACCACAACGTGTCCCAGAACGAGAGCACCTTCAAGCAGGTGATGCTGCTCTCACGCGAGACCGCACGCATGAACGATGAGCTCGGCTTCACCCTCACCCTCTGTAACAACCTTCGGAGGCAGATGCACGCCAGCAGGAGGTTCTCAATGTTCCCTCCATGGTACCCCCCGCATGCTCCCCACGGCGTCCAGGAGCCATTCACCCCCGATTTCCATGAAATCGACTCGCGAGACGTGAAACTCTGATATTTATAGCTTTATTTATATAGTTAAAAGCGAAATGAATGCATTAATTTTACAAAGATTCGGGGAATTTTGGGTATTTAGTAACCACCAGGAATGGCGTTACCGTGAGAGTCTGTGCGTTGCTCCTGGTATGCCAAAGGATCACGGTCGTAGTTGTTTTCAGTGGTAACGTTCCAGTCCCAGAAGAAACTGAGGTGACGGGGATAGCCGTCGTCCTCTGATAGACAGTTCTCGGCATAGTCGTTGCCGTCAATGAGCTCGTCTACCAGATCGTTAAAGGCGCTGAGCTTGCAGGACTTGCCAGGGCCGTCCAAGCAGTCGGGAATGGGAACAACCGCCTCGTTCAAAATGACACGGATGTAGATGTTCTCATTACCGGTGTGGCGAACGCTGTCCTGCTCTGTGAACGCCTGCTCGCTGTAGATACGGGTCTGGTTGTACCCGACAGTCTGGTTGCCGCTAGCATTGTAACCCACAGCCTCAAGGTACTCAGTACGATTGGTCCAAGTGCTGTTGCTGCTAGCGTTGCCGTACAGTTCAGGTACGGAAATGTTTCCATACACGGGGTATGTGTAATTGTTGGCGTAAGTGGCATTGGTGGCATTAGTGTAAGTGGAGTTGAAAGCAACTGGGAAGGCATTAGCCAGCTCGCTCTCAAGAGCCTGCTCCTCGTCGTCATCAACGTTCTCGCAAACAAGGCGCTCAAAAACCAAACGAGCGTTCTCGGGCACAATGTCGGCTAGATCCCACTTCTTTCCGAATGAGACCTTTCTGGGGTCAAACTCATCATCAGAAGCAAAACCAAGGAGAGACACAACGGGAGTAATATCGGTGTCATGAGCAAAGCTGAAATAGAGCGGCAGGACCTCCTCGGGGCCCTGGTTGAATAGGGTGCGGGTAGCATTAAGATAAACAGAGCCACGGTAAGGAGTGGCCTGGGCTCCAGGACCAAAGTAGCAGTAATAGTATGCACTCTGGTAATACTCAAACGCGATCCACTCCTCATCAGTGAATACCTCCACCCAGGGCGAGCTGCCGCGAACAGAGATCTCGAAAGCGGCACTCTGAAGCAACGCAAGCGTATCTTCCTCTGTGAGATTGAGACCATTCTCCTTATTCAAACGGTTAGCAGCCTGCTTGAACTCCTTGAGGTACCATCCGCTGGTGTAGCTCTCTTGATAGGAGATGTCGGGGACAGGGCAGTTTGTGACGTTTGTGATACCGTTGGGACAATCACCCGTAACAAGAGTATTAGCACCCTGGTCATCAGTCTCAGGAATGAGCTGCACGGCAGCCATGTCGGTGTAATTGTAACCCAGGAAGCCTTGACCAAACTTACGTCCTGTACTGCTGATACGCTCAAAACCAGCCGAGAAAATCGGGAGGATAGTATCAGGATCGTAAAGATGGCCGTAACGACGGCGGTACTCGGCACCGTTGGCGTATGCTCCCAACAGGCCAGCGTAAGGTCCGTAAAGTGACTCTTGGGCATCCATGGCAGTCTCATGTGTAGCGTAAGGAATCCACCAGTTGAAGAATTCAAGAGAGCCCTTAAGTTGGCCCTTCTTGGGGGCGATTTTTGCGTACGCAGTATCTTGCTCCCGGGCTGAGCTAGCGGAGGGATACCGCTCTCCATGACGATGCAACATCGCTACTTGATCAACTCGACATCCAGCGGGAGGATCTCTATTCAGACCAACACCACGGCGCTGACTGAAAGGGCCGGCCCATGCCGTATACTTTAGCAAGTTGTAGTTATCCTCGAATTCTTGAGAGTAGGGCTTTGCCTTGTTGAGGAATGGATCAGCCGCATCCACTCCGCAAAGCGCCGCTAGTGCAAAGACAGTAGATATTTGCATCGTTGAGCTGCTGTACTAGGAATGTGCACTGCTTTATAGTGATCTAGCTGCACGATTATGCGCAGTGTATGTAGCTACCTGCACGAACGATGCAGAATATGTCATAACAATAGACGATACATCCACACAAGTTCAGTTGTGTGGATACAGGTGAAATATTAACATGGAATCAGCTCGAAACTTTAGCGTTGTTGCCGACAAAGTGTCGCTTGCTGAAGTTTTGTGGCACTGCCGGTATATGCATGCATGACTCTTTGGTTATTTCAGTAGTCCTAAAGTTCGTCAACCGTCATCAGCGCTCGAGAAGCTGAGCAAGGCCTATTGCTTGAACATACGACTCTCGGGCGTTATCAGATTATCAGTTCCAGACACGGCTTCTGCTTATGGTGCATGACAGCGAGCTTGGCATGCACAGGTTATTGCTAAAAACTCTTACCGAGCATTCCAGGAAGTCAATGATAATTGAAAGCTACTGACATTAGAGCCCAGTAGGCTCATAACATCTCTGGGCTTCGAAATTGCCGATTATTTGATCTATACTGGGTGTGAGTTTTTCTATCTGCCCCGAGACACTTGACCGATAGATGAATTTACCTGCAGATGGACCATGCACACAGTTTAGTAGACGATAAGAAAAACGGTTAACCGCAAGGAAATTTCCCTTGCATAACCGGAGAAGATACTTTGGTATTGCTGTCGCAAATTGGCGCATACGCACTGTACTCGAGAGACTCATCCAAGCCAGCAAGCTGCAGTGCACCGTAGTATAGTGGCAAATATTGGGGCGAGTTTCCATATTGGGGTTTGCGCATGCAAGACACCGCAAAGCCCGAATGAGGCTCATAAGTATATGCCGATTGGCTATATGTGAAAAATTCGGAGATGGTGTAAACAACGATGCTTTGATCACCAGGATCCCACAAACCTCGAGAATAATGGGCACATAAATTTAGGATTGCACACGCATGAATTTTCCGTTAAAGCCACAGCCGCGGACTGGAGCCTCCCGCCGCAATTTGCCACAGTTAGTCAGCGAAACAATACACCTCGAGTTAAGACCCCTGAAAAATCAATCATCAAGATGGTGAAGCTGGAGATCCTCAGTGACGACGCTGCTACCCCTTATCCCGAGGATAGACCGTTCAGTGAAGAAGTAGATTTCTCAGAAAGCGAGGACGAGTTTGAAGATGACTTTGATGCTAATGAGACCCTCGCTGAGCGCATTGCTGCTCTTAAAGACATCGTACCTCCTCATGTAAGAGCTGGGGTTTCCTCATCCGCAACTTCTGTTAGCAATTTTATTAGTAGTGCTGCCTCACTCAGTGGCAAGACTTTGTGGACCGTTGCATCCTCTGCTCTGCTCCTGGGAGTCCCCCTGTCCCTGTGCATTGTGGGCGAGCAGCAGCTCACCGAGATGGAGAAAGGCATGGCTGGTGGTGGAGACCTGTTGGGCCCTGCACCAGGCCCCGAGGGCGCTGCTCCCGGTACTCTTTAAATGTATATAAGATGGCTTTGCTGGAATGGCATTTTTCTGTCAAGCTAAAGTACGTAGATTTTGATTAGGATATGCTATAAATACGTGCAACGGGCACGAACTTTGTCGTCTACACGCAAGTTGTCAAAGTATGGGGCGAACTTGCGAGCGATAAGATCAAAAGACTCGGTTGCGGAGCTTTTGACCGCCTGGTAGGATGCACTGTGCTCGTTGGTAGGGAGCTTGTCGAGAGCGGTCAGAAACTCCTCTAATGTCTTGAGAACTGCCGCAATATCCACCTGGACGTATCCCAGGGGATCCTCGTCCAAGCTGCGCGCAATCAGAGCCGCGATGGCCTCATTAGCGCATGCAACGACCTGATAGTCCGCTACCTTCATCTCGAAGATGGTGGCAGTGGATTTCCTCAGCAGCATCCCATATTTCGAGTCCAGCAGCAGCTTCGCGTAGCTGTGTGCCACCGACTTGACGGTAGTTTCAATATTTTTGAGCCGCTCACCGATCACCAACGCCTTGTTGTCATGGCTCTGCAGCTTCTTGACGAGCCGTTCGCTGAAGCTGGGCGCAGGGTCAGACAGGACATTGTCGTTCGAGATGCGGATGAGTCTCTCGCCCTTGAGAGACGAGCTGACGGGCTGGCCTGCGACGACGGACTTTGTACGCTTTTGCTCGAGCTCTTTTTTCGGCTCCGGAATTGGCAACGACTTTTGCACTTCTTGGATGTAGCTGTCCCAAGTCCGGAACACCTGTTTCCAGATCACTGTCTCGGAGCTCACGTCGCTGTAGATGCTCACCCTCCTCGACTTTTCAAACTCGCCAATGTACTGCAGTTCCCGCCAGGCCTCCAGGTTTGTTAGAGTGTACCGTTTGCTTTGGAGGCCGTTCACCAGTGTGTGGTTTGGGAGCTTTGAGCCTTCTGAGATGAGCGCCCCGCAGTGCATAGGGCCGCGGCTCAGGTAGATGTCAAAGCAGGTGTTTGCGAATTCCCATATCCACACTAGGGCTGCGAGCTTGAACTGGTTGACCACCACTGTCTGGAGCGACGGCCAGCCGCTGGTGCCTGAGACGCGGTACCCAGACAGGTGGAAGAACTTGAATGGTAGCAAGATGATTGGGCGAGTCAACAAGTACAGCACCGGCAGCAAGGCACCATACAGTGCAAGCTTGATCACCTTGCGGTTCACGATCTTGATTTTCTTGAGGATGAGATCTCTGGGAGGGATGTCAGGGCCATGGGGGTTCAGCAGGTCGCCGTCCCGCAGAGTGTGGGCGATGCACGACGTCAGGGCGACGACAGATGTGGCGAAGACGTTGTAGGTGACGTTTTCGTCCAGCTGGATCCAGTTATGGGGCAGGTACTTTGCTCGCAGCGGCTCGGGCAAGCCTCGGGCGTCACGCTGGATTGATGCGACTAGCACCAGTTTATAGAGCTTATTTTTAGTAGTCCACAAAAATGTGCTGTAAAACAGCAGAGCCTCGACCACGTGAAACCCCAGGTTCAGCACAAACCGTTTCGAGACCAGCCGACGCCAGAGCTGCAATGCCAGCACCTCGTCGACCACGGGCTTGCTGTGGGCGACGCCTTTGCGATTTATTGACACCAGGAATGCAATTGCAAACAGCGTGGGAGCAGCCCATTTTTTGTAGTACACCAGCACGACCCCGGCGGCCAAGCTGGCGAAGAAGAAGAATTTATTAAGGTTGAACAGCCTGACGTTCAGCACATGTTGCAGCAGAGCCGAATACGGCGTCGCAGTTTGTTTTCTCTGCGTCGGCGGGGGGATCAAGCGCATCTAGTCAGCAGTACACAAGCAGGCGCTGTGGAGGCGAGACGTCACTGAAATTTTGTCCGCCCAGTAGAGGGCTCCAGGGAAATATACGGCAAAATTTTCGAGGTTGCTTCTTGGGACCTCCTGCGTACCAATGTGCGGTGGCACATGCCATCGCTGGTAAACGATCTCTGACAATTAGCTGCAGGTCCAGCGATTAATCGCGCACCATTACGCACCTGGCGATCAAGCGATTTGTGCGTCGATGCTGCACTGGTGCAACCACAGATTATCGCCCTTAGCACCGTTTAGATTGAAGGATCTAGAGTTTTTTCAGTATATAATCTAAATATTCCCCGCTGGGTGACACCAGCCTGCATGAGAACGCTGCTTATAAACTGCGACAGCAGATCAACTTGGCAAAATGGTACACCTCGGACCCAAGAAACCCCCTTCGCGTAAAGCTACTCTCGAGTGGTGCCAGGACTTGCAGCCTCTCGTAGAGAAATACTCAAAGCTTCTGACTGTCGATAAGGCCAAACTCAAGGCTATCACCAAGCACTTTGTATCCGAGCTCGAGAAGGGTCTCACCGTAGAGGGCGGATCAATTCCCATGAACGTCGCGTGGGTGATGAATTACCCCACTGGAAAGGAGGAAGGAACGTTCCTGGCCCTAGATATGGGTGGAACCAACCTGCGTGTTGCTCAGATCACCCTGGATGGCAAGCGTGGCTTCGACACCACCCAGTCCAAGTACCATCTTCCCGACCACATCAAGACTGGTTCTGCCGACGAGCTGTGGGGCTACATCGCCGACTGCATCGGCCAATTCCTCGACAAGTACAACATGAACAAGCCCAAGGAGTCCATCCCCATTGGTTTCACTTTCAGCTACCCTGCTACTCAGCACGCCATCAACAGTGGTATCTTGCAGCGCTGGACCAAGGGCTTTGACATTGCCGGCGTCGAGGGCCATGACGTCGTGCCCCAGTTCCAGAAGGCCATTGACGAGCGCAAGATCCCCGTGCACATCGGTGCATTGATCAACGACACCACTGGTACTCTGGTTGCGTCCAACTACGTCGAGCCCCGCACCAAGATGGGATGTATTTTCGGCACTGGCTGCAACGCCGCGTACTATGACAAGGTCAAGAACATCCCCAAGATCCAGGGCAAGCTCCCCGATGACATCGGAGAGGACAGCTGGATGGCAATCAACTGCGAGTACGGTGCATTCGATAACGAGCACGTTTGCCTGCCTCGCACCAAGTACGACGAGCAACTCGACGCCTCTTCGCCCCGCCCTGGCCAGCAATCATTTGAAAAGATGATCGCGGGCTACACACTAGGCGAGATCTTCCGCCTCATTCTCAACGAGTGCTACGATGAGGGCCATATCTTCCCCGACGAAGACATCTCCAAGCTGCGGGAGGAGTACTTCCTGGATGCCGCGTTCTTGTCCAAGATCGAGGAGGATCCCTGGGAGAATCTCAGCGATACCGAGCAGCTCTTCAAGGATGTGCTCAACATCCAGACCACCGAGCCTGAGCGCAACTTCCTGCGCACTCTTGCCGAGCTCATCGGTACCCGTGCTGCCCGCTTGTCCATGTGCGGCGTTGCTGCGATGGCTACCAAGATGGACATGAAGGAGGCCTATGCTGGAGCAGATGGCTCGGTGTTCAACAAGTATCCTCACTTTAGGCAGCGTGGCGCCCAGGCCTTGGCTGAAATCTTCGACTGGGATATGGCTCCTGAGGACTATCCCATCAAGGTCATCCCCGCCGAGGATGGTTCCGGTGTAGGCGCTGCAATCATCGCCGCGTTGACCAAGGAGCGTATCACTCAAGGCCTCAGCGTCGGAGAGAAGGGCCAGAAGTCTACGTTTTAGATGATTTACAGTATATAGTTATCAGTGCTTTCCAGTGTTGTACCACTCTACTTCAATGTGCATGTTGCGAGCAAAGTCGCCCAGTCTCTCGCGAGCGTTGCCTGCTTGTAGCGGCAGTTTACTCAATCGCTGCACCACTACTACATTATTCGCAAAAATTGATTGCCCGTTCGCTCTCACGACCAATTTAAAGAACTCGGCGTTTCCCTTGACGTCGAACGAAATAACGTCGTCGCGAACATGTGCTCCAGGAAACACTCCACCAAGTACGTGCATTATATGTCCGACGTACAGTGCCCACCACGCATACTCCTTGTTCGTGAATACGTTGAGTGACGCCAGATAGGTGGAGTCGAGCTGCTTTGAATGTGGATACACGAATCCCCATCTCCTGGCCAGGGCAAGTCCTAACAGAGTGCGGACCTCGTGAGTGAGGCCGTGCGCCCCAGATAGTACACCGTTCATGGCAACCTCAATGCCCAGAACTGGCTGCATTTGTCGAGGATACGAGCTGTGTATCCACGACGCATTAGCGAGAGCGGGAACAAGCCGTTCTCTAATAACGGGAGGCGCGTCTGCCGGTAGACAGGTTAATAGCACCTCTGCAAGCTTGCTGGCCCCCGGTAGAGCGTACGGCTTGGTGCACACTATCAAGGGATCCTGAATGCGTAGCTCAGGAGGAAGCTTGGAGAACAGGTAGGACTCCCGCATTGATGATTGGGCATAAAGAACTCTTTTCGCCGCTGGTAACTCCTCAAGAGCACACCGGAGCACTAACAGAGCGGCGGAGAAGAAGGCACCCTTGCGCTTTGATTTGGCCTCTTGGCTGGCGAGGTGGGCCTGTAAATGCTCCTGATCTAGTTTCAGCACCTCAGAGGGAAGAAAACCGTACCCATTGAGTACTGACAATGCCATTGGCTGACGGCTGCTCTTTTCGCGGACATAGCGAGCCACTGCGCCAAAACCACCGCCTGAGATAAGAAGTTTTGTACCTCGCTGGCTCTTTGCATCTTGCCTGATGGTCTCGGGGAGATCCAGGTCGTTGAGGGCCCGAGACAAGGCCGCTCGAAGATCGAGTGCCAGCTGCTGTATGGGCTCTTTCTGCATCTTGCGAGCGAGAACCAATCCACCGAAGGGAATAGAGATTCTTTTACCAGTCATCATATCGCCGTGGCATTTCACCCAGCCAAGGTGTATCTCTTTGGCCGATAGCTTCAGGTACAAGCCTCTGGCCCAGTGGAAGCTGGAGCAAAGACCCCACAGAGATAAGTCGTACTCACGTTCCTCGGTGAAATGCTCGATCGGCCAGCTCAGGACCTTCCTGATGGTTTCTGTGATTTCGTCGAGGTTTGGGGCCTCCTGCAGAGAGGACCCGATCACCACCTGACCATTTCCCTCTGGGACGCCATAGTCTCGGCAAATATGCAGGAATCTAAGCAGAGCAATGCGGGCATCGATCAGAACCGATTTTGGAGTCACATTGTCGCTATCGTACAAAGTCAACGAGGCTTTATCCTGGAAAACGCACGGCAGAATCCTTGCCACAGCATTGCTGATGCTGTTGATACTGAAGCGAATGCACGATGCTTCCACATCCACAAAACCTTGTAATGTCATTGTGTTTCAATACAGAGCAATTCGGTCAACGCACACAGTTCTTTGGCTCAACAATCCAGATGATCAGAAAAACGTGGCAAAAGCTGGGGAAGGTGGCAAAATCGTGTGGCAGTGCTTCCGGATGCCTCGACTACCCGGATACTTGAGGCAACGAAAAAGAAATCACGCCATACAGGAAAACCGGCTCGGCAATCTGTAGTAGATGGCGTGGGTCCAACATAATTCCTGGGAATCATCAGTGGTTTTTCTGCTTTTTTAGCTTGATAATTTGGTGCATTATCTGCGGACCCCTGCTGACATGGCTGCGCACACTTGTGTTATTTCCTTTGATCCTCTGTACGTCATACCATGCAACTTTTCGGTGGTGCGCTGGAGGCGGAGATCCCAAGAGGATTCACCGATGCCAGCCAGTTTCGGGATGTGCCTGATGAACAGGAAATGTTTGTTGGGAGTATCGAGGGATGCGATTCTGGCTTCATCATCGATCTTTGCGAGGAGGTCATGCCAGATAAGTCAATCGAGGAGGCATTCCACTATCACATTAAGGACGTCCACGAGATGTCTAAAACTCCTCTGGAGGATGTCGACACTCGTATGACATCAAAGTCCACTGCTAATGGCCGTACATATGTCTTTGAGCTGCAGGAGATCAACCGAACCAGCAAGTGCAAGCTCTACCTCATGTTTGCGTTGTTTCGAATCCCTGAACACAAAACTGATGTTTTTATTACTCAATCGGTCGAGCTCAGCAAGGAGCCCGGCACGATCAACTCGGCATTCTTGGGGTCGCTGGAAAACCAAGCCACCCTCAATATTGCCAAGTTCATCAACACCTTCAAGGTCAATGACCCGTCGCTATTTAAGAATTAGATGAACTATCTATGGTTGCCTGGTCAGGCGGATAGATGGCTAGGCGG
The DNA here is from genome assembly GCA_030585105.1 of Wickerhamiella shivajii. Lineage (NCBI taxonomy): Eukaryota > Fungi > Ascomycota > Dipodascomycetes > Dipodascales > Trichomonascaceae > Wickerhamiella > Wickerhamiella shivajii. The sequence continues at coordinate 840,602 of JAJMCH010000003.1, read as the reverse complement.
ATAGTCAGCTATATAAACAGGTATCTTGTATAATATACATGATTAGTTGAAGCTATGGGCATCCACTATGTCGTTGGTGGCTTGGGACAGACCTACACTGAGATCACTGGATATGCTGATTAGATAACTTACAGTGTATATAGGTGGTACCATCATTATACCTTCTACTTCACGGAGCAAGTGCGTAATTAGCTAAGTGATAGTCTTTATGAGTGAAGGTGATGAATCGGTTCATTCTGCCGAGACAGCCTCACCAGCTTCAGCAAGCGAAGATGTAGCATTAGAGCCATTTAATCTAAACGAGGAAAGAGCCTCAGGGACCCTGGATGAGGGCCATGTATCTAGTGAGGATGAGCCTTGGCAACTTGAAAAATCCAGCCAGGCCCCAGTTGATCTCAGCATTGACTCAAACCAAGAAAAATCTGCCGTTATCAATTCCTTGAAAAACCTAGCTGATCTCCTCCAGCCTACGCAGACACCTGGCGAAGCTCTCGAGGATGCATCCGACCCCGACCTCGTGGACAAAATCACTGAGCAATGCAATGTTATCATCGCTTATTATCCTGATGTGTACGACACAGAACGTGAGCTGATCACTCGATGGTATACCCAGCTGAGCGGATCATCAATCAAGCGACAACGGCCGCAAGAGTGGGAGTTCAGATGGTCAGACGCCCCCGAGATATATGGTCCGTACTCGACGAGCGAGATTAAGCACTGGGTCGATCACGGGTATTTCGCTAGCGGTGCGGAGATCCGCGAATTAGGAACAACTAAATTTACAAACATCGACAATGTTTTCAAGTAGTAGGATAAATATTAAATAGGAGTGGACGCCTTTGCCCGCTTGCTTGTGTTACCATCGGTGTCGTTATCCTCGTGCTTACCTCGAGTACGACGTTTGAGTGCCCCAGGACCCTCAAACTCGCGCATCACGACCAACAGTAAGGTTGCGCACCGACGTCCCAACTCGGTAGGGGTTCGAGACAAGAAGTACCAATCAAACTCGAATAAACCGCACGATCGGATTCTATCGCGTATGATCTCGTATACACCAGGAGTGTCGATTCCAATATCATTCAGTTGAACTAGTAAGAAACGATCCTCCTCTTCAGTATATGCCTTCTTCGTGTTACTCACGGGATACACAATTTGCATGTCAGACAGAGGGCATGGGCACGAGCTGACCTTTCTGCGGAGCAGCTCGCTCTGTTTTACCTGAGTCTTGGCCTTTGTCTCACCGGCTTCGACCTGATTAATATATTTATTCCAATCATGCAATTCCTGGTATCGTTTGTTAAAGGTGTCAAAGTACCTCCGTACTTCTGCGGGGTCCTTATCTGGCCAGTCCTCAACAATTCCATCAATATTATTTTTACCGTTCTTTACCATCAAATTGATAAAGTGATGGAAATCGCGTTTAGTAAAGTTGATAAAGCCCTCGTTGATGAGCTCTTCTTTACGCTGTTTTTCTTCTTCTGTCAAGGGTTGTGCGTTCTCAATCTCAGCTGCTAGAGAGTCCCCCTGAGAGTTGTCTTCTTCGTCTGTGAACTCATCTGCTTGCTGCAAGTGATGGCCGGCCTGTTTACGATAATACAGTCTCTCCTTATCCTGGAGTGCTTTGAGCTCTGGGGGGAAGAATTGAAAATCGTGTAGAGGAATATGCCTGGGAGCACGAGCTCCACGCCTTTCCTTGTCAAGTGCGTAGTCTACACGAGCGCGACGCATATGAGGATGCTTGAGGGAATCCTCTTCCTCTTGCGCAATGAGATGTGCAGGCTTTTGGATCACAGGGCCGTGATCAAACTTGAATGTGAACTTCCGATTGATTTCATCGAGTCCATAACCCGCATACTTGTCACTTAGCTCTTGCGTAAGTACTTGGCCACGCTTTAGAATATTTTCAATCGAATCATCTTTGAACGTGCCCTCTTTACGATCAAATACAGACTGTGCGCCGTGTCTGATCATGTCGACAAGCTCGCCTTTCGAGGTACTGGAAGATTTTTTGTCGCTATCAAGAGCAGAGTTTCCCGAATTTTTACGCGCCTGTTGAATCACAAGTTGATCAAGACGGAGTTTCCTCGCTGCCTTTTCCAACACTTTCTCCTCGATCGCATTCTCGGTGACGAATCTGTAAACATGCACTTGCTTTGTTTGACCAATACGGTGAGCCCGGTCCATTGCCTGAAGGTCGGCTTGAGGATTCCAGTCGGAATCATAAAGGATCACCTGATCAGCGGTGGTGAGATTTATGCCGAGACCTCCAGCCCGTGTCGTAAGTAGAAATATGAATTTGTCCGATTTGGGCTTGTTGAACTCATCAATAGCTGCAATGCGGTCCTCGTGAATGGTTGATCCGTCGATTCTGCAGTACTCATAGTCGCGTAGAGCGCAGTAATCCTCCAAAATATCGAGCATCAGTGTCATCTGGCTAAAAATCAGGACTCTTGATCCTTGGGCTTTTAACTTTTTCAGCAACTTGTCTAAGATTATCATTTTTGCAGAGTTTTGAACGATGTGCTCTCCAGTTGTGTACGGGGGGCCCGGTTCAGCACCATCGAATAAATAGGGATGGTTGCAGCACTTGCGAAGCTGCATAACCACATTAAGCAGTTTCTTCGCTTTGGTATCACGCTTCCCAGCTGAATTGACTGTGTCGATATCATTTTCGAGCAGTTTACGGTACCAGTCAACCTGCATATCGGTGAGTCCAACGTAAATATTGGTCTCAATTTTTGGCAAAAGAGAGGTCTCTACCTCAGCTTTGACTCTTCGTAGTAAGAAAGGCCTCAGAAGCCGATGCAATTGCTCAATCGCCTCGCCTTGTTGGAGAGCATCCTTGTCAACTTCTCCGCCGTTGCTTGTTCCGTTCGTGGTAGTTTCTTTCTTGTCAGACGACTCACCATTTTCTTCGTGGTCCTCCTCCTCGCCATCCTCGTCCTGATCCCGTGGTTTCAGGAACCACTCGTCAAACATCTCGGAGCTGCTAAAAACATCAGGGAGAAGAAAGTTGAGCAAGGCCCACAACTCATGTAGGTTGTTCTGCAAGGGGGTTCCGGTAATTAGTAGGCGATTATGGCTGAATAGAACCCGTACGATTCTACTGAGCATGCTGTCCTCATTCTTGATTCTATGTGCCTCATCAACAATCAAATACTGCCAAGCGAAGCGCTTCATGTATTTTTGCTCACGGATGACCAGCTCAAAAGAGGTGATAACAACGTCAAAGTCGCAGGTCAACAACCTGTTCTCAATGAGATCAGCTCGCTCATACTTGTCTCCGGTTATGACCAGGACATTAACTTCTGGGGTGAATCTGGCGAACTCCCGGGCCCAATTATCTACCGTGCTCTTTGGCACCAAAATTAAGTGGGGACCTGCAATGCCCTGGGTATAGCGGAGCCACCCGAGAAACGCAATGGTTTGCAGCGTCTTACCCAGACCCATTTCGTCGGCAAGGATTCCGGAGATTTGGTTCTTGTACGACGATATCATCCAATTCAGTCCCTCGATCTGGTACTCACGCAGTGTGCCCTTCAGCCACGACGGGCTTGAGACGCACAGATCCTTGTCTTCGTCGATCTCGCTTTCGGGCTCCTGGTCGACCACTCGGCTGTGCCGCATTTCTGCTCGGGTGCTGCCACGAGCAGAGCTGCGTTGGCGCTTTTTTAATTCGCTTCCCGCCTGGGAAAGCACGTCTGCGTAAAACGGGTCCTCATCAGCTTTGAGCTGGATAAAATGACGAAGTAAGTCACTGATGCCCAGCAGGTGCTTGAATCGCTTCACTGCTTCATTTTTCTTGAGCTTATCCTTCAGACTTGACAGCAGATATTGGCTTTTATCGACATTTTTCTTGAGGGATTTTCTTTCTACCTCGCTGTCGTTTTCTGCAATCGAATCTACTTCTTCGGATTCTGGTTCAGGATCTTCACTTTCTTCCTCATTCTCCTCCTCCTCATCCCCAGTTTCGTCTGGGACCCCGTCGTATTTACTGGCCTGAGAATCTGAATCGCTTTCTGATTCCTGCGTTGTCTCCTCCTCGGAGTCTGACGCTATCTCCACAACTTTTTTCACTGGTGTTCGGATCCTGGTGGAGCGTCTCCGAGTGGGTTGAGGGCTGCTGGGCGCTGAATCTGATGATTGGGATTTCGCATTCCCAATGCCAGACAGTCTGGAGCTTCTACGCGGCGGCATAGTGTTAATCAAACGTTTTCAGGTGCAAAATAATATACAGATACACTTGCGATTGCAAAGTTTTGGTTGCGCTTTGTTGTGGTAGGCAGTACGCCACTGGTAGCAACTCGTATCAGTAAAGTGCAAAAACTCCGGCAGGCACAACCACTACTCTTCTGCACCCTAGCCCTTTCATGCAAAACTTGCATATCAGCTGCAAGATGCCATTCACGCTGAGAACACCAATTGCCAAGCGGCTGTTTCGCCCCCTTGCTATTCTTCAACATACCCCAGAATATATTTCACAGCTGTTGTAGTGTATATAGAGAATTTTCGAGACTGTGCTCCGTCACGTGACACTAAGCTAACAACTCTCAAGTGAGGGCCGCACGCTTCCACGAAACAACGGCAACAAGTTGAGTCATGCTAGCTATTCAGGTGCTTGCTGTCGCTGTCCTAGCCCATGCTGCCTATTCGGCTAAAGAGACTATTAAATTTGCCCAAGTCCCCAAGGACGTATGTATTTCAAGCTCGTCAACACTGAGCATTTACTAACCTAGATCCTAGTAGAAGCGTTATTTGGTGTAGCTTTGATTGTTCTCGACAGCATATGGAGTCTTGAATTCAAGCCAATCCATCAGTCGGAGATCAACTCGGAGTACGAGAAAAATGGGGGATCTCCATATCTAATTTTGGAAACTCGCCCCAACTTTCAGAGCGTGCAGTTAAAACGTCAAGAATATTTAGAATGGAAGCGATCTCATTGAGAGGTCTAATTCTATGGGGTCTTGGAGTCTTGCATTGGGGTCTGCAGCCCTCGTTATAAATAACTCCCACTGGACAATCTCAGAGATGAATACTGCACACTTTGGTAGGGACATTGACAACACAGACATTCCTCATCCCGATCCCATCGAACTCATGCAATGGTGGATCCCTGAGGGTTCCGATTCGTCTCCCAGAAGCATCATGTCATTGGCAACTACTGGAATTGATGGGTACCCAAACGTTCGTCACGTACTGGCCAGCACTTGTGACAAAAATGGGATTAGCTTTCACACCACAACCGATTCGACCAAAGTTGAAGAGCTCCAGGCAGACCCACGGGCGGCTGTCACTATTGTGTGGCCGCACGTGGGCAAGCAAATCATAGTACAAGGTGACGTGGAGAGGCAAAGCCCCGAGGAGGCGTCACAGGTGTACCACGAGAGATCGAGGTACTTGCAATTGCTTGCTCATGTCAACACCGTCGAAGTTAGCAGAAAACCGGCGAGTGAGAGACAGGACATATGGGAGAAGTTTGTCGAGGACAATCCGGAGGGATGCGATCTCAGCCCTCCGCCATCGTGGGTCGGCTATGTGCTCAAGCCCAAAAGGATCTCTTTTTGGAGAGCAATGGCCGGTATTCCAAGCAATCGACACGACTACTACCGCCAAGAAGACGGCAGCTGGTCTGTAGTTGTTGTGCCGGGCTAGCTAGAACAGAGACAATGCCGTAGATGTAAATGAACAATGCTTTAATTTTAACTGCAAGGTCCTGACTGCTCGTACCTGTGCACGTGCATTGACGAATACTGTCGATTTCGTAATATAATCAGGGATAAATTCGCAAGGTGTAAAGATAAGCTAGTTATCTCGCACAAACTCGCGGTGCCCCAGACTATCCTTATATACCCCTATGAAGAATTTCTCCCAACAAATCGGCGTGACGCAGCCCGGATAGCGTGCAGGGCTCATAACCCTGAAGTCCTTGGATCGAAGCCAAGCGCCGATACTTTTTTGTGCACATCAGAAGTGTACCCTAACCTCGACTGTTTGGTATAATGCGGTGAAACGTACGTGTCTGGAAACATGAGCACCAAACAACAGGTGTCCCATAAGGAGCAAATTGCTTCATTTAGCTACGTCAAGCTAATAGTATGCGTTCTAGGGATATACGGGTCGTTCTTGACGTGGGCTCTTTTGCAAGAAAAGGTGACGACTACCAAATACGGAGACGATGGTGTGCTGTTTAGAGCGTCTCACGTCCTGAACATCGTGCAGAGCGTGCTTGCTTGCATTGCTGGCTACGGATTCATCAGTTATAATCGGTCGAAAGGCGACAAGCGAGCGATGCAAGCATTTCTTCCAAACAAGCAGGTGTTTAAAAAGTACCTGCTTGTTGCAGGCTGCCAGAGCTTGTCGAGCCCGTTTGCATATGCGTCATTGAAGTACGTGGACTACTTGACGATGCTTCTGGCGAAAAGTTGCAAGCTTGTGCCAGTGATGATCGTTGGTGCATTGGTCTACCGCAGAACGTACCCGTTCTACAAATACGTAGTGGTTGGCCTTATCACAGCTGGAGTGTCCCTGTTTAGCGTGGGCAATATGCGGTCAAAGACTAACCAGGTTCGAGACGGCCAGGGATACGGTCTGGCATTGCTGGGAGTGAACTTATTCCTCGACGGGCTCTACAACACCACCCAGGACGAGATGTTCAGGAACTTCAAGATGATCACTGGGCAGCACATGATGGTGGTGATGAATCTGTTGACAGCGGTCATCACCACGGGGTTGTTCATTCTCAGCAGCCAGCCGTCCGAATTGGCGTGGTTTCTGCGCCACCACCCCATTGTACTGCGTGATATATTCCTATTCGGCCTCTGTGGAGCCATTGGCCAGCTATTCATTTTCGTCACGCTGGCCGAGTTCGGCTCCCTGACTCTGGTCTCTACCACAGTGACCCGCAAGATGGCCAGCATGCTGTTGTCGGTGGTGCTGTTCAACCACAAACTAATCACAGCACAGTGGGTTGGCGTGCTCATGGTCTTTGGGGGCATTATTGCTGAGGCAGTGCTCAAGAGGTAGCCAACCACAAAGCTCAGGTCTATAATTTGTGCATTAATCTATCTATCTATAAATAGGGGATTCGGAAAGAAATAGCTCCGTCAGAACCAGGGGCTTGCTTCCTAGTCGAAATAGGGACTTGCGTCCCCACAAGTCGCCAGACTTGCCAACCTCGATGTAGTCTCTGGTCAGCTGCGAGTTTGAGAAAAGATACCGACCTAGAGGGGTTGTACCAAGGTTTTGCAGGGCCAACTCTGGGCCTGTGAGAGTCGACTCTGGCACCACCGTGCGGCCAATTAACCAAGGAACTTCGTCTGCACAAAGCACAATTTCTCTCAGCCAGTACTTTGGTTCCGTTGGCAGGCAAGCAAGCTCTGATTCCACCTCGGTGGGTCCCACAAACCCTTCACGAATAATGCGGACGGTAATGGTTTTGCCTTCATTTTCAAACTTTTTGGTCATAGAATCCTCCAATAAAAGCCATTCTCGGAGATTAGGGCCTAGATCAGGTATCTGCTGAAAATACTGCAAGTCTTTGAGCTTTTGCAGCATATGCGAATCCATAGTTATGTAACTGACGAAATACTCTCGCAGTGCCCAGCAATATTGTTGAGGGCAGCAACATAATACCCATTGCCATGTTTGCAGGCGTAGAATAGACTCAGCTGCCCAGTAGTAGTCGCAGTATAGGCCAGTAGTCCCTTGAGGGGAGCAAGTATCTAGGCAGTAGGCAAAGTGCGTGCACAGGAACCGAGTTGGAACATATAGATTCTCGACCTTATACTAGATTGTACTATCGCAACGCTTGCATATATCGCACATGACGTGGCGCCAGTGAGGCCAACTACTGGTGCGATTGGACTGCAGGACTCCATATCATCTAATAAGTCATGCACGCAAATGAGTCACGCTGCACACTAGAGTAAAAATTTTGTTATTTAAGTAGAAACAGTATTTTCCGCAGTTTTCATACGGCATTTGATCTTGCCAACGCCCTGCCCTGGTATCAATAAAACCCCCTCAACCCCCGCACTTTTTTTTATGCTTAGACAAACTACCGGCAGACTGGTTGGCCGGTTGGCAAAACGGGCGTTGACTCGTACTTTCGCCAACACAAGAGTCTCTCTGACGACATCTTCTAGCGTCAACCCTACTCGTGACACTGTAATTCAACTTCTTGATAACATAGGCTCCAAGCGTGAGGTTGAGCAATACCTCAATTACTTCTCTAGTGTGAAGAGCGACCAGTTTGCGGTCATCAAAGTTGGAGGTGCCATTATCACTCAAGAATTGCCCCAGCTGGCGTCCGCTCTGGCGTTCCTCTACCACGTTGGACTGTATCCAATTGTGCTCCATGGCACTGGTCCCCAGATCAACGAGCTGCTGGAGAAAGAAGGGATTGAGCCGGCCTATATCGATGGAATTCGGGTCACCGACCCCAAGACCATGGCAATTGTTCGCAAGTGCTTTCTGGAGCAGAACCTCAAGCTAGTAGACCACCTCGAGTCGATGGGCGTGCGTGCACGTCCAATCACAGGTGGCGTATTTGGAGCTGAGTACCTCGATAAGGACAAGTACCAGCTCGTGGGCCAAGTCAACAAGGTCAACAAAGAGGCTATCGATGCCGCCATCAACGCTGGCTGCCTGCCAATTCTCACTGCTTTGGCCGAGACTCCTGACGGACAGATTCTCAATGTCAATGCCGACGTCGCTGCGTCCGAGCTCTCTCGTGTCATTGAGCCTCTCAAGGTCGTGTACTTGTCGGAGAAGGGCGCTCTCTTCGACGGTGACGGTAACAAGATCTCCGTCATCAACCTCGACGAGGAGTATGAGACCCTCATGCAGCAGCCCTGGGTCAAATATGGCACCAAGCTCAAGATCAAGGAGATCAATGAGCTCCTCACCTACCTTCCCCGGAGCTCCTCTGTCGCTATCATTAGCACCAATGACTTGCAGAAAGAGCTGTTCACCGACACTGGAGCTGGAACCATGATTCGTCGTGGTAACAAGATCCTTAAGTTCGACTCGATTTCCGCCCTCGGCCCTCTGCTGCAGCGTGTGCGCACCGCTCTCGACGAGGACCTCGAGCTGCGTGACGAAAACACTTCAGTTAGCCAGTTCTTGCGCGCCCTCGATTCCAAGAACATCCAGATCTATTCTGATGAGCTCTGTGACACTTTGGCTATAGTTTCCAATGACGAAAAGGTGCCTACTCTTATCAAGTTCTTGGCCACCAAGACCGGCTGGCTTAACAATGTCACTGATAATTTTTGGTCTCTCCTTCGTAGCACCTACCCATCTCTCAAGTGGGTCGTCCGTGAGAATGACGAGAATACCGCCTACTACTTTGCTAGAGCAGATGGCTCGTTCGCTCACAAGGGCAAGATTCTCTTTTGGTACGGTATTCCCGCACAGGACGTCTCTGAGATGATCCGCGAGTTTGCCAGTGCTCCCACCCCCTCTGTGGGCTACACCTCCACGGTGTCCCAAGCGCTTCGCCAGTTCCATTCCCAGTCTCCCGTCCGCTCACGCCGCATCCCGTCTACGGTTCCTTTCGGGCTTCGTCCTCAGTCTCGCTCCTTCAGCACTAACCCACAGCCTCCCCTTGAATCTGGTTCTAACACCCAGAAGTCGCGTGTTGCGCTTATCGGTGCACGTGGATACACTGGCCAGGCCTTGATTGACCTCATCGATCGCCACCCCTATCTGGAGCTTGCTCACATCTCTTCACGCGAACTCGAGGGCCAGAAGCTCAAGGGATACAAGAAGGCCAGCATTACCTACGAGAATCTTCGCCCCGATAACGTTCGTGAGCTTGAAGAGAATGGTTCAGTCGACGTTTGGGTCATGGCTCTTCCTAATGGTGTCTGCAAGCCATTTGTGGATGCTATCGAGGCTGGTCGTTCGAGCTCACACAAATCTGTTATTATTGACCTCAGTGCTGATTACCGTTTCGACGACAACAAGGAGTGGGTATACGGCCTGCCCGAGCTGGGAAATCGTGCTAGCTTGACTGAGGCAACCAAGATCTCCAACCCCGGTTGCTACGCTACTGGTGCACAGCTTGGTATCTCTCCCTTAGTGGACTACATCTCCAAGACTGAGCGCCCAACAGTTTTCGGCGTCAGTGGATACTCTGGTGCTGGTACGAAGCCTTCGCCCAAGAACGATATCAACAATCTGCGTGAGAACTTGATCCCGTATTCCCTAACTGATCACATTCACGAGCGCGAAATTAGTCGCCAGTTGGGTACTCGCATCTCTTTTACCCCTCACGTTGCTCAATGGTTCCAGGGTATTGCCCTTACCATCAATATCCCCTTGGAGCAGAAGATGACCAGTCGCGATATCCGCAACATTTACCAGGACCGCTATGATGGTGAGCAGCTAGTGACCATCTCTGGCGAGCCTCCCGTTGTCAAAGACATTTCTGGCAAGCACGGGGTAGTCGTCGGTGGTTTCGGTGTTAATGCTGCCCAGGATCGTGTTGTAGTCGTTGCGACAATCGATAACCTGCTCAAGGGTGCCGCTACCCAGTGCCTGCAGAACATCAATCTCGCTCGCGGTTACTCCGAGTACGAAGGTATTCCTCTAGATTCTGTAATTCGCGGATAAAAGTACGTAATTATTGAGCATGAAGTGCTGTCTCTAAATTTATCTGGTCTATGTCATGGTGACAATCTCTTCAGCGGCAGTGGGGTGAATAGCAACGCAGTTGTCAAAGTCAGCTTTGGTAGCACCCATCTTGATAGCCACACCGAAACCCTGCATGATCTCACCGGACGCATCACCAACAATGTGGAGGCCAACGATCCGTTCATTCTCACCCTCACATACGATCTTATACACACAGGGAATCTTCTCGTCTTGTGGGAAAGGGGAGTACGACATGTTGACGAACTTGGACTGGTAGACCTTGACCTTCTTGAATTTCTCACGAGCAGCGTCCTCGCTCAGGCCAATAGAGGCAGCCTCGGGATGGGTAAAAATAGCGGATGGAATGTTCGTGTAGTCGAGCTTAGACTGAGGCTTGCCTCCAAACAGCCTGTCACTGAGCTTGCGGCCAGCCGCGATAGCAACAGGAGTGAGCTCGACATCCTCAGCCATGTCTCCGATAGAGAAAATGTTGGGAACAGACGTAGCTTGCCACTCGTCGACCACAACCTTTCCCTTCTTGTCAAGCTTGACTCCGACCTTCTTGAGATTGAGGTGGTAGCTTAGAGGGTGGCGGCCAACACTCCAAAGGACGGTGTCAACATCCGTCAATGTGGTAGCATCGCCACCCTCCTCGAAATTGACGCTAATAGTGTTGCCAGTTTTCTCTAGTGATTTCACAGAGGAGTTCTTGTGAATATGTACACCTTCCTTCTCATAAATGTCGACCAAGGTGGTACCGATAACCGGATCAAAGTTGCGCAGGAAGTAATCGTGACGAATAATCATGTGGGTTTCAGTGCCTAGCTCGTTGAACACGCCGGCAAGCTCGGCAGCAATATAGCCAGCACCGACGATTGCAACTTTCTTGGGCTGCGTCTCCAGCTCGAAGAAGCCATTGCTCGTGATACCAAGATCGGCACCAGGAAGCTCAGGGATGGTCGGGGCTCCACCTGCGGCCACGAGAATTGTGTCGGCGGTGTAAGTGGCTTCTCCACCGTTGTTCAGCATGACCTTGACGGTATTCTGGTCGATGAAGGATGCCCAGCCAAACACAAACTCGACACCCTCTTTGGTCAGATTCGTTGCGTAGATCTTGCGAAGTCGCTCAATGTATGCGTCACGCTTGTGCTTGAAAGCGGTCCAGTCGAACTTGACATCTGAGGGCACGTCGAACTCGTAGTATTTAGCATTCTTGATGTGGGCGGCCATGTCGCTGGCATACCACATAACTTTCTTGGGAACACACCCCACATTGACGCAGGTTCCGCCAAGGTGTTGACCCTCAATCAATAGGGTTTTGGCACCGTGCTTTGCGGCTCGACGAGCGGACGCTACGCCACCGCTGCCACCGCCAATGACTAGATACTCAAAGTGTTTTATAGGGGCCATGGTACTAAACTGTTTTGAAAGTTGTAAGAGACGATGGGCCATGAGCAAGCTTATAAAATACACTGGGCCTCGGGATTATAAATACAAGTGACTCGAAAATGGTGTAATTGTAATGCCGAAATTCTGTGAGTTTTGTCAGCTTTCTGATAAATATCACACAGGTCACCAATGACAGACTAGTCCAGACCAGCGGGTGTGTGTTGCCAAGGCTTCCAGAATTGTCGACATATACCTGCGACTTGCGAGATTCGTAATAGGTCCGTAAATATACGTATGAGTAGAACAGGGTCTCTAGATCAAGCTCGGAGAACTACACACACTCGCCTTCTTGTGCGGGCGAGACTTTTTAGAGTCGGCTTCTACATGAACAATTGCAGCTCTAGCCTGCTCTTCACAGTATTCTGCCACACGGACTATGCTAGGTTCGTCGCTGCAGGGACTTGGAACATGGCCTATCCGCTCGCTGTCTAGAAGCATGGCGTGTGGCTGCAGCACCCTTTGCCTATCTCTGGGCAGCATCGTGGAAGGCTCTTTCGGAGGAGGTGGGCCGATCGGATTTTTTATACTGACATTCATCGCTTCTGTGTTGTGCATGATGCATTGCAGATGTCAAACTCCGGAATCATGCGATCACACGATGTAGTTGCCCAACACTGAGAGAAATCAAACTCTCGTACGCAAAACCCCCTTTGCAGGAGGTTTTTTTCTCTCTGGCAAGATCGTGCCCTCGAGCACCGTTCTTCAGTTGCGTGGCATGCGTCTCCCCCCAATAAAACTGACTGTCCACCAAATGCCGAGAGATCGTCGCATAGCGTTAGCACACACAATGGTTAATTAGAGACAGGAATAATGACCCAGACAGTGAAATTGCTGCTGTAAATTAAGTGTCGATCCGATCTTCGGTCGCCTTGTACACACTTGCTAGCGGTAGAGATAAAGAGATTGTATATGACAGTTATGGACTATTTCATCACCTGAGAAAATACGGGCTGCATTGTCACACTCTCTCGGCAATGTCCAGTGCCGCATCAAGGTCCCTCGCACGCCTCATTTCAGCCTCATGACAGACGTAGAGATGGACGACCGCGAGTCCACGGCGGGCTCGCAGGAGCCAGTCGATGAGAAGGATAAGCCAGAAAACACCACGGAAAACGGTCAGGAAAATGAAAGCGACCATAACGATGCCGAGGAGGAGGATATCCCAGACGAGCCCGTCGACCCCGAAGAAGTGGCAGCACAGACCGAAGCAATGGCAGCCGATGCTGAAATTGATGAGGTTCTCCAGCCGTTTCTCGAACGGCGAGATCGCAGCCTCAAGGAAATGCTCGAGGCCATGAACGACTATGCCCCTATTATTCCAGATGCGGTAACCGATTATTATCTAGCCCGGGCAGGCTTCCAGACTCGCGACCATAGAATAAAACGTCTTCTGGCATTGGCGACTCAAAAGTTCGTGAGCGACATTGCTGCAGATGCCTATCAGTTTAGCAGAATTCGGTCCCAGAGCGGCATGTCGAACCCCGCAAGACGAGGTACTGCGAATAAAGCTGTGCTCACAATGGAGGATCTGTCCAACGTGTTGACTGAGTATGGAATCAACACAAAACGGCCGGACTTCTATCGCTAGGATCCTAATAAATAACGTTTGAGTATGTGTATATTTTATATAAATAATGGGGCCATGATCACGGTCTAAAGATACGGGAATAGCCCTCAATGTTCGATCGGCAGCACACGCACTGATCGAATCGCTTGACCGAGAGCACCACTCGGCAGTCTTCGCATATTGCGAAGCACTTGCATGGCCACAGAACGATCTGACGGGGAGACTCCAGGCACACAACGCACAGATCGCGCTCAGAGAGCGATTCAACGTCCACGTGTAGGGGTCTTCGTTTTGCTATGACCTTGGCCAGCTCCTGATCACGATTAGACAGCTGATGGAAACTGTGGCGCGTGAGCCGGCCATTTTCAAAGTGAGCTTTCAACAAGTCTCCGCACGTGGTTACTGAATCAACCATGAGCTTGCTGACGTCCTCTTCGCACAGGTCCAGCTCGGACTCTGAGAAGTCACTCTCGTCCTGATCTACCCAGTCTGGGTCGAGGTCATCGATGGTTGAAAGTTGCAGCTCTGACTCCGTAACCGTTTGCGACTGTCGGAGACCCGCGGCCGCAGAAAGCAATCCCCACGCTGCCCGCGTTCCCTGGCTCCACACCTTGGTAGGGAACATCAAGTCATTCTCGAGCATAAAGTCATCGGCGACCTGAACTGGAGCGGTCTTTTGTGCCCGCCCGTAAGGATTGTACACTTTAGCACGCTCAGATGGAGGTCTCATGGAATCCACGTACGCTGCAACCGGTGCGCTGAGTGCAGGGAGCTCTATGCTTAGGCCCTGGCTGGACGAGGTACATAAAGCGTCATAGGCCAGCTTGAAGATACACCGGAAAAAAGAGTCAGACATGCTGATATCAAGACCCTTGTAGGATACCTGCATTGCCATATTTCTAGACGTTCCTACGAGCAAGGCAGCTGCCCAGTATAAAGCCCAGCATGTCACTAGAATGAAGATAATTATCACCACCGGCACAATGCGCAACGCCATGAAGAATGACATCGATGGGTAGCGAATCAAGTCCCCGGACTTCATAGACCATACCCACAGTGAGAATATCAGCACCGCGTTGATCGTAGAGTAGATCAGTCGGTAAGATGCCTTATTGTAGATGCCCTCGATGTTCATGAATATATGAGCTGAAGCGCATACTAGCATGAATGCAGCCTGAAATGGCTGCAGAGTATTTGAATAGTCGAGGAAATCACGCACTATCAGCGTCACCTCCACACCAGTGAATCCACAAATGTATGCAGTCTGCACTTGAACAGTCGAGCTGAGGTGCTCGGCAACCGTCGACATGTACATCGCTGTATTTGCGGTATTCAGAGCTGCCCCAGATGAAATTGTTGTATCCCCTCGAAGGCAGGCCACCAAAGGAGGGGTGGTGAGCAAGATCACAAATATTGCTACAGACCTCAGAATGAATCGTCTCCAAAAGCCTAATTGAATAGGATGCCGTTGAACTGCAAAAACAGCCATGCGATTATATATAAAGAGCTGAATGGTGATGAGAAACACCGCAAATATCAGCGATCTCATCGTCAGCAGGCTGCCTACGACTCCTGCACCACGCTGAGCAGATTGCAGTGCTCCAGAAGCATCGACGCCCAAATTATTGGTAAATTCTAACGGGTCCATCGCCCTTAGTGGTCAACAGGAAGCAGGCAACTTCAGTCATACGGCTTTTGTGGCGTGGTGGCTGCAGCCTCGGATCGGTTATCGGTGAGTAGATCTATAGCATATTTACAAGAACTCTTTGACATCAAATTCGAATCCAGAGCATACGAATGGCAGCTCAAAGTTGGCCAGAACCTCTGGGTGGAACACGCCGATGGTGCCGATCTTGCGAGCGTCGCCGTCTGCAGTGTGACGAACAAAGATGTTGGCACCACGGCCAGGGAAGAAGGTAGGCAAGTCTGCCTCCTCGAGCCAGTACTTGAGCTCGCCCTCACGCCCTGGGGTATAACGAAGCATCTTCATGAGACGATCGAGCAGACCTTGGGTGATCTCGAAACCAGAGGCCTTGCCAGCATAGACTGCGGCGAAATGCCTGGACTGTGAGGCCTGGCGCTCTTTCGATGTGTCCTTGAAAACGACCTCTCCAGCCTCAAAGACCCGGATTGGCAGAGTGTGTTTGCGGTTTTCCCTAATGGTTTTGAGAAGCCCGGGGTAGAGCGTAGTGCGCACGACCTGGTACTCTACAGTTTTGGGGTTCTCAAGGTGGACGGCGGTGCCATCGTCTTTCCGTCTGAGCCAGTCAAAGTTTTCGGCTGTAGAGCACAGAGTCAGGGGCATCACCTCGACCCAGCCAGACATTGCGGACTCCTTGCGGCAGATATCGCTGACATTATTTAGGGGCAATAATTTACCAAGAGTGGCACTCTTGTTGGGGAAAGTGCGCTTGAGGTTGTTGAAACCGTAGGCAATTCCTACATCCTCGACAATGTCGCACTGGTGCAGGATATCGGCACGAGTGGGCGGAATCAACAGATTGATCTCATCGCCAGCAGCAGTGGCCTCGAGTGCCATTTTGGGAACTAGCGAAGCGTAGTATAGTGCATCTTGCTCGAAACCGAGGACCGAGTTGAGATAGGCGACCTCGGCCGACATTGGTCTAGAGGAGAGGTCAGGCACGAGGCGGATGGGCTTGCGGCCGTCCTCGTAGACAACTTTGACCGCTTCGACCTCGAACGGCTTCTCGGCGTACTGGGCGAACATGGTGACCATTTGGTTCAAGACGATGTCGAGCTTTGTCTCGTCCGTGGCGGTCAGGTCGAAGAAAATGTCTTTGGTTTCCAACGTGATCTTGGTGTGGTCAGAATTAATTAGGGGAGGCAAGCTCAAAACGGTGTCGGCCTCGTCAACGAACAAGGGGAGCACTGGGCTTTGATCAATCAAAGGCACGAACTTGGCGAGGTTGCGATCGTTGCGGTAGAACTCGAGCAGCTCGGGTCCAGCCATTTCCTTTTGCTGGTTCAAAGGACGGAACTTGATATTTTCGGGTTTCCTGCCCTGGTAGCGCACGGTGGTGCCCTTCATCTTGGCCAGATCGTGTGTTCCAATAGCAACCAGCGAGCGGTTGCGGCAGATATTTGAGTGCAGCTTATCTTGCAGTGCAATGAAGCTCTCGTAGCGGCGGGGCGTGAAGGTGACGCCCCGAAGCACCGCACCGGCTGCGAAAGGTCTCACCTGGGCGACCTCGGGCTCAACGATCAGCGTCATTGGGTTGTCCTTCTTCACAACGAATTTAGGAGCCTTCTCCTTGCCCAAATAGATTCGCAGTGCTCGGCTCAGGCCCTCGAAACACAGCATATCGTAGCGGTTAGCGGGGATTTCGATCTTGACGACTGGTCGCTCCCCAGTTTCGTCCCACTCGTCCAGCTCGATGCCATACTCGAAACATAATTCGTCTAACTCCTGCTCAGTATAATCCCTCTCCAGGGCCTCGAAGAGGTCTGCTCTGTCCACACTGATGGTAGGCATTGATGAAAAATTAGTCAGCTGGTGAGTCTTAGCGCTGAGGTCGCGAGGACCAACGCAGCGCGATTGCGAGCGCGTACATTGAGGGCTGTGGGGGCTCAGACGGCGAAAACGTGCAGCGGTCGTAACCGGTGGCGCGAGCTGCGGGTGACACCAGCCGCAGTGAACCCACCGGCGGATCCAGCGCCACGGCTCTGCGCGCTCGCAGCGCTACAATTCTATAATAGATTACTGGCCCCAGCCGGCTTGCCGGTCGCGTGGTGCCGCACAATAACCCTCCGCTTACCTCAGCAGGTTGGAGTCTTGACTTGCGATAAACAGCATTTCTACTTAGCTCCTCATTCTACCTTTTTTCTGACAACTTGCAATGAGCGAGAAGCGTTACGATATACTGATCAAACTACTGCTGATCGGCGACTCCGGCGTCGGCAAGAGCTGTCTGCTGCTGAGATTTTGCCAAGATGAGTTCACCCCCTCATTCATCAATACAATTGGTATTGACTTCAAGCTAAGGAACCTCGAAATTGACGGCAAGCTCGCCAAGGTTCAGATCTGGGATACCGCTGGCCAGGAGCGGTTCAAGACCATCACCACCGCCTACTACCGCACCGCCATGGGATTCATGTTGGTTTACGACGTGACTGACCCGAACTCGTTCGAGAACGTGCGTAATTGGTACAACAACATCAAGGAGAACGCCAGAGAAAACGTGCAGATCGTGCTGGTGGGCAACAAGAATGATATTCCCGATAAACGCCAGGTCACCTACGAACAGGGCCAGGCCCTGGCCCAGGAACTGGGGGTGCCCTTCCTCGAGACCTCGGCCAAGACCGCCGACTCTGTCGAAGAGGCCTTCACCACGCTCGCTCGCCTAGTCAAGGATAATGTGGACACCGAGTCCGCTGCCGAAGCCCAGCAACACGTAAACGTGAAAGATTCCTCGTCCAGCACTTCTGGTTGCTGTTAATCGATTCTGGCATATTGAATTAAGCTTTCAAATAGTAACTACAATGCTTTTTTAACGTATCAGCTATTCATGACATCGACGTACCGCTTGCGGGCGGGCCGCTTCTTTGTCCTAGACGCTGGGGCAGTGCCAGCATCTCCTAGGAGCGAATCAAGGTCACCTCTAGCTCCCAGTTTCGACACAGAAGCCTTGCTCGGGGGTCCAGTGGTGGGAGGTCCGCTAGGCATTGAAGGCGTGCTCGATGCGGAGGGGACGTCGGGGGTTCCCTGGCTCGGGGGGCCAGCAGGGGCAGCGGGCGTCGCGGGCTTCTTCTTCATGGGAGGCGGGGGTGGACGATCGAGCTCATCATCTTCAGAAGAGTTCTTGTTGACCCACTTCTTGAGCTTCTCGTCGTAATAAAACGTGCTCTCCTCGCCAAGCTTGGCCTTCCACGCCTTTCCTTCCTTGTCTTCCTTCTTCTTGCCGCCGAACCAACCGCCGAACCAACCGCTTTTATCGCCATCCTCACCCTTCTTGGACTCCTTTTTCTTGTCTTCTTTCTGCTGTTTCTTGGCCTCAGGCTTGGACTCGGGCTCAGTAGAGCCTTCTTTCTCAGGCTCTTCAACGGCAGCAAGCGGTTTTTGAGGAACATAGTTATTAGCGGGTGCAAACTGGTTCGATTGTGGAGCATACTGTGCGTTGCCTTGTGGAGCGTAAGTATGAGGCTTCTGCGGAGCATACTGGTTGTGGGAAGGTGCATACTGCTGTTGTGCTTGAGGGGCATACTGAGTATTTGCGGGTGCATATTGAGCCTGTGCGTATTGGGACCCAGCTGGTGCGAAATTCTGATTTGAGCCGTAGTTCGGCACGACTGGATACATTTGTGCCTGGGAATCCGGCTGGGGACTATTGCCGTAGGGCTGGTAGTCAGCCGGGCCAGGAGTGTAGCCGGGAGTGCTCTGGGGCGTACCTGGATAGGACGTAGCAGGTCCAGCTGCTGGGGTCATAGGGGCAAAATTTTGGTTTATGCTAAGATTCGCATGTTGGCTGGGCCCTGAAGGCCCATGCCACTGCATATCCGCACCAGGAGTACGTGTCTGCCGCATAGGTCCTTGCGCAGAGCTAGGCCGACCGAAATTATTCGCTGAAGCAGGGCGACTGAGAGGCTGAGATTCCTCTTGAGCCTCCTCAATACCATCATCTCCCGAGACAAACTTATTAAAGGAAGAAGTAACCCACATCTTGTCAAGTCGCGGCCGACTGAGCTTGCGAGAGATCCACCCACCTGAAGATCCTGATGGTGCACAGCGCTGCGAGGCTGATTCACAAGCGTAAATCATGGCCTGGTTCTTGGTCGCCCGTGCAAGTGCTAAAGCGGCCTCAGCCTGCTTAGCGCCAACCGTCGAGTACCCATAATCGGCAAAAAGACCCGCCAATGCAGCCTTATAAGGGATCAAGAATGAGAAAGGAGTCGACGCTTTCTTGGTAGATAGAAGAATAAACTCATAGATCTCTGATAGAACGAGGCTTTCGAAATTGTGGCCGTAGGATTGGTTGGTGCCAAGGAGCCCAACGCCATCAGGTTCGCCAAATCTAGGAGATCCCCCAAGCAACATACAAAAATGACCCTCTTCCACCATGTCGCGAGACACCAGAAGCTGTCCGAGCTTGTTGAGGACTTCTGCGTCGTTGTTGCTCGGATTTGCAACAATGAGTTTGACGTACTTTCTCCATGACTTCAGGTTTTTATCAAGCTCGTCGGTGCTTTCATTCGATGTCAAACTAGAGGTCATCAATGGGCGTAGCTCATCAACAGCCTTTGCACCAGCACCAGCAAACACTCGGTAGATGAAAGCAAGCTGCTGCGAAGAGTCTGTGTTTTGACTCCTGAGCTCTGCACGGACGAATTCGGTGACAGTTGCATTCCATGCTTGGGGACCCTCAGAGTACGCCAAAATCAGGGCATGTGCCCATTCCTGCTGGTCAATAGCAGACTTGAGTGCACTCTTTCGATTCCCCTGTTCAATTTGTTCGAACAAATCTTGCAGCTGTTGGGAATGCTGCCTAGTATGCCCTTTCGTCTTTGTTGAGCGCTGATAAAGATCTGCTGCGGACTGCAGGTGGGCATCAGCGTCCTCCTTTTTGAAATCAGGGTCCAGGATTTTGCAGATAGATAAAGACTCAAGTTCTGGGTCTTCCTCACGGAGCATAATTTCAAGTAGCTTCCAAAGGATGGAATCGGTTTCGTTTTCAGCCATCCACTTTTCAAGCTCTTTTCTCTTTCCCTTGATAGGCCCTTTCGCGTTCACAAAGGGTCCTGGATACTTTTGCATTAGGGCATCGTCTTTCCCAAAGAGATTCAGTTTAGAGAGGGGGGAGATCTCTACTGTAGGAGCCATGCCGCCCGATCCACCAAATGAAATGACTGGTGGAATAACGCGTACATAGCTTTCTCTGGACCAAGTGAATATCGGTGCTTGTCGGTTACGGACATCTCTCGACATGTCGACGGCAGGAGATGTCGACGCGATAGCGTCTGACGAGGCATATGAACGCAAGCTTACGCCAAACTGAGCATGGTTTTGAGGAACGTACGGCTGGGCTAGCTCCGATGGTGGGCGCGATAAGTGGAGCTCATTGGGAGACTCTGGAATCACCGGCTCTCCCATGTTGGCACGGGGTGATCTTTGAGTACCTCCAAAAGTGGGAGCATAAGGGCTCACCCGACCAGATTTTTGCCCATGGACTGGTCCCGATGGTGCATACGGATTGCGATTTGGTGCGACGTCTGCTTGTATAGGAGTCGTGCGTCTGTCGTTCGAAGTGTGGTATGTGAACTTCAAGGGAGGAGGAGGAATCTCCTCTTGATCCTTTGCTGCGAGTTCATCTTCAAAGCCGTCTGAATGGTACCTAGCATCACCGCCTTCAATATCCTCCAAATCTCCTGAAAACGCCTCTCTTCCAGCGAACTGAGACTCTTCCAATTCATCCGCAGGATACTTGGCGGTAGCAGCTTGCCTTTGATTATAGGATGAGTTGAAATCGGTAATAGTTGGAGTATGCATGACTGGCTCTTCTGGAGAAAATTCGGGGTCTTCATAAGGAGATCGCCCCGCTGCTCTAGATGGCAGGTTTTGAGGAGCATGAATTGGGTGTGGGTGCGTGCCTGCGCGCGTCACTGGGGGGCCCTGTCGTGGCCCTATTCTAGGGCCCGATCGAGGACCTGGGACGGTCCTTGGTCCAGGTGCAGGCAAGCCTGCATTGTGATGCTGCTGAGGAGGTAGGCTCTGAGATGCAGGATGCATGGGAGCAACTTTGGGGGAAGGATGCGAGGGTTGCTGAACACCGAGGCCTGTAGGACGCGTCCGCCTAGCAGGAGGCTCAGTATCTAAACCAGGAAAGCCGAACGGGTCAGTTTTCTTCTTTGGCTTCGCAGGAGCAGGCTTTTTGGGACCAGGAACGAAATTAGCTCCAGTTGCTGCTTTGGGTGAAGAAAACGTATTCCCGTGTCCAGATGACGGAGAGGTGATCGGCTGAGGAACACCAGGTACCAATGGAACATCCTTGTTCTGCTTTGGCTGAGAAGATGGTGCATATGCGTTGCTTGGAACATACTTGGACTTCTTCTCTGCGGAGGGGGATGGTGTAGAGATCTGCTGGGAGTATGGATTCTTCAAAGGTTGTGGAGTGTAAGGTTTGGTAGGGACTGGAGGCGTCGAGGTCGCTGTGGACTTTGCGTATGGGTTATTTGCTTGGAATCCTGGGAACCCTGGCGCACCTACAGACCCAGCAGGGCCACCTGGAGGAATGGTGCCACCACGACTAATGACGCGTGGAGCATGGTGAGAGGACTTCTTTGCGGGTGCCAGGATTTCCACCGGTACATCCCAGCCACTGTGCTCCGTGTGGAAAACTGTAGACTGGGTAGCTCTCAGTGTAGGAAGAGGCGTAGACTCAGTTTGAGCAATAGGGGCAGTGAGACTACGGTCGGGAACCTCTTCTTCATCGGAAAGTAAGTCATCATCTTCCTCGAGAAAAGCCAAAGTTTTAGGTGGTTCTTGAGCTTCACGCGCGGGGCCCTCTTCCTGAGGCTCCTCATCCTCCAGGAAATCCTCATCGAGATCCAGTTCGAGAGCGGCCACGGGACTCTGTTTTTGTTCCGGCTTCTTATCAATATTCTCAAAGAAATCATCCTCTTCTTCATCCTTGCGCATTTCCTCGTTTAGCTCTTGGATGGTCTCATTATCCTGTTCTTCCTGATATTTGATCTCGGCGTCTTCCAGCGATGGGTCCTGTGGCTTTTCAGAGGTTTTATCAATCTTCTCAAAGAAATCGTCTTCTTCGTCGTCCTTACGAAGCTCGTCGTTCAGCTCATTCACGAGTTGATCCTGAGGCTGGCTCTTCTTTTGAGGGCTCAAGTTGTCGAAAAAGCTATCTTCTGGCTTGGGTTCCTTGCTCTCGACAGTCTCTAGCGGTGTATCATCTATTTGTGTACCGTCTCCGAGCTCATCGAAGAAGTCACCTTTGGTTGGCGACCCGGTATGATTAGACGCGGTGACATCCTCGGGGCCAAATTGCGGAGAATCCTTGGCTAGCTTTTCTTCGGGTGCAGCTCCTTCATTGGGAGAGGTCTCTGCAAGTTGCTCAAAGAAGTCCTCAGCCTCTTCTGGAGCGACGTCGATTACCTCCGCGGCTTTCTGACTCTCATTCTGTTTGTTATCACTGCTAGGCAGTTGAGGTTCTTGTGATTCGCTGGTTTTCTGAATGGCGGAGTACGAGTTGCTCCTTTCAGGGGGACTTGGTTCTGGTTCTAGTGCGTCCGACTCCTCGAGGCGATCAAAAACGCTGTCCTCCTCTTGGAGTGTTTCACGCTGGGCTGAGTATTCCTCAAATGGCTGTTCCTCCGACGAATTCTCATCCTTCAGGTAATCCCGCACAGGGCGGATATCGACATGCTCTAAATGCTCCTCAATATCTGGATATTCTGGAGCCAGGCCGTGACGGTCTGCCTCCTCTTCAGGTAGAGTGTCAGACTGCTCTGCCGAGTTCAGGGTGCTTTCCACAGCGTGTGAGCTCGCACTGGAGGCTTCGGGCGGCTCAGACTGCTCTGCAGAACCCAGTGTGCTTTCCTCAGCGTGCGAGTTCGCGGTGGGGGCGTCAGCCAGCTTCTCGATCTCGTCCCATCGAGTCTTGTCCAGCTGGTCAGGAGGGGGCTTGCACAGCTCCTCCTTCTCAAAGCCCTCGGTGTCGCTTGGAGTTTCCTTGATGGTCTCCGGGATGTGTGGGTCGAGCATGTCGTCAGGGAGCTTTGCGTTTGCAACGGTGGTGATAATCGGGTTGATGAGCTCCTCCTGCAGGTGGTGGCTATCCAGGGACTTTGGCACGATCTCGTCGCTCAGGTCCTGTAACTCGGACGGTCTGTCGTCGCCGGGCAATTCTGCGGAGGATTCCTCGATAACAGTCGTGCTCGCAGCGGTCTTGGGCGGCTGGGCATCACCAGGCACCCCCTCGGGGACTTTGTCGCCGTGGGCCTGCTGCTCAGGAACTTTGACGGCCTCGGCCGAACTGGGCTGCTCAGGCTGGACTGGCTGCGCAGAGGAGGCCGCTGGAGCCGTCTCGTCGGAGCCAGCCTCTTTTCTGTGGGGAACGATCTCGGGTACAGCCCCAGACTCGAGGATCTTTGCCACCTCGTCGCCTGGGCTGACGTCTGCACGAGACGAGGCTGCTTTCTTGTTATTTTTTCCTTTTTTCTTGGCCATTGAAGCACGAGTAGCCAGGTTGCCAGGTGGTTGACAGCTTGACTAAGTACGGCGCCCCCGTTGCTAGGTGGGCTGACGATCTAGAAGTTAGTCTATTTTGTACGTAGTTGCCGCCAATTGGCGATAAATAAAACAAGAATAAATACGCATTCATGCTGCCGCAATTTCGAACCGTTTCAGGGCCTCCTCGTTCACCATGCACACCGTCTGGTTGTCTTTGCGGCCGCTCTTGGTGAACTCTTTGAGCACTGCGGTGACGTTCTTCTTTGTGAGGGCCGGGAATGTTCCCTTGAGGTCCATGAATAGTTTCTCAGTGAGGTATGTCCGGGTCCCCAGCTGGTTGTGGGCTTTCGACAGCAGCTGCTTGACGACCGGCTCCTCGGGCATTCCTGCGTTCGCACGACTGGGTGCCGGGGCCGCAGGCTTTATTTGTACCGAGGCGTCGAACGGCCCGTCAAACAGGATCGTTTCGTAGAGCTTCCAAAATTCGGGCTGGGACCCGTCGTTGATCTCCACCCGGGTGTTTGCATTAGTGAACTTCGTCGTGAGCCCCGACTCGTCGTCAGAGTCCACAAACGACGACAGCTCGTCGGGATCAGACTGGTCATCGCTGTTGCCAACGTCTTCGTCGATGATCTCGTCTCCCGACGGCTCAGAAACGTAGTCGACCTCGCTCACGTACTGGTAGTTGAGACTGAGGCTCTGCTGGGCCGGGTTCACCGCCAGATCAGCGAGCTTCATCGCATCCACGTCCTTGACGGTGCCGACGAACGGGGCACGGAACGAATTGGCCAGCTCAATGTACCGAATGTGCAGCTTCTCTTCGTCCAAAAGTTTTCCGCACAACTTGAGCTCCCGTACCTGAGCACAGGTGTAGTAGGACTTTGTTGCGAGCTTTTGGCTCTTGAGCCACTCTATTGAGCTGTCGACTGTTGGCGGGCTCACCTTGCTGAGAGCGTCGCCACAGTACCGAATTCCCGCCCGGGCACGCTCGTAAGGGCAGAACAGCCGGTCGTAGTCGGACAGTTCGTCGGTTTCGGCCAGTTTTGGGGACGTCTTTTTCACCGAGAAAAAGGACTTGATATTTTTCTGGTCGGACGGTTTCTGAGCCGCCACCTGCTTGGCTTTTTTTGGTTTAGGAGCGTCCGCCTGGTCCACCGAGGGGCGCTTTGGGGAGAGCATGAAATCCATTAACTAACGCGACGCGTAATTTAACGGCAGGTCACGTGACTGGCGGTCGATCGGCCAGGTGGCGGCGAGGCGAGTGCGCGTAACGGCGGCGTGAGAGACACTGCCGGCGGGCTCTGTCGCAGACCCTGATCCAGACCGCACTGGCACTATGTCAACTAGGCGAATTAGCCGAGGCTGGATGAGTAATAACCTATCAAACGCGGGGTAATTAGTCGAGGAAATGGTGAAAACAACCAAGTTGTAGATACGTGGAACTCGAACGCTGTTCCACCTGAGTGGACCCCTGTGATCTGGGCGGCTAAATAGGCTAGAGCACGGCGTGAGCACCGGCTTTCCAGCGGAACATATTTCTATAATTAGTACGTTAAAACCGGTGTATTCGGATCTGGTATTGGGCTTATGACACATGCGGGGATCTCCGCTAAAAATAGCGGGCGAAAAAATGGCGAGCTTTAGAGCGGAGTTTCGGGAATTTTTCTTGAACACGGTCAGTTTGCACCACCCTGGACGCCAACAGCTACTGCGGAGCCAAGTCTTGCTCAGGTGCTGGCATGTATCTAGTTTAAGCGCCGTGAGATAGTGACGTCACCTGCGGGAAACATGCGCCATCTTGGGGTTCCGCCGGTCACCAGGGGCTCTCAAAATGGAAAATCCCGAGCAAAATCGTCTATTGACGCTACACACGCTGTTGTTTTGCCTGCAGCATTGTTGTTGTGGTTATCGCATGCAGCCCCGTATGCATGATAATGCACGTAGCTGATATATAGGCATATCTCGCTTCTCATCCTCAATGGCTTATGTGGAGGCAGTAGGCTACGTCTGTAGCAGGATTGCCGTGTTCGGCTGGATGCTCGCGGGCATCTACCAGTGCTATCTCGGGTATTGTCACAAAGAAATCGGGTTCAGTCCTATGTTTTTGGCAGGTTACGTCTTGGGCGACATCTGCAACGTGTTTGGGTGCTTCTGGGGCGACCAGATGTCATTCCAGAAGGTCATCACCATTAGCATGCTGTGCACAGACAGCCTGATGACCCTCCAACATATTTATTACAAGCACAAAGCTCGCACTGGGCGAGGAATGTTTTCTGCTGGGGTGCTGCGGCTAGTGGCGACCCCGGCGATGTTCAGCATTGCTACAGCATTGCCGACCTCTGTACAGGAGCCTGAAAGTCCTTCGATGGACTACAAGTTCCTGGTGGGCCAGATCATGGCGTGGTTCGCAGAGGGCTTTTATGTTGCAGCAGTGATCCCCCAGGTGTGGAGAAACTACGTCAACAAGTGCACCGGGGGAGTGTCGCTCTTTCTATTCATCGCCGACCTCGTGGGCAGCCTGGGCTACGTGGCCACGATCGTGGCAGAGTCGCAGAACATGGACACCTCCGAGCAGGCGGTGCAGTTCCTGTTCGACGAGCTGGCGTACCTGCTGGGGTCGACGCTGTGTGCGATATTCGACATCATTCTCCTCGCCCAGTACTTTGTGTACCCCCAGTTTGTCGAGTTCGCCGTCATCGACGGCATCGAGGAGGAGGTGGTGGTGACGCCCATCAGGACCAAGGAGCGGACCTACTCGTCGCGGTCGTACGGGGCCCTCAAATAATATTTATAGCTTTACACTCTAGCACACCTCTAGTAGGCGGTCAGCCTGCCAAGACGGCACAGACCGGCTGCCCCTCCAATAATAATTATATATTTAATCATAATAATTCAGGTTGCCTCCCAGGCCCTTAGTAACCGCGAGCGAGCTTCCTTAGGTAACTCACTTATGGCCAAACAGTTTGGAGTGACTCCACCGATCTCGCTCGCCGAGTCGTCGCCGGCTGATCGGGTGCTCAATGACTCGTTAATAGCAGAGCTCAAGGCGCAAGGCTCTTTCGAGGCGGAGGCGGAGACCAGGAAGCGCGTGCGGGTCATGGAGATCATGCAGCAGCTAGCGCTGGATTTTGTGTTCAAAGTGAGTCGCCAACGGGGCCTGAGCGAGGGAATGTCGCGGGACGCTGGTGGGAAAATTTTCACGTTCGGGTCGTACCGATTGGGGGTGTTTGGCCCGGGCTCAGACATGGATACGCTGGTGGTAGTGCCAAAGCATGTGTCGCGGGAGTCGTTTTTCACGGTGATGGTGCAGCTGCTCAAGGAGCGGCCCGAGCTGCAGGAGATTGCCCCCGTTCCCGACGCATTCGTTCCGATTATCAAGATCAAGTTTGACGGAATCTCCATCGATCTGATTTGTGGCCGGCTGGATCTGACGCAAATCCCAGCAGACCTCACGCTCGAGGACAACAACCTGCTGCGCAACATCGACGACAAGGACCTGCGAGCCCTCAACGGCACCCGAGTCACAGACGACATTTTGCGGCTGGTGCCGGAGAAAACGGTGTTCAAGCACGCGCTGCGCGCCATCAAGATGTGGGCCCAGCGGCGGGGCATCTACGCTAATATTTTCGGGTTCCCCGGCGGCGTGGCCTGGGCAATGCTGGTGGCCAGAGTGTGCCAGCTGTACCCGAACGCAGTAGCAGCAACCATTGTGGACCGCTTCTTTACTATTTATACCAAGTGGCAGTGGCCCCAACCCGTTCTGCTCAAGCAGATTGAGGACGGGCCCCTCCAGGTACGGGTTTGGAACCCGCAGCTCTACCCGCAGGACCGCTCGCACCGCATGCCCATCATCACGCCCGCGTACCCGAGCATGTGTGCCACGCACAACATCACCGCCTCGACGCAAAAAATCATTCTCAAGGAGCTCGCTCGCGGGCAGGAGCTCACGCACGAAATCGCAAGTGGCAAGAAGACCTGGAAGGAACTGTTTCAGAAAAATACCTTCTTCCACGACTACAAGTACTACATGATGGTGGTGGCCGCTACGAAAGGGACCACCGAGGACCACCTTGGGTGGTCTGGTTTCGTGGAATCAAAGCTGCGACTGCTAGTACAAAAACTCGAGCTCGTAGAGGGAATCGAGCTCGCTCATCCCTACAACAAGGTGATTGACCAGACCATCGCCTGCGACACCGAACAGGAGGCCGAGAGAGTAGCCGACGGTGGAGAGCCCAAACCCGGGACCGTCGTCGAGGAGTCCGCGGCCATCGCAGACCACCCGGAAGTGACTGACGCCACCGACACCCCGGTGGCAGGCTCGCTGCCCAACGAGGTCGCGCCGTCGACCAAGATCCTGGTCCACACCGCCAGCTTGTTCATCGGCCTCCAGCTGGCTCCGCATCAACAGTCAACCCAAATTGATCTACAATGGCCATGCACGGAGTTCTACGAAACCTGCTTGTCGTGGCCTACCTATAACGTTGATAAATTCTGCATTTCCATCAAAATCGTCAAGGGGCACCATCTACCCGACGCAGTGTTCGGTCCCGGAGAGGACCGGCCCAAGAAAACGAGAAAAAGCAAACGCTCGGGTGAAGACAGCGATATCATAACCCCCAAGCGAACGAAAAAAATCTAGTATAGAACATAATCTAATGGTACTCTACAGCGCCAGTGTTAATTACCCTCCTGCTCGATGACTAACCGTAATTACCATGTCTGAGCAAGAGCTGTTTGATCCTAGTGAGCAGGACGTTGATCAGATTGTCAACGAGAACGAAAAGGACGTCATAAACTCTGACACCAAAATTGAGCAAGAAGAGAAACTCGACGAAGAAAACCCGCCGCCAGCTCCCCAGGCCGAGAATTTCGTCAATGAGCTCGACACCATGATGGCCGATGGCTATCAGACGGAGGCTATCGAGGAACACCTGGTTTGGCGGCAAAATTGTGCTAATATGTACACTTCTATCCGTGAATTTCGTCTCGAATTCGAGTCTCTGGCCATCCAGTGGGTGCAACGGCCGTGGCTTGAGATGGTAATTGGGACGTATATCGACCAACCCGAACAGGAGGACTATGTGTTCATCTTTGATCTCAGCAAAAAGGACAAACGGCCGCAACCGATCAGTCGATTCGCCCAAAAAGGCGGCGAAGTCAACAGAATTGAATGCATCCAAATGCTCGGCAAGCTATTTATTGCCACCTTCAATCCAGAGGGGGTCATCTCAGTGTTCAATGCAGAGGACGGCGAGGTCTATCAGTTGAACGGCCACACAGATAATGGATACGGGCTGTCATGGTGGAGACAGTCAGAAGATCGAGCGTACCTGCTGAGCGGAGCCGAGGATCACCGAGTAATTGTGTGGAAGTTTGACTTTAAGGACTTTAGTGGCCACAAGATCGCCAGTCTGGAGCTCACTACTCCAGTGCATGACGCCCAGTGGGCACCATTGACGCCTGGAGAGTGCGCAGTGGCATGCGGGGACGGCCACGTGCGCATCCTACAAGTAGAAGACCGTACCATCGAGGAAAAGAAGAAGATCTACATCCACGAAGCCGAGGTTCTCACAGCCCAGTACTCGCCATTCGCAAAGGACATGATCGCAGCGTGCGGCGGCAAGCTCATCGGCCTGTTTGACCTCAGGGACCCGTCAAAAGTGCTACATGTGCTGAGCGGCCACGAGGAGGATGTGACAGCGGTGAAGTGGAATCCCCACATCGATGGAGTCCTGGCGTCGGGCAGTCAGGACCGCAGAGTGATTCTATGGGACATCAGAAAGATCGGTGAGGAACAGAGCCAAGAAGACCTCGAAGACGGTGCACCTGAGATATTATTCCTACATAGCGGGCACATGGGCCCCGTTACATCTATCGACTGGCACCCGACTGAAAAGTGGATGATCGCATCGGTATCAGAGGATAAAATTTGCCAATACTGGGTGCCAAATGATTATATTACATCGACACCTAATATTCCCCCAATGCCAAAGTCACTTATGTAGTTGCTTAGCATCTCTCTGACCTAATCGTAATGTTAAAATTTCAGCGGTTTGCCCACACTCGAGCCAAAAAGGTGACAGTTCAATTACTCAAAGATTTCAGTAATGTTGGCCACCGTGGGGAGGTTGTGCAGGTTGCAGAAGGGCTGATGAGGAACAAGCTCCACCCCGAGAACGGGGCCGTATACATACTCGAGGGGCAGCCACTAAAGATCCCGTTGGTTCGCAGACAAGTTAAAGAAAAACGGCCAGCGAGTGCATCAGAAACCAAACCCGCCGAGAAGGCCAAACCCAAAAAGCCAAGCATGCTCGACTCGCTGGTCTTCGAGCCACACAACGCCACAGTTTCTCAAGTCCATGCCGCTGCTGGCACAGCTATGGACGAAGCAATTACTCGAAACGCAGCTGAAACTGGTCTCAAGCACAGTCTGGATGCTAGCAAGTCCCTGCGTAAAGAGGGAGAGAAGGTCTTTGAGTGGGAGAATGAATTTGTCTCTAAAGTAGGAAAGCGCTAACCCCGCAAACTGCGGTTTTTCGACCTTTTAAAGCTTAAATAAATTGTACATAAACCTGATACTTAGTACTGGTAATGGAACTTGGGATGTAAGTCGCCTGCCAGCAGCTTCTTTTCGTGCGGCAGCCTCTCGAACGCTTCTTGGACCTTGAGGCTACGCTTGCGCTTGTTCTCAACCACTAGACCAAAGAAGTAGATCGCACATGCCATCATCGAAAACACGGCCATTGCCATAGACACGGCATTGCCAGTGGTGTACTTGGGCTTGTCAATGTCTTTGTACAGGAATGTGGCAATAATTCCACCAATATTGCCAAATCCAATTTGCCATGCCGAGCCCACCATCTTCCTGTAGTGCCCAGAAAAGTTCATGTTCGCCCAGCACACAATGATAGGCATTGTACCGTACATACCAAAACAAATCAAAAAGCAGGCAGCATAGCGGGCATTATTGTTGTCGATAATTGGTTCCGTTCCCAGCAGAATTCCAAACCCTGCAATAGTTAGACACCCACCGAGCGCCGTGAATAAGTACCTATGACGGAGGAGATCAGAGCAAATAGCCAGAAGCATTCCAACTCCAAAGGTAGCAATCCAGGGGAAAATAGAGTAAACCTGGGTCTTGATCGTGGAGTACTTGAATGTGGCAATAATGCTAGGAGCGAAATAGGCGTAGCCGTATGCAGGAACCAAGCAACCGAAATACATGAAGCCGACTGCCCACACCTTCCAGTCCTTGAAAACAGCAAGCATTTCACGCATGTTAACCTTGTTGTCGTGGATGGAGTCGCCTTGGTCTAGCGCTAACTTCTCCTTGACAAACTGACGTTCGTTCTCCTTGAGGAACCTGGCGTCCTCAGGAAAGTCCGCTAGAATGAAGAACATCAAGAGAGCGATCGCAACAGTGATGGCGCCCTCAACAATAAATAGCCATCTCCAGTTCTCGAGCCCACGCTTTCCGTCCAGTGAGTCCATTCCGTAGGCAATGAGACCACCAAACGCACCAGCAAGAGACGTAGAGCTGAAGAAAAATGTGTACCGTTTCTGGGCTTCATCGCGACGATACCAACATGAAAGCAAGTAGAAGCAGCCTGGGAACATACCAGTTTCAAACAAACCAAGTAAAAACCGTACTGCTAAAAGCTGTCCGTAGTTTTGTACGAATCCAATTCCCAGGCAGCACACTCCAAAAAGAACCATGCAGGTAGAGAGCCACACAGACGGTTTGAACATCTTAAGGAGATAATTAGAAGGAATCTCAAACACAACATATGGGACGAAGAATATACACAGTGCGGTGTTCCAGTCATTATTTGTGGTAGAGATTCCCAGGTCCTCGGGCATGCCGTAAACTTTTGCATTTGAAATATTGACACGGTCCAAAAATGCTAAAAGATACAAGACGCAGATTGCTGGTAAGATCATTAGGTCCTGCTTCAGCTGAAGCTTCTTTTGATTAACACCGTATTTTTGAGCCAGCTCTTTGAGCATTTCGTTGGTCTCCTTGACTCCTCGAGGTGCATAGTCCACAGGCTGACTATTGAGCTCATCTACGGTCTCAAAATACGGCGACTCTTTGGTTGCGATAGCATCGTGGACTGAATCAACACTGGATCGCGACATTTTGATATCGAAGGCCCTGTAGCGCTCTCATATACCGAATCAGCAGATATGAAAAATGCGGGGTGCATATGCGGCCCTGGTGTCCAATGCATGCAGGCTTGCCGATTGTTGCATAGAGCGAATTATATCACAGGACTCTGTGATACGATTTCTTGGAAAACCTTGGCCCGCGCTCCGAGGAATCGTGGTGTTGGTACCTGGGATGTTTTGACTGTGAATGGTTTGCAATAGTGTTGGGTGCCAACATTCGAGGATTTTGAGAGAATCCATTCATCTAAACAACGTTCGTAGAGGACTCATGGTCGGCTCGAGAAATGTTGCAGAACGCCCTGATCACTCGGCAGGCTATGCATGGAATCGCCCACTTACGTCTCCTGGAGTTTGATCGGTCTCAACTCAACAGTGGTGTGCAGGATCAGTTGCTCAAGTCCCACACTTGCGCATCTTGGCACGAAACTGGGGCATGCCGAACCCCCGCTTTCTTGTCACAGTGTGGTTATTGCGGTAAAGAAATAGTGGTTTAATACATAGATAAAAGTTTGCCTCAAAAACTGAACACTGGTGGTTCGAGGAGACTCGATTAGATATTAGGAGAGTGGCCGATCCTTGAAAAGCCGGTATGAAAAATATAGTTGTCCAAGCGATAGCAGCCAGAGAATCCACAGGAAAACCGTGGTGGCTATGTAAACCCGTCGAGTAGGGCTGGAGCTACCTGTACCCCACACTGCTGGGAGTTCTATGCCTGCTGTGAATAAAAATAGAGATGTTAGCACGTCAGTGGTCAAAACGACGAGCGATGTGATTTTTTTAGTTCCCAGAACGGTGCTTAAAACGCCTGCAAAAAATCCACCAACAATTAGCGTCCAGCACGCCACGAAAAGAGCGTAGTCGGTCGAAGCGCTCGATCCCGACACTCTAGAAGTTAGATCTCCCGACAATCCGAGTAATACTACGCTGAAAATAACGGTTGCCACCCGCACGATCTGTGCGCCAGTCAAGCTTGACCGGAGCTTGGACATTTTGTCGAAAGTGCTGAAGGTTAGTTTCAAGCGTCACGTGAAGAGCGAAGAGAGGGGTAGCCTGGCATGCGTGATGACGTTTGGCAAACTTTAATTCTTTTAATCGTCTATTTATAAAATTAATTATGTAGCTGCGTTGGTGGATCGATCGAGGTACCCAGAGTGATTTGGGCTGCCAGGCTTGGCCCAGACGCCAGGCACGCCAGGTAACGTGCACCGATTTGGTCGTCGAGCTCGTCAGCTGGACACTTTGTAGCCTGGCACCAGGTGCCTAACGTGCCCTGTCTCTATCACTGATCTGCAGCTGGCAATTTGCTCCAGCTCGACATTTCGACGGCATTCGTAGGTGTATGTTGCGGCATGGGGCAACAGCATTACATTTTGATTTGCAATGAGCCCCGGGTGGACTTTGGGCTCGTGCTCAAATACGTCAAGGCCCGCCGACCGGATTTTGCCAGAGTCGAGGGCGTCGACCACCGCTTGTTCGTCGAGCACACCTCCCCGAGCAATATTGACGATAACGACCCCATCCTTGCTTTTATTGATGGCCTCAGCATCGTACAGGTGATGTGTTGAGCTGTTGTACGGGCATGCAAACACAATGACATCGCTGGTCCTCAAGAGGGTGTCGTAGTCCACGTATTCAGTGTCCTTCTCCAGATCGGGAGCCAGACGTGACCGGTTCGAATACTGCAGCTTCTTGAATCCAAACGGAGCTAGCCTGTCTCGTATCATCCGGCCAATGTTGCCCATGCCAACGATGCCCACTACATGGCCCTCGGGATCGT
The DNA here is from genome assembly GCA_030585105.1 of Wickerhamiella shivajii. NCBI lineage: Eukaryota > Fungi > Ascomycota > Dipodascomycetes > Dipodascales > Trichomonascaceae > Wickerhamiella > Wickerhamiella shivajii. The sequence goes on along the minus strand of JAJMCH010000003.1, from coordinate 806,804 downwards.
GGGCGAGCGGCACGCCATTGGTCCAGTTTCCTTGCCGTAGGTTCGTGGTTAGCCTGTACAAGTCACGCAGGGCGGAAAATAGCAGCCAAACTGCGGTGTCGGCCGTCGATGATGCTACGGGCGTGGGGGTGTGCCCGCACTCGATGCCTCGGGCTCTCCAGATGCTGATATCCCCAAGGATATCGTACCCAGCACCCGATTGGACGATTGCCTTGACGGATTGAGGTATCTTGGCAATCACCTCTGGGGGATATCCACCCATTATGTTGGAACCTACACCACTGTTGGCAATGACCTCAACTTCTCGATTCTCAAACTCTTTGAGGAACTCACTGTGCGTTTTGGGTGCGGTGACTACCAGATCGTAGCCCTTTTCGTCGGCCAGGGCACGCCACTCTTGCTTGGTGTTGTTGTAGTTGTTTGCAAACAGCAGAATGGATTTTGTCATGAGCCAATGCGTGCGTCTGCATGCAGATAAAGGTGTTTCGTAATTCACGATTATCAAATATCACTGGACCAGCTATAGCCGAGGACCGTCTTACGCTTTTCAGTCAAGTTTGGCACAAAGGTAGTCGACTCCTGTTGTGCCCCGGAATTATGAAATATATATGCGCGGACACAGGCTACTGCTTAAGCTACTGAATACTCAATGTGTTTAGAGAAGCATTGAGGACCAGCTGCGAGTTTACAGCTTCGATAGATCAGTCACCTACCGCCACCGGTGCCACCTCCCTGCGTCGCGCCACCCGGCAATTTAGGGCGCCACCCAGATAAATTACATACATCGTCTAGACGCGTCGCGTTATAACTCATGGTCAAGTCGACTCTCAAATCAGGGTCCCCTGGACAGAGAACGCTGCTGTCGTTTTTCACTCCTGGAAAGCCCAAGAAGGAAGAGTCTAGCCAGACTTCGAGCGAGGGCTTAACTACCCCGCCATTAACGAGCGAAGATATCGCCTCAAGCCCATTGAAGCGAAAGGGGCGTCGCAGCCAATTGATCGACTCTGATGACGAGGACATTCCGTTATCAAAGACCCCGAAGTACGAGGAGCAGGAGGTCGCGAAACGAGAAGCCACTCTCGACGATTTCTCCAGCTCGCAGCCGGAACCACAACCAAAGAGCAATGCATTAGAGAAGTTCGCTTCCTCGAGCTCGTACGTCGCTGAGCTCAAGAATCGCAAAGTCAAGAACCCGCCCCCGGTCGTCGAGCAGCGTTACCAGTGGCTCCTAGACGTGAAAGACGCAGACAAGAATCCAGAGGGCTCCCCTGACTACGACTCCCGCACCCTTTTTATTCCCAGTGCCGCATGGGCCGGGTTCACCGCCTTTGAGAAGCAGTACTGGGAGATCAAGCGTAAGCTGTGGGACACAATTGTTTTTTTCAAGAAAGGAAAGTTCTATGAGCTTTACGAAAAGGATGCCTTGATCGGCCATGCCCAGTTTGATCTACGTCTTGCCGGTGGTGGCAGAGCTAATATGGCTTGTGCAGGTATTCCCGAGATGTCGTTCGACTACTGGGCGTCCGCATTTATTGCAAAGGGCTACAAAGTAGCGAGGGTCGATCAAAAGGAAACCGCTCTTGCGAAGGAAATGCGCGACCAGAGTCTGGGGAAGAAAGAAGAGAAGATTATCAGGCGAGAACTGTCGTTCATTCTTACCGCGGGAACCCTTACTGACGAATCCATGTTAGTAGACGACCTCAGCCAGTTCTGCATGGCCATCAAGCAGGAGGAGAACCAGTTTGCAGTAGCTTTCGTGGACACGTCCACTGGTGCCTTCAGGTTTGCCCGCTTCAAAGACGACGACGACCTTAACCAATTCGAGACCCTGATCGCCCAGACTCGCCCTCGTGAGCTAGTGGTGGCTCGCAACAACCTCAGCCGATGGGCCTCCCGGATCATCAAAAACAACAGCTCAGTCGACACCCTGTGGAACGTCCTGAAACCCGGTGATGAGTTCTGGGACGCCGATACCACCAAGTACGAGCTCGCGAAAGCGCAGTATTTCGGCGGCGAGGATATAGATGACGTCTCACATTGGCCAGCTGACCTCAAGAATGCTGATGAGCTTATGCTCAGCGCCTTCGGAGGTCTAATGTGGTATCTCAAAAGCCTGAAACTGGAGCGCCAGCTCATTTCGTTGGGAAACTTTGGCGCATACAAGTCAAGCGCGGCCAAATCCATGGTACTGAATGGGCAAACGCTGCAAAACCTGGAGATCTTTGCCAACACCTTCGACCAAAGCTCTGAGGGCACCTTATTCCGGCTCATCAATAAGTGCGTTACCCCTTTTGGCAAACGCCGTCTCAAGTCCTGGGTGTCTCACCCGCTAAACGACTTGGATGCCATTGCAGCTCGCCAGGAAGTGGTGGATATGTTCTTGAACCAGCTGGACTTTGCAGACAGCATCAAGTCACAGCTCTCTGGCATAGCAGATGTCGAGCGTTTGCTAAGTCGTATCCATGCTGGCTCTCTCCGACCCAAGGATTTCGCACGCGTTCTCCATGCTCTAGATAGAATGCAGAGTACTATGGACCACATCGCCAAGCAGGAGCTAGGTCTCAAGCTGATCGACGAGCTAGTAGAGGCTTTTCCCTCAGAGGCCTCTGAACTAGTAGCTGAATGGTACAAGGCGTTTGATCATGAACAGGCTCAAGAGAAGGACCTTCTCATTCCTGAAGAAGGTGTTGAGTCTGAATTCGATGAGACTAAACAAGTGATCACCTCGCTCGAGCAGGAGCTGGAGCAGCACCTGAAGAAATATCGAAAGGAGTTCAGTACTTTGTCGATCTGCTTCAGAGATAGCGGGAAAGAAATTTACCTCATTGAGGTGCCCGTGAAGCTAAAGGTCCCAAAGGATTGGCAGCAAATGGGCTCCACGTCCAAGGTCAAGCGCTACTGGTCTCCAGAAGTGAAACAATTGGTACGACAGCTGCAAGAGGCGCGTGAAACACATAAGCTGGCTAGCGACAAGGTACAGTCAAAGCTCTACGCGAGATTCATGGAGCACTACGAAGTATGGCTACAGATGGCTAAAGTAGTTGCAAACATCGATTGTTTGCTGAGTCTGGCAATCACGTCGTCAAACATGCCGGACCGATGCAAGCCAGTGTTCAAAACTGGGCGGACGCACTTGAAGTTCACGGATTTGCGGCATCCCTGTAACACCCAATTCATCCCTAACGATATTGAACTAGGAGGACCGGAATCCAAGATGTCCCTACTTACAGGAGCTAATGCCGCTGGCAAGTCTACGATTTTGCGGTCCACTGGTTGTGCCGTAATTCTGGCCCAGCTGGGTTCGTATGTGCCAGCAAAATCTGCGGAGTTGACGCCAGTGGATCGAATTCTAACTCGTCTCGGTGCGAATGATAACATTTTCGCTGGGAAGTCCACTTTCCACGTTGAGCTCAGCGAGACTCAGCGAATTCTTACCGAAGCCACTGACTCGTCTCTCGTCGTCATTGACGAGCTGGGCCGCGGTGGGTCATCAAGTGACGGTTTCGCAATTGCGGAAGCGTGTCTCCACCAGCTGGCCACTCATGTCGGCTGCGTGGGATTCTTCGCTACTCACTATGGAACGCTGTACAACTCCTTCACACTACATCCAGAGGTCAAACCCGAAAGGATGGCTATATTTGTGGACAAAGAAAGCCGCCAGGTGACATTTTTATACAAGCTAGAGGCTGGGCAAAGCGAGGGCTCCTTTGGTATGAACGTCGCGAAAATGTGCGGCGTTGATGAAGAGATCGTCCAAGCCGCGGAGAAAGCCGCGCAGGAGTACGAGCACACTCAGAGATTACAAAAGATTGGCTATCAAGGCATCCCTATTGGGCTGGAAAGCGACGTGGTGTGGGCACAGACGCATGTTCCCTGTCACGATGCGGTGAAAATTATGCTTGAAATATCTAAAAAGCTTAATTAGCATTATTTAATTCTATCAAACTACTACCTGCTAGCTTCGGAGAGCTCCGTGATAAGATAACCAATGATCCGTGGCTGATTTGATAAGTATATTACTGATTACCTCTTTACTGAACGTGATGGTGCTCGCAACGATAAAGACAGACAAGAAGATAGTGGCTGAGCCTCTAACTCCAGATAATTTTGCACCATTCGGCGGAGTGATCTCATCCTCGCACCAACTGGAGAAAGTTCAAAGCTCTAGTGCCAACTACGGCACAGCTACGAAACTGTACAAAGTTAGTCCCGTGACCAACAATTACGAAAAAGCACCGTCTCATGAGCCGGCTACCTGCAATTGGAATATGTTTAGATGCACTCCACCCACTCATTTGATTAGTGGTAATATCTATCACTCAAAAGTCCTCGAGAGACACCCCTACAGCACTCAGACATTTGTCCCAATGGGTCGCCCTCGCACCGAGGTGGCATATATGGTAATTGTGGCCCCGACCAAGGAAGACGGCCTGCCCGACGTTGAGGGAGTCAAGGCATTCACTGTCAAGGGAGATCAAGCGGTTACTTACGGCGTGGCTACCTGGCATGCACCCATGATTGCACTAGGAGACATTACGGATTTTGCAGTACTGATTCACGAGAACGGCCTCGCCGACGAGGACTGCCAGGAGGTCTATTTAGATGAACTTGACGTAGAATTCTCAACATAGATGACTATTTGTTCGGTCCAGTCTCACCCTACCCCAACGCTTGAAACATTTACCCCAGATTCTGCTTAGTCAGTGATCCGATGGCATTCAGACCGATCAGAGCACTGTTTTTGGGCCCCCCTGGGGCAGGAAAGGGCACGTTGACTGGAAGACTATGCCGAGATATCCCGAATTTGACAACAATTTCCTCTGGTGATGTGTTGCGCGAGCAGATTCGGGCCAAAACTCCCCTCGGCCTCGAGGCCGAAACCTACATCAAGAACGGCAAGCTTCTACCCGACGCTACAATGGTTTCGCTGATTAGCAGTGTGATGGAAGCTGACAATCTGCTGACTCCCCAAAGTTCTTGGATTCTCGACGGATTCCCTCGTACTTTTCCTCAGGCTCCCCCACTAGATAAGGAACTGGCCAAAGTTGGGGCTGATCTGAACCTGGTCGTGCGGTTAGATGTCCCAGAAGATTGCATTTTAGATAGAATTGCTAATCGGTGGATCCACCCTGGATCTGGAAGAGTGTATAATCTCACATTCAATCCGCCCAAAATTCCAGGTAAGGATGATGTTACCGGCGAGCCTCTAGTACAGCGTCAAGATGACACTCCCGAGGTCGTCAAGAAGCGTATTCGATCCTATGTCGAGCAAACCCTGCCTTTGCTTGACTACTACCGCGAGAAGGGGATTCTAGCAGAGTTTGCTGGTAGATCTAGCGACGAGCTCTATCCCAGAATCTTTTCTTTCGTCAAGTCAAAGTTCTCCATCGATACGCAAGCCTCTCAGAAGGCGTAGAGAGCATCGCCTGAGGTTTAAATACCCGCTGCTGTGTGTAGTAATATCTATGTAGGTATCAACGCAGATAGGGTAGTTCTCGATGCTCGATAGCTTCATATTTAGTGCTTTTAGAACTTCATGTCTCGAAAAAGAATCTGCTTAATTTTTTTGCTGGTCTCGTGGAGCTGCCCAAGTCACAATCTTGGCAAATAAGCTAAGAGATTATCAGGTGTGCTATTGCAGGAGATCATGTGAGCTCCAGCAAGAATTCTGAAGCTCCTGGTAACGAGATCGTTTTGCTTGTCGAGTGTCTGAGTTTGCAGCAAGAACCTAAAATCTTCAACTCGAGCCGGGCACGAGATTTAAGCTACGATTCTCGGTGCTATTTTTCACATATAGTGGCCAAATACTTTACAAACCAAGATCTCAAGTTTCTAGTCGAAGGCGGCAATGGCTCTTATCATGCAATATCTCACTCCTCGGCGAGGCATGTCCTATCTTATCCACAAGTCCAGTAGCATGGAAGTAAGCCAACTGCATTCTATTCTTTCATGCATCGAGAAATAATGCACTCAAGGCATGCTAGTGGTCTGTGCAGCACCGGTTGCGCCTGGACTGGATTTGCTTGGCATTTTCCTGGAATATACCGATCATGGGTCACTGCGATGATTCAAATGCAACCACACACTCTAGATTGTGCATGATCGTTGAATAAAGCAGACTCTGACTTGCAGCTACAAGAGGCTATACATCACGAGCACACAGGCCATAAATCGTCTATTTAAATGGGTTCAGGCCTTTTGCCGAAAGTTGAGAGCTTTGATACCTATTCTAACAGCACCCCACCATTGATCATCATAATGTCCACTTGCCATCCCTGGACCCAACCCAGCCAACAGAATTCCCGCTATTCATTTATCAAGCCCCGGATTGGCACTCCTCAGCGTGAACCTCTTCCAGCCCCCACTTGCATATGGCCCGGTCACGTGCAAATATTTTTCCGTTGCCAATAAAGCATGAGTAGATGGGGCGAACGGTCTCCAGGGACATTCGCAATAAAGGGGGTGTTAACTCCCGAACAACTGCATGCGTACGCTCTCCATTCAGCTATTGGGGAGCTCACGAACCGCATCGAAACCGGAAACTTTGATCGCACCGCTCGAGCTGAAGATCACAATGAGCCCGTTTACGACTCCTATGGGCGGCAGACTAATACCAGGGCACAGGTACTGCTTGAGAGTGCGAAACTCGAACGCACAAAGCTAGTTCGGATGGCTTTGGCCACCATTCCAGGCTACAAGCCTCCTCACAAATTTCGAAAGTACGAGAAAACATCTGAAAAGCTGTTTTTGCCCGTCAGGGATCACCCAGACATCAATTTTGTTGGACTGCTGCTGGGGCCTCGAGGCAAGACCTTGCAACGGATGGAAAAGGAGTCAGGTGCCCGTATAGCGATTCGAGGTAGAGGGTCAGTCAGACAGGCGTCTGCAAATGCTCTCAAGCAGGAAAGGGAAGATCTGCATTGTATCATTCACGGCGATTCAGAGTTCCAGGTCAACAAGGCCATCGAGCTCATTAATGAGGTTGTAGAAACTGGCGTGAAACTACCAGACCATGCAAACACGCATAAAATGCATCAGCTGAAAGAGCTGGCTACCATCAATGGCACTCTACGCGACGACTCACAGATGATATGCACAACCTGCGGCATAGCTGGCCACCGCCGGTCCGAATGCCCATCCAGGGAGTCTGTGACGACCTCGCTAGTGTGTAGAAACTGTGGGGGAGTTGGACATTTTGCTCGCGATTGTCTTCAGCCGCGGAGCACTAAAACAGCGGCCGAAATCGAGTACGAGCGGCTCATGTCAGAGCTCAAACCTGACCTCGAGCTCCCACACAAGCCACCCCACATATCCCCCGAAAGCCCAGCAAACAGTGAGCCCAACTCCCTCGCTCCGCCGGGGGCCTCCCAGAGCACTCAAGGAGCAATACAGCCACCAGGAGTCTCCCCTCCCGGGGTCACCTCGCCCCTCAAGTCAGGAACCATTGGCTATGGACAATCTGTGAGCACGCGAGGCCCCCCTCCCGCACCTGCAATACTCAGTAGAGCTGATAGGCCGGTAGAACGACCTCCTCCGCCCCCGCCTGCGTTCTCTAAAGTATCTGCACCTCCTGGGGGAGTTCAGGCACCTCCTCCTCCTCCTTCGGCTCCACCCCCACCAGTAGAGGCGCCTCCTCCTCCAGCAGTGGCCACTCCTCCTCCTCCACCTAGTCTGCCTCTTGGATCTCCTTCGCCCGAGCCTCGAACATAGTGGGGTGTCCATTGCCTCCGACTCGAGACATCAAATGTAGTCCCCCAAAAATTGGGAATTATTCAAGATGTTTCTATTATTTATGATTAGACATAACTGCTCTAGCTTAACTCTTCGTGTATTCAACACTTCTGCATTTATTTCCTATTTTTGACGCGCTATCTATTTTCATGTACTCAATTTAAACGCGCAGATGTTATGTAGACGGCATTCATTGTTCTTTGAACAAGAGGGCGCCTTATCGGTCATCGGGGATTGTCTCGTACAGGATTAAGTTGGGGCTTATTCACGCATCTATGCACTGGCATAGCAACCGTTCGATGAGAACATCAGAGAGGAAGCCTAGATGGTCCATCCATGGCCAATGTTTTGATAGATGCAAGACATATGCACCTACATGCAGCTGTCCCCTGCATCATTTCCACGCAAACAGTTGCTTCAGGACTCGCGTTTGTAGCCCCACCTAACCGTCACCACAGAGCTACTGTCTCATGTCGCTCTGAGACTAAAAGTTGAGACCAGGATCGTAACATATTTCTCCGGTCTACATATTTCCCGATTCTATCGTCTACTACCAAAAACGGTATTTCTCATTTGTCAGCTGCTCCCTGGGTTACCGCTTTAGTGACCACACTCTATTTTTAGTGCATTCTTGTCTGAAAAATTGGGGATAAAATACAAAAAATAGAGCTCAATGAGCGAGTATAGATTTAAGACTCTAGGGAAATAGATATGGACGTAGAATGTATGCGTAGCCTTGAGAGAACGTTGGCTTTTCTTGGCAAACTGTGTGTAGTTCACGAGTTCAAAGCGCAGGCAATTGTAGGGCCACCTAACGTCATCTGTACTAGCAATTGGATGGATCTATAGAGATAGAGGGTACTCGACCTATTTTTAGCCTGAGCGTCGGTGAGCCGACCCGCATGACGAACGGTCACGCGAACCCCACTTTGGAGAACGAATCTCGGTCGCTCATGGGCATTGGCCGCGAAATGAGTTCCCAGAGCTGCTGAGCATATAGCCCATATTGGGAATAGTTAGCAATCAAGTAGCTGCTCTGCGTTGGTAGCCACAGATGATGCCGTACATTCCTTAGTCTCGAATGCATATTGTGGGTGATCTTCGGTTGACGCTTGGCCAACTTGGACGCGAATTAAGCATTGAGTCGCGTATTCTTGACATTTCACTCGGTACACCCGAAAAAGTCTGACTTTCACAGCTTTCTCGAGCACTTCATCCTCGACAATTGCAGACGTTGACATGCGCGCTCCGAGCCACGCATATGCAGAAGAAATGTCCGCATGCGAAGCGCTCAGGGATAAAAGGGAGGACCTCCTCCAAGTCTAACCACAAACTACTTTCTTTAATAATGATCGCCGCTCTTGCCCTCGCCCTCGCTGCCCCTGCATTCGCTGAATACGTTAATACTACTGCCATTACCATCACTGAGACTGTCACCACTGACTGCGTCACCACTACCTCTTGTGAGAATGGTGATATCTCTACCATCACCGTCTTGACCACCTACACTACCACTTACTGCCCCGAGACTGAGGCCACTCCTGTCCCTGAGGTTACTCCTACCCCTGGCCCCGCTCCTGGCAACGAGACCACTGCCTACACCACTTTGACCTCTACTGTTACTGTTCCTTGTGGTGAGGAGACCGTTACTGGTCCCAACGGTGAGGTCTCTACCATCACTCAGTACTCTACCATCACTACCACTTGGTGCCCCCCTGAGACTTCCGAGGTTCCTTCCAAGCCCGCCGAGACTGCCTCCAAACCCGCCGAGACTCCTTCCAAGCCTGCCGAGAGTGCTGTCGAGACCCCCTCAGAGTCCCCCAGTGTCCCCGAGGCCCCCGCTGAGGTTACCGAGCCCTCTGGTGTTGTTCCCTCCAACGGTGCCATCTTCCAGGGTGCTGCTGCTGGTGCTATTGTCGCTGGTGTCGCCGCTCTTCTCATCTAAGAAGTTGGCTGGTTCCAATGATACCTGTATTAGCATAAAGAAAAAACTAATAATTAATTAATTCCCATCTAATTCCCTCCTATCGCGACCATTTATCATCACGTGGTGATGACGATGATGTGATCAGTAACCATTAGCCATCTTTCAAGTATTTGCAAGTTCTTGAGTTAATCAGCTGTTAAGCCATCTTTTATGCTAGAGACAGTTGTCAGCAGTGAACCACGCTACGTGTCGGTTTTTCGCTCATGTCAATGGGGAAGTGACGGTCTGGTTCTCGGTCACATTGATGGCTCGTTATCTGTATTCAAAAACGGCAAGAAGGCCTGCAGTATTCTCAATCCGGGCCAGCAGATCACTTTTCTCAGGGCTCTCGAGAATACTCTGTTTGTTAGCTTCCAATCGGGCATCCTGGCTCAGTATCATCTCTCTACAGGAATGCTCAAGCAGTATGTACTGTTAGAGTCCCCGTTACAAGGGTTCTTCCCGCAGGAAGACTCGTTGGTGGCGTGGGGACAATCCGCACAAGTGGCTTTCCTCAATCGACTCTCGCTGGATATCGAGCAGGTGCTCACGTTTGATACCAAGCCAATCAAGGTGTGTCGAGATAGCGACTTGGCACTACTTTTGAGTTCTGGGTATATACAGTTTATTGATCCTGCCACCAGGTGCCTCGAAAGGAAGGTCAAATTACCTTTAGAACTCAAGGGTGCTGCTGATCTGGTCGATTGGGCATGTATTGACAAGAATCGATGGGTGGTAATCCAGCGGGATCAATGGTCAATTATGCAGCAAACAGACGACGGTGAGCTCACTCTGGAGCTTAGTGCAATGGCCCCGAGTCCTCTACGATTGCTCGTCACCTCCTCGAGAGTCTCTACCTTCATGATCTTGTGCGAGAATAGTCAAATTCTTCTCATTGAGGATAACAACATCCAAATCCTAGAGCCACAGTGGTCTCCGTCCTCACTCAAGGGTTTGGTATACCTCGACGGAAAACCAACTGTCGTACTAGACAACTGCACCATCTATGTCGCAAGCTATGATCCCCAGGGCTGGGTCTGGGACTCACCCATAAAGCTATTGGAGCCAGCAAACAACTCTGACCAATGGCTACTGGGGAGCAAGAACTACGGAGCTTTTGAGCATAAGTTTGGACGTCTCAACGAACGTTGCGAATTTGAGGTACTCTACACCGATGACCATGAGATCACCTGTCTTCATGTTGAGGAAAACAGGGTATACCTCGGGTTGGAAACGGGTTACGTTGACATCATTGAAGAGGGTACAGAGTGGAAGTTGGTCGCGCGGGTCTACATACTTTGCACCCCTATTATTGGTATCAAGGTGTTCAAGCAGCATGTAGCTTGTTGGTCTACCGAAGCAGTCGGGCTCGCAGATCTAGACCAACTTGAGACCCCGCTTGTCATTCCTACAGAAGCTCCCGTGCTTAATACCGAGCTCATAGGAAACCTTTTTTATATTCAGACTATCTCTGGAGTCGTAATATGGGACCTTCACACAAAGTCTAGTGAGCCAGATCTGTTCTGCACTGTTCATTTCCGCAAATGTAAGTACATTCGGATCAGCCGTCCTTTCAGGGCTGTGAATCTGGACGCATCTTATATTGAGACTGACTGTGAAGTAGGTCTTCGCTGGATCGAGAATGAATTTGACACTATTTCTACATTCTGCTCAAAGCCAAATCCAAGTACGGCCGCTCTGCTCTATACTATTTATTGTAGCGACGGCAGTATGTCTGTGGAGAGCGCATCGACAAAGCTAAGAGATCTCAATATATCATGTGAAAGCTTTGAAGAGTTACTCCTGCTTCTCGGGCATAGAAGTGAGGACCTCAGAGTGGCTGCTGCGGAATTGTTTGAGAGTCTCGCAGATGGCAAGCGTGTGGAAACTCTCATGAAAACTGGGGGAATTAGACCGGTGTTGTTGTTCGCTGCAATGTATCCGACGATCCCTGTTGGGGACTGGTTAAAAGCACAGCTTCCGCAACTCTTTGATGGCGATACTACTGACCAGATTGTTGCGCTCAAAGTGGTGAGCTATCACCCTAGCTTAGTAGACGGTTTCCCGTTCAAGACAATGCAAAAGCTCCAGTTGGATACTTTGCTAAAACGATTCCTCATACAAGTGTTCACCTCTGATCGCGATAAGACCGTAGAGGAGATCTGCTCGCAATTGAGCATTCCTGACACGCCATATTTCTTGCTATGTGTTCGCTCCCTCACAATCATCATAACCCAGAGATTGATCAGAATCGAGGAACCAGAGGCCATTCGAATTATTGGAGCTGTTGCTCAAGTGTTCCACAAATCCTCCACAGGGCTGAGTGTATTGAAGGGCTTTTTTTCTAGCCTTTTGAGCCTTTACCCTGATAGAGTGTTGTTCAACAAACCCAAACAAAGGATATTTGTGCGCGCAGCACATTCCCAGGACACATTCGGGGTTACCTGGGATCTGATTAGCGGACATCAATTGGATCTTAAAAAGCCCAAGCATCTCCTGGTCAAGAGAGTATGCTTTGAGGATGATGGTAAAGCCGTCATTGGTGAAGACCACCAAAAGTTGATTTTTTGGCGCTTCCCAGGTGCATTTGCCTCGCTTTTCGGAAAGAAAAACTTCATTGAACCATCAATTGAATAAGTATGTAGATATGCATCTAGGTGGCGGGTGGAGTGTTGCCACAATCTGAATCAATTATTCAGCTTATACCAAACCCTGAAAAAAATCCTAGCTTCATATTCTAATGAAAAGTGGGCACAACAAGAAAACAAAAAGCGGGTACTTAACAAGGACTCAAGCCATTCGCCACCTGCAGGTGTCACTCGCTGACTTCCGCAGGTTATGTATCTTGAAAGGCATTTATCCTCGTGAAATCACATCGAAAAAAGAGAAGCATAGAGTTACCAAGGGTTCCACAAAGCACATCACTGCGTATTACCGCAAGGATATTCAATACCTTCTCCATGAGCCTCTACTGCAGAAGTTCCGTGATCACAAAATTTTCGCGAAAAGGTTGAATAGAGCCCTCGGTCGTGGCGACAAGTACGATGCTATCAGAATTGATGCTAATAGGCCTCGCTATACGCTCGACCACATTATTAAGGAGCGTTATCCTACATTCATCGACGCCCTAGGCGATCTTGATGATGCCTTGTGCATGATCTACCTTTTCGCTCTGATGCCTGCGACTGACAAAGTCAGCCATAGAATCACCCAGGATGCAGAGCGTCTAGGGAATGAATGGGCTGCCTACATTGCTAGAGAGGGTCTGCTCCGCAAAGTGTTTGTTTCCATCAAGGGTGTATACTACCAGGCAAATGTCAAGGGCCAGGATATCATGTGGCTTGTCCCATTCAAATTCCCTCAGAACGTTCCTACGGATATCGACTTCCGTATAATGCTGACATTTTTGGAGTTCTACACTACTCTTTTGCACTTTGTTCTCTACCGCCTGTACACTGAAAGCGGCTTAGTGTATCCTCCAGTTATCAAGAAGGACAAGCTAAAGGGTGTTGGAGGTCTGAGTGCATATTTACTCGAGTCGAACAAGCCTACCTCCGCTCTCCCTGCTGTCGAATTGACTGAGGCAACGCAGCCTGCAAAGAAGATTGACGTCTCAAAGATCAAGAACCAGGATCAGGAGGAGAGTTCTGATGAGGAGGAAGTCGAGGAAGAGACTGAACAGTTCGACGAATTTGAGAATCAAGGTGACGATGGCGACATTCTGCTCCAGCCATCTAATACTGATAAAAGTCAGCTCTTTAGCAATTTCACCTTCTTCATTGGTCGTGAGGTCCCCTTGGATATCTGTGAGCTTGTTCTCACGGCTTTTGGGGGTAAAGTTATCAGCGAGGCTCGCATTGACGAGCTTATTGACAATGAGGACGAGAACTCTGGCAACCAGGCTCCGGAGCTTGACCTAAAGAATGTTACACACCAGATTTGTGACCGTCCTGCCATATCACACAAGGTACCTGGAAGAGTGTACATTCAGCCCCAATGGATCTTCGATTCGGTGAACAAGGGCGAGCTTCTTCCTGTGGGACAATACGCACCTGGAGAGACTCTTCCTCCCCATCTTAGTCCCTGGGGTGATCGCGGCACTTACGATCCTGAATCTAAGCGCACTTACGAAGAAGCTGAAAGTGAGAACGAACTTGAAGAAAACGAAGAAGAGGACGTTGAGGAAGAGGAGCAAGGCGACGAGGAAGAAGAAGCCCAAAAAGAGCTACAGATGGAGGCCAGGGGTATCAAGTTCAGCGAGAGTAAGAAGGCTGATAAAAAGAAGAAGTCAACCTCCAAGAAAGAGGACGAGGAGAAGGAGCTCCGTAAGCTGATGATGAGCGGCAAGAAGCGTAAGCTCTACGAAAAGATGCAGTACAGCAATGACAAGAAGAAAGCTCGTGAGGAGACCCTGAACAAGAAGCGTCGCAAGATCGAGAAACTTAAAGCCAAGCTGCAGTAAATAATATCTAATTCATAGCTATACACGATTTTTATTCACTGGGCGTTGATGGTCTCAATGTTTTAGATCCTCTTTTGTTACCGACGCACCCTGGTGTCGAATTGATTTCTCGAAGGCAGTTCCAAACTGACCAGCGTTTTCAAGTCCGTCTGCACACCTTCCAACTCGTTAGTCGCGACCTCTATCGCATTCCTGTCTGTGAGCTTGCCAACATCCACGTGTGCCACCAGAGTGAACTGGCCAGTGCTGTCGACTAGCTGCTTTGGGTCAGGTGCATGAATCCTAAACAGTCTGAGCACCACATGTCCCACAACAAACTCGTATCCCTGGAGCCAAAACTGTTTACTGTACTTGTAGCCAAGGTTTTCCAGTACTCTGAATAAATTTCCCTGCTGGACTTTCGACTGGAGGATCTGTTGAAAAATCGCCTTCTGGTCGCGGCCCGGCTCGGGCACCTCCTGAACCTCCATAGTCCATTCGTAATTGAGTAGATTTTCATCATCATCGTATATCACCAGGGCAGGGCATTTTGTGAATATTCGATACTGCTCGATCTGGTTGATCTCTCCTGCAGCTAGCCGAGGCTTAAACGCATACTTGGGCTCCCATACCAAAACACTTTCCTTAAAGTTGATAGATTTCATGCCACTGAGGGCCCTGAGAGTGTGCAAGGTGATCTCGAGCTCAGTTTCAGGGACCGACCCGTACAAGCTAAGTCTCACGACCATGTGAATAATTAATTAGCGGCTTGCGTGCAATATCGAACTACTCTTATCAAGCCTCAGAGCCAAGGAAAGCGATGCAATGCCGTGTTGCTCGTATTCTGCAAAATATACGCCGCACCAGCGCCACATCTACTAGACTTCACACTACTACCACTACAGGAACGGCATGCTCAACCCAAAAACTAAACACTTCGAGTTTGGCGGTATCTGGGGTGCCATTGCTATTACTCTAGGACTAGCATTTCTTATCGACTGGCTGTATTTTGGATGTGACGCTGAGTCGTGCACCTTTCCTTGGACCAAGCAAGACCTGCTTGATATCTGGCCCAAGTTCCGCAAGGGAAGTCTGATCTCGTGGCAGGCTTTTTATGCCTACACATACTGGCTCTTGGGGCTCCTCCTGGCCGACCGCTACATCAGTGGCACCAAGGTCAAAGGCACCAAGCTGCGAGATGGGACTCGTTTGGACTACGAGTTCAATGGAAGAAAAGTAGTCGTACTTCTATTGTCCATTCTGGGTTTCAGGTTCTGGCAATCTGACGGCAGGATGCCTGAGCTCGTTTTCGTCTACGAGCACTATCTCGAGCTAGCTAATGTCGCTATCCTGTACTCACTAGTGATCAGCACCTGGCTCTACATCAACAGCTTCACTTCTCTCGATGGCAAGGAACGAATGTTGGCATTGGGAGGTAACACTGGCATTCCGATTTACGACTGGTTCATCGGACGAGAGCTCAACCCTCGGATCGGGTATCTGGATATCAAGACTTTCCTCGAGATGAGGCCGGGGCTCCTCCTCTATGTCGTTATTAACTTGGCGATGATGCATCACCAGTGGTTGGAGTATGGGTTCGTTACCGACTCGATGATACTCGTAAATCTCTTTCAGAACTGGTACGTCATCGAGGGAATCTGGTTCGAGCAAGGCATAGTCTCCATGATCGATATAACATACGACGGCCTTGGCTACATGCTTGTGTTTGGCGACATGGCTCTGGTGCCGTTCACTTACACTGTCCAAAGCAGATATCTCGCGAGCCATCCAAAGACACTTGGCTGGCTTGCGAGTGCGGCAATCCTGTTGGTCTATTTTACTGGATTGGCCATCTTCCGATTGTCGAACAACCAAAAGGCCAAGTTCAAATCTGGCGACCCCTCAACTCAGCATCTTGAGTATATCGAGACGCCTACCGGATCCAAGCTACTAACATCTGGCTGGTGGGGCGTTGCCCGTCACATCAACTACACTGGTGACTGGATCATGGCCATAGCCTACTCCTTGCCATGCGGCATGGCGTTAATCCCATATTATTATGTGTTCTTCTTCGCCGGCCTTCTAATCCATCGCGAAGGCAGAGACGAGGCGAAGTGTGCTGCAAAGTATGGGCAAACGTGGACCGAGTACAAGAAACGTGTGCCATACCGGTTCATTCCTTACATTTGGTGAGCATATTGACTGTCAATGATTTTGTTAACGAGACAAAGATTAAACATAGAAAATAACGAATTAGCTGAATACTTGCGGCTTCGAACCACAGTAATATCGTGGTATTACCTGTAGTGCTGATTATATGCAATAAGTTAGTTGTTGTAATATTTACCAATCAATCTTCTTGGGAGCAAATCTTCTGGCAGGAATTAATTGTTCACTTTCTGACTCCAGGAAGCTGAACTTGGAGGCACGAGTCTTCTCGTATATGGCGATTTCCTTCTCTTTTTGCAGCGTGATTCCAATATCGTCCAAGCCTTTGATGAGACAGTCCTTGCGGAATTCTGCGATGTCAAAGTGCTCAATTAGAACCTTGCCGTCCGCATCGGTAATCTCTTGCTTGGGCAAATCGATACGTAGTTCTTTGCCTGCCTCAGCAATAGGCAGCAACTTACTGACAATCTCTTCAGCAGGAACACGAATAGGCAGCAAACCATTTTTCAGCGAGTTGTTGTAGAAGATGTCACCAAATGAGGGTGCAATCACAGCACGAATTCCGAAATCAGCCAAGGCCCAGGGAGCATGTTCACGAGAAGAACCACAGCCGAAGTTATCACCAGAAACCACAAGGAATCTAGCCTTATTGTAAGGCTCTACGTTGAGAACCCAGTCTGTTGGTTTCATGGATTTCGATTCCTCGTCCCAGGCATTGCGGAATTCGTAGAATAAGCCAACCGACAAGCCGGTGCGCTTGATTGTTTTCAGGAACTGTTTGGGAATGATTGCATCGGTGTCAATATTGGCCTTTGTTAGAGGAGCAGCGATACCGATTTCGACGCCAAACTTGGGGATACCAGATGCAGAGTCAGAGGGGGCAAACTTCTCTGCCTCCGCTTCTGCCTCTGCCTCAGCGGCGTTGATCTCATTTTCTGGTTCGGAAGCTGGTGTGATAGGGGCCTCTTGAGTTTTAGTTACTTTGGCAGGGGTATCAAGGTCAATATTAGCCGATTCATCCCGCAAGTACTCGCGAACATCGGCCAAGTGGCCGCTAATACCGGCAGCCGCGGCCATAGCTGGAGACATCAAATGAGTCCGTCCAAGGGCACCCTGGCGGCCTTCGAAATTACGATTGGAAGTAGATGCACAACGCTCATGTGGAGAGAGGATGTCTGGATTCATTCCCAGGCACATAGAGCAACCAGCCTCACGCCAGTCGAATCCAGCAGCAGTGAAAATCTTGTCCAATCCCTCACGCTCGGCCTGTCTCTTGACGAGACCGGATCCAGGAACAATCATGGCAGCTTTAACATTATCGGCTACCTTTCTGCCCTTGACAATTGCGGCAGCAGCACGCAGATCCTCAATGCGCGAGTTGGTGCAGCTTCCGATGAAAACCTTGTCGACCTTGATCTCCTTCAGTGGGGTGTTTGCGGTAAGCCCCATGTATTTGAGGGCACGCTCCATGTCAGCCTTTTTAGCGGGGTCGGCCTTCTCTGGGTCGGGGACCGAGGCAGTGATAGGCAGCGCATTCTCGGGGGAGGTACCCCAAGTAACGGTGGGGATAATGTCCTCACCATTGATTTGTACGTCGATGTCGAACTTTGCATCCTCGTCGGAGTACAATGTGCTCCAGTACTTCACAGCCTTGTCCCACTCTTCACCCTTGGGGGCGAGAGGGCGTCCCTTGAGATACTTGAAGGTGATCTCGTCGGGGGCGATCATACCGGCGCGAGCACCACCTTCAATAGCCATGTTGCACATGGACATACGTGCCTCCATGGACAAACTGCGGATGGCCTCACCGCAGAACTCAATTACATGACCAGTACCACCAGCGGTACCGATGAGACCAATGATGTGCAGGACCAGATCTTTTGAGGTAATACCAGGGAGCAGTTTCCCGTTGACTTGCACACGCATGTTCTTTGACTTGGACTGCAGCAAAGTTTGGGTGGCCAACACATGCTCGACCTCAGAGGTACCAATACCGAATGCAAGGGCTCCGAAAGCACCGTGAGTAGAAGTATGAGAGTCCCCGCATACAACTGTGGTGCCAGGCAAAGTAAATGCTTGCTCGGGTCCAACGACGTGGACGATACCCTGTCGAGAGTCGGTCATGCCAAAATAACGCACGCCAAAATCTTTGACATTTTGTTCAAGGGTAGTCACTTGTAGACGGCTATCATCTTCCTTGATAAACGAAGAAGTATCTTTGAAAAATTTGCGGGAAGTGGTAGGAATATTGTGATCGACGGTGGCCAAAGTGCAGTCCACACGACGGACTTTGCGACCAGCATTTTTCAGACCCTCAAACGCTTGGGGGGAGGTGACCTCGTGCACGAGGTGACGATCAATATAAATTAAAACAGTGTTTTCATCTTCTTTAGCCACGATGTGGTCTTGGAAAACTTTGTCGTACAGAGTTCTGCCCATTTAGAGTGGTCTTACAGAAACAAGTATTTATTCTCCACTAAGCCGGTACCGGTCCGCTATCGGGCATGAGTCTTGACCAGTGGTTGCTGCGGCGACGCCCCGGAATCGGCGTCAGCTGAGTCTCGGCCCGTCTCATTGGTGGGATTTTGAGGCACGGGACCCCTCATCCTACAACAGATAGTATTGCATACACCAAACTACCCCATGAGGCTCGGAGCCGGTGTGCCTTACAGGACTGGCACGACGTGACTCATTTCAAGGTATACCCCGCCTACAGCCGAATGACGGTCAATGGAACTGTCGTAGCACGTTAAATATTCTAATTGTTCTATCTTATGCATTTTCGAGATCATACGGTCCAGCCATGCTGCCAACATCATTGATTGTGCTCACCATGACGAGTGCATAAGCGATTTCCCGTACCTCGCTCTATCAAATAGTTAATACTGTGGTCTCTCTTCCGCCAGTGAACGAGCATCTTATAAATAGGTTTTAAATAATCATGGAACTGTGCATGGGATCTTGTCCTCCTCGTTCCACGCTTCTACTGCGAGCTGGATGCAGGCTCTGTTGAGACGTATTGGGGTTTACCACAGCGGCGGAGGGTTGGATACTGCAAATAGACATTGGGGACACAACGGGGGTAAGATCGCTGTAGTTGCTCACGAAATCTGGTGGAGATTCCATGCCCGGGTATGCAGGCAGACCCTCGTCTCCGATGTCCAGGCCCTCTAAACCAATCTGTGCATCAATTCCTTCCAAAAATGTGGCTCTAGGCACATCCATCTGGTTTGTTGGGTTGATCCACAAGTGTAGCACCTCAACCGGTTGCTTGAAATGGAAGGTTTTCTGCGTCGACCTGTGATAGAAGCTTTCCACAGTCAGATCGACGTTGAGTGTATACGATTGGCTGAAAAACTTACTTTTGAACGTCCCGGGCAGCGCCTTGTTAATAGTAAACGGCCCGTCCTCTTTCAAAATTTGCTGCAAGCTGATGGGGTCACTGTCGGGTCCTGGCAGGACGTCGTCGAGCTTGATGCGGGCCAGCTCGTACTTGAACTTGGACTCGTCTGTAGACTGGCCGTAAGTCAGAGCCTGAGTGGCGTTGAGGGTAAGCACTAGTTCCGTCATGAGCACAAAGTTAGCTTTACTTGCCCACATCCGGAGGTTGATGCCCGAGCTGAACGGGGCCTGGGAGACGCCGTATTTGTTGGTAATAATGTTGCAGTGCACCGACACCTCCTGGCGGGTCGGGTCTGTTCCTCCGCCCAGGAGCGGCACGTTGGCTTTGAGCTTGCGACGCAGGCCGCTTGATCGGCTCGCCTTGTTCATGGACAAATGCGTGTATCCCTTGAACGTGTCCTCGAACTCGTAGATCAGGTACGGAGTGGTGGGTGTGAACTTTTTCGGGTCGTACTGAGGGAAAAATAGGAACGGCTTCTCGCACAGCTGCGGACGGCGTAGCTTGATTTTCGGGTAGTTGATTTTGACTCGCACAAGCCACCGAATGCCATTGCCCGAGTACACCCGTTTGAACGCAAACGTTGGCAGCAGCTCGGGGAAGTACCTATCGGGAAGGCAGTACGAGAAGCGGTACTTGTGTACGCCCTCGCTAAGCTTTATCGAGTTGCCCTCGGAATCGAACACGGTCTCAGACTGGTCAAAGTACACATAGTCGACAGTCTTGTTGCCGGTATAATTCGCGGAGACCCGTGCGAGGCCCAAACAGGAGATCTCGATGGAGGTGACGGAAGTATCTCTTGTGGTGATAACCGTTGCCACTCCGGAAATGATGTCTTTGTTTGTATAATTTTTAGACGGCTGGTCGAAAGTTATGTTGACCTCAACCATTTTCGAATTGAATGAACGAGTTTGTCAATATGGATAAGCGTGAAGTATCGTGGATACGGGTGGGACTCGCGTAATTGCTTTTTGGTTGTAACTTAAGAGCTGATCTCCAGTTAATGGGTGTTTTAAGTAGTCGCGAAGGGAATCACCGATGCCAGATATAATTGCGTTTTGAAGCTTGTGCTTAGGTAATGGGCGCTATGCATACATGAGTACAAGGGTCAAGAGTTGGGAGAAGTGGCGGGGATATCGCAGAAATGGCATTCGGTGCTGCAAAGTCGGCGTTGTAATTGTGGATTGGCTCGCGTAATTGCCTGGGGCACGAGGTATCGCAATTCGGCGTTTGCCGAAACCCAACGTGTGTGCCATCACGTTTGTGGGTCTGAAATTTCGCAGCAGATTGAGGGGTCCCTGGAATGGTGGCGCGAAAAAACTCGGGTATACGGGTGTGTGGGGTGATGGATTGTTTCGGGCGCCGTGGCTGGCCGTGGGTAGCGAGTTTGCCTGTTTAGGCGCAACCCAATCACGCGCAACCTCACTTTCTACCAGAACAGCAACTTGCATGGCCGTCGCATGGGTTAGGTACTGGTTCTGCAGCAGAGTCGAGAGCGCAAGTTGCTGAGCGTTTGGGAGGCGAAACTTGCCGGCGTTTCCCGCGCGTATCCCGAGTTTTGTATCCGCCAGCCCGCGAGAACTCGCTGTTTCCCCCGGCAAGGCGGCGAGGCGGCGCCCGCCCAGGGATCGCTTGTCTACAACTATGCAGCCCCTATAGATTGCCGAGAGTCACGTGCGCGTCAAATTAAGGTATTTTTGGCCCACCAGCGCGCAAAACATCCCACCGTTGTGCGCGGCCCCGCGGCCTGCGGACAGCCCCGCTGCTGCGCGTTGGCGAATTTTCATTGCTTTTTCCATGACTAACTGCGCTGGCGGACCGCTCGTTGTGACTCAGCTCGAGCCAGGCCTCGCCGGCACGTGATGACCCCTCTGAACCGCTCGCTTAGTAATCACATTCGGGGTCAGTTTCAGCAACGTTCTCCAAGCGTTTACTCATCACAGTTTCTTCATGTCTAATAGCGCCGGCAGTTTGTACCAAGCGGTCATTGACAATGTGATCAGAGAGGCCCAAGCCGACTTTGAGGACATGGGAGAGTCCGTCGCAACCCTCCAGCTCCTCAAGACCGAGTGGCAGAAGCGGCTCTCGGCCATGAACGTCACAAACTATGTCCCCTGGGACTCTAACGACCGCTGGTCGCTCGGCGGGCCCACTATGTACTACTCTAATTACGACCTAGGCATGCCCGTGCTCGGCGGCAGCTCTGGCGGTCCCGGCGTGCCCCCAGTCTCGGCTGGCCCCCACGTTCCAGGAGTGGCCCCGGGATCTGGAATGCCGGTCGGCCAGGTGCCGGGCGTGCCATCGCAGGCCCCGCCGAGCGCGAACAAGCCCGCAGTCAAGCAGGAGGAGTCGGGCGGATACTCACAGTATTCGGGCGGCCAGGACGGCAGCGGAGGCCTAGTGCTGCCTCAGGTCCCCCAGGCCGACGGCGCACCGGTGGTGGTGTCTAAAAAGGATCTTCTCGCTGTGATTGGCGACAAAATGGCCGAGGGTGAGCTCCGGCAGGTCGACGGGTCCGCAGAGGAGGTCGGCAGCGACCTCGACGACTCAGAGGACGACCTCAACTCAGAGGAGGAGGAGGGCGACAACGGAATGATCATGCTCTGTCTCTACGAAAAAGTACAACGAGTGAAAAATAAGTGGAAGTTCATCTTCAAGGATGGCGTCGCCACAATCAATGGGTCGGACTATGTGTTTTCTCGAGGAATCGGCGAGGCTGAGTGGTAATGTCAAAAGTTGTGTACACAGTTATTTATAGTAAGAACACGTAAAATCTGTCGCTTGGCCGCCAGTTCACCAGAGTCGGAGTTCGTTGCTTTAGTTATTAGTTGTCAAATCAATAATATGCTCTATCTCTATAATGCAAATAAATTAGGCACCAATGCGGTTAGGAAGCTCGCTCAGGGGCAGCTTCTTAAAGATGATGTCGTAAATAGCCTCAAACAAAGGAAACTGTTTCTCCTTTCCGGTCTCTGACAGCAGCTCATGCACCTCCTCGCATGTGATGATCCCCTGTGCAGACTGGCCATTGAGAAGCTCTTTCTCAAGCTGCTCAATAGACTTGTTGGAGGAGGCATAGGCCCGGCCAATCTTGACGTTGCGGCCGCCCGCACACGAGGTAATGAGGTCGGCAACACCAGCACTCTCGTGGGTAAAAGTGGTGGGATCGATGTTGGGGAAGAAAGTGTGCCCGAAATCAACCATCTCCAGCAGACCACGACGCATAATCGCTGCCTTGGCATTGTCACCCCAGCCAGCACCTTCGACGAGGCCAGCACCAATAGCCACGACGTTCTTGAGTGCACCACCAATCGAGACACCAGCAGTGTCGGTGGACATCTGAACGTGGAAGTAGGGGCGTTCAAACAAGCTCTTCATGAGATTCTCGTCAGCGTCGCCTGCCCGGTAGTTGGGTGCTCTAGGGAACGCAACAGTGGTCTCGGAGAACTTCTCCTTGGCAACCTCTGAGGCAATGTTAGCTCCGCTCAAGACACCGCACCACAAGCCCAAACGCTGGTAGACGTAGTCAGAAAGGAGACCACATCCCTCAGGAGTGACAGTGATGCCCTTGAGGCAGGAAATGGCGACCTTCCTGGAAAAGTCGACTCCCTCCATCTGGTCACATACTGACTTGAGGAACTGGTGGGGGATGTTGATAACCAAAATATCAGACTCAGCGGCGACTTTACGAATATCAGGAACTGCTACCAAGTTAATAGGCAGCTTAACATCGGGAAGGTAGCGGACATTCTCATGTCTAGTGTTGATAATATCGGTCAATCTCTTACCACGAGGGTGTTCTTGACGAACCCACATGTGTACTTCGTGGTCAAAGAGCTCAGGCTTCTCTGCGCAGTTCTCGGCCACGAGCTTGGCGACCGCAGTGCCCCAGTTGCCAGAGCCAATAACACCGACCTTAAAGACTCTGTTGTAGGTAGTAGATTCAGAAGCCATTTGGATTGTTGAATTGACGACCAATTCGTGTGTTCCTTTATAGGCACAATACATTCAGGGCTAGGGTTTTTTCCAATAATCCCTGATCTGTACGAATATGTAGCCACTGTCAAGTTTCCGAGTTCTGGGTTTTTGAGAATACCTGTGGGTCACTGTATCCAAAGCCGCAAAGTAGCCATCCCGGCGTAGTATATATTTTTTTGGCGTCTAATCGCTGGATCTCGATGTGGGTCCGGTCCAGAATGGCCACCAAACCTGGATCAAAAAAAGTATAGGCATATCCCAGGGCCGTAGTTTCTATGTGTATACTCAAAATACTCCTCTCGAACTAAACGGATAACACTTGCATGGAATCAGCTGCAAGGGGGCATGCACAAGACATTCTTGGTTGTTCCGCTCAGCCTGATTCAGATAACAACCCAAACAACTCAGCGCAACATCTTTAGACCCAAAATTTCGCACGGATCTAATTCCTAAGTCTTATGAATTATTTAAGCCACTCCGGTGCTGCGCATTGAAAGCGTAGCCATTGCCCAATCGGGCTTATTACTGTTGTTGAATTAGCGTCTATACCAAGAATATCAAAGCTAGGCGGCCGCGAAGCCAGGAAGCCGGAAAAATTTTTACATAACCTCAAGCCGCTCTGCATTCTCTCAACGTCCCGATGACGTCACGGATCAACTGGATCGCCGCTGTGCTACCATACAAATGCGGTAACCTAGTCATCCGCTTACGATTCGCATGATTCACTGGCCTGATTTCCAACCCACCGCGCGTAGTGCATGGAAAATCGACAATGTTTTCACATGCAGCCTGAATCATGTTCGATTTGCCCTACAGAAGAATCTCTGCGGGTCCATGCATCATTATGCAGTCAATTAGAACTGGATATCCATTGAGTAGCACCAAATAAAAAACCCCGAAAAATAATCTGACAGATATCACTACTGCGGTACGAAGAAGCAATTCCATATATACTCTTGTTTCTGCGCTAACTTATTTCATTCAGGTATATCATGTGAATTACTCGCAACGGTTCGGATAATCCATGCATGCAGAGTACAGGGTGGCAACTTGTGTGTGAAAGTTCGAATATGTACTATTGATCAGATCTGCGCTGACGTCATGAAATTTTCAGGGACATTCTTCGAATTGCAACACCGGAATCTCAGTTTTGGTCCATTCAACCAGAAATTCGAGCGCGGACCTTTCGGAGGTGAAGGACCCGCTCTCTCCGTAAACACTCATTGAACTCGAGTCGAACTTGACCACTTTTGTCTATCATCGGAGCCAATCAGGCGTTTCACCAATTGTTTGGGCTTAGTTACCGTGACGTCATAATCCGTTTTCCGTCGATTACAAATCGCATCTCTGCATATGCTCCCTGCCGTAAATGAAGCCAGTGCATATGACGTCACTGCATATTCCCGTGTTCAGGCCCTATTTAAGAGCTCAATTCAGGGGCTATGAATATCACAAATGTCCACTCCTTCTCATCTTCCTGCTCTTGCTACTGATCCCAAGGTCGTCTTCTTCACTGACTGGGATGGAACTGTCACTTTGGAGGACTTCAACGACTACCTCACTGATCGTGTCGGCATGGGCTACGAAAACCGCCGCAAGCTGAACAATGCTACCTTGGATGGTACTGTTACCTTCAGGGATGCTTATCAGCAAATGCTCAAGTCCATTCCCATGACTTTCGACGAGGTCGTTGATGTTCTCTCCAAGAACATCCAGCTCGACCCTGGATTCAGGGGCTTCTACTTGTGGGCCCGGGAGAATAATGTCCCCATTGTCGTTGTGAGCTCCGGTATGATCCCTATCATCAAGGGTCAGCTCCGAAACCTTGTGGGTCCTGATGCAGAGGACTACATCCAGATCATCGCCAACGACGTTGACGTCAAGGAAGATGGTACATGGGACATTGTTTTCCGTGATGACTCCGATTTTGGTCACGACAAGTCCACTACCCTCAAACCTTACGCTGCCCAGAGCCCTCGCCCCATGATGCTCTACGCTGGTGATGGTGTTAGCGACTTGTGCGCTGCCCGCGAAACTGACTTTTTGTTTGCTCGTGAGGGCCGTGATCTCGGCACCTACTGCGATCGTGAGGGTATCCGTTACGGCGAATTCACTCACTGGGAACAAATTCGTAAATCCACCGAAAAGCTCCTGAATGGTTCCACAATTGAAAAAATCGCTGAGCAGAAGCTCTAGAGAGCACATCATTGTATTTGATAGAATTATAGACGTGCATTATTTAATCTTCAACACATTTTCTCATCCACTCTTGCAACCTCCCGCAACAAGTCAGATCTTTTACGTGACGGGCTCAAGTATTCTCTCATCATAGAGTACGAACTCTTGTCTTGAGTCAAAATTTCCTGATAGCGCTGCTGGGTGTTTATATCGAAGGATGTTCCATGCGTCCAGAATACTATCTAGAGAAAAGACGAGATCCTAACAGAGTTCTACATATATTTTCAGTTTTTAAAGTATTATAACACTTTTATTTCCGGTAATTTAGGGGTTTCAATTTTGGGCCGCAAGCGAGCCGCACACTGAGAGTGCATCCTGTTACATTTTCTGGTGTGTACCACATATTGTAGTTCCAATTAACCATTTTTTAAGGTTTTATTAGGAAACTAAGTCTGTTTTGCGCGCATTCGTAGTTTTTATCGCTTACTGGAAATCCATGCAGAAATGTCAATTCGAGCCCATTCAGGAGTAAAACTGAGGGAAAACGGCATTCACTCATCAATATTTCAGATTTATAACTCGAAATACCTTGAAAAGACAGCATTCAGCGTCATATAAAGTAGGACCCCAAAACCTGCTGAATCCTTAAGAAAAAAATTACATGAATTGAGACAATCCTCGCTTTGCTAGTACGTTGATAATCAGCTGGGCTTCCTAGTTTTTCCCAAGTCCGTGTCCGGAGCACTCACATGCAGAACTCTGTTCATGCATGCGCTTGAAAATGTTCCAAGCACCTTCCGGCTCCTGCGTAATGACAATCCAACCTGACGTCACAAGCGGGTCCTTGTTGGTTTAAAATTAGAACAGGTCAAGAATCTTCGAGTAGTATGTTACCATAATAGCTGGGAGCTAATTTTCTTTAGCGGAACCTAGTTGTAAAGGCGGTCACAGCGTTGCAATGTCTCACAACTGGAGTCCAATTATTATCTGCACTATTTGCCAGCCGCAGGCGCAGTGTATTAGTCCGTTCGGCAACCGAGGCAGCTAAAATGTCGTCGTTGCCCATTAGAATATATTCAATGGCCATACCAATAGCTCTAATATTACTTCCGTGTATTTACCTGCGATTATACTACGTCATGTGGAGCCGCTTGAAAACTGCTCGAACTCCAGTTGTATACAGACAAACCATTTTTCAGAGATGAAAACACTTTTAAATATGCAAATAAGTATGCTTGGTTTTGTTTATACGTAGTTACGAGTAGTTTTGCTACGAAGTTAGTAGAAGCAGTTACAGCAGCATGCGACACATAGCAGCGACTTGGATATCAGAAGACATGGACCCGAAGACAGAGAGACCTCGATTCGGTCCCCAAGTCTGTTCACGCAGTCTGTTGGAGTTTGCAGAAAGATCTACGTGCAAGCGACATCTAGCCAGGAAATCGCTAGTTGTTCCACATTGAATGATAACGGTGTGTGAACTGTGGGTTTTGGTGCTTGAATGAGCAGGGAACACTGCTGCAGCCTTGCGAGATATAGTCAGTTGATGCTATCGGCAAGCTTCGGATGATATGGTGTGACCTGTCGACACAACAATAGTTATTGGAACCCACAAAGGCGTGAAAAATCAACTTTGAGAATAGGAAAATCTATAATTTCAAATAATACTAGGTTTTGAATAACCTCAAACTTTTTGCCAGTTCACAAAGGGCGCGACCGCCACAACATAGAACTGATATACCCTCGCTTATGCGCTTGTATGCACAGGATACTTAAGCTAGCGGATTGGCCACACTGAAACTAGTAGGGCAGTTGACCACATAACTGGTGGTGAAGAGTTGAACGCCACACAAGTCTACCGCTAGGGGTGGCTTGTCAACAGCATGTCTCAACATTCTCGCGTGTGAGGGTCCACATTAGTATGCGGCTCAACTCATCATATCTGATAATCACATTATGAAACATTGATTAGACTCGACCACAAAGAGCGAATTCGTTTCAGAGTTTGCTGGTGCCGAAACTGTGTCAGGTTATCACTCGGAATGCTTCATGTGGGCGTCTTATATCTTGGCATTGCATGCGTAAAGGTTGTGCTACCGCCTTGCGGGAAATGGGAAACAAACACGATTTATCTGTTCTATACGGCGACGACAATTATCCTTGAAACAGTGCCGACCGCCATGTTAGTGAAAGTTGTGATATAGGACTGGGAATAAACGGCGACGATAGAGGATATGATGGCTAATAGAATTACTTATCTCATGAGGGATTTCCTACGAATAGCTAGCCTACTAGCCTGATGTTATCTCAGCAGGTGATTGATTACATACGATTGCAATTAGATAGGGTAATTTCTGACGCGTACACGTAAGCGTCAGCTTTGAGGTAATACGACCGCATAGTGGGGGTCATAGAACTGACGCCCGTAAGCTCTAAAAGATTCTACTATATAGTGAACCATTTTTTTCTCGACATACGCGTTTACGTAGCAACTTTATTAGCGTAACGACCTGTCATATAATCTCGGAGGACGCGTGCTGCTGCCCGTCGTTACTGAGATGCTGTATTCGGTCAGTACGTTGCATGTAGGAAAACCTTCAGGGAAGTGCCAGATTCGGTATTGAGAGCAATATGGTAGGTGTGCATTCTGTAATCTCTAGCCAATTCATAGAACGGAATCTCGCAAATTTTATAGACCGAAGGTCTCATTATTATTGATCGCACTTGATAATTCGTTCATGACCTCTAATCATGATATCGCTATCAGACAAATTTTGCACACCTAATTACGCGACAGCCGACAGCTGTTATCTGCATCCCTCACTTTGCATGATTGATTTCCGCGAGCGTCAAACGCCCGAAACAGGCCCCGTATTACTCTTTGTTGCGGAAACTCAAGTTGCCGACCATCATTTCTGACCGCATGTCAGGGGACACAGACGCCCATGACTCTCTCACTGTGGCACCAGGCATAGTGGTAAGTCATCGGGACGTGTGTATTGCGTGTTTTTAATTGTTATATCTTTATAGAAAGCTTTGGCTCCAATATGCTGGTCGCCTGCACGACTATTTTAATAGGGATATCTTGGGGTCTTGGCGACAACGGCATATGCGTGCATCGGTGGCGGAAGATAATGAGGCAGCGCTATAGGAGCACCAGAGCAGTCTAAAATAAAGGATATTTTGTACAAGCCACAGTCTGAACGTGGCATCAGCTGGTCTCAAAGTATTGCAGCACTAGTAATTCTAGGTTTATCCCACACACTTTGTTCGGCTCCAGGGTAAGGGCTTCTCAGTCCCCCGCATTCGAGATCTAGTGAAGATATATAAGTTGAGATATTAGATCACAGGATTCGCCATGCAGCGTGATATCCACCTACCCGCTGGCTGGGAGTGCTATTTCGACTACTGCTCTGGAAAGCCGTACTATGTGGATCTGAGCACTAACGAGGCTCGATGGACCGCCCCCAAGCGGCAAGATGGACGATCATCGAACGAACGTAATGAAAAATGCAGACGTAGCAGCATCTTCCCTCCTCCTCCACCGAGGAGAAAGGTTCGCGTGGCCTGCTTGTCACGGATTCTTCGAAACCTGCAGTCAATTTGCAGAAGTCGCCACTGAACTTTGCGGCCATGTCGTTCTCAGGCCCGACCTTCGCTGTCTTCTAAGCTCGGTCCTCGGGCGATCATTATTTATTTAGCATCCATACCTCATGTTCTTAGAACCTTGCCTCTTGTGTTCTGCATTCGTAGCTTGTCTCGACTAGTTTGAAATGCAGCATAGTTGTATGATTCCTACGTTTGTACACTCGTTCCATAGATACATGTGTATGTCAATGAACTGCGTCCATCAATCAACTTTGTCTGTTAGCCACTGTGTCTGTTAATACGATGTGCCTGCTAGCCGACTGTGTTCGTTAATCAACCTACGTATCTGCGGACCAGGCCTATTGTGGAATCCATCCTGATCTCCATCTTAATTCCCATCTCGATTTCGCAATAGTTTTACATTCTATAAAAACAGCCAAACAAGAAGCTGCGTTGTATTGCTGCGCTGGCGGTTCGCTCGAATTTGTGGCGGCGGCAGCGCCGAGTGTCGTTGTATAGTTTTATACAAGGAAAATATAGTTGTGTCTGAGAATTAGCTACAAAAGAACAATAACACCCCAACCCTCGCTAATAAAAACTAGCCTCACCGGCGACTCGCTGTCACAATAGCTAAGACTACATTAGCGACCTTCTGTACTTACTCAGACATGGACGCATTCGGGTCGTTAGGGTCGTTTCAGAAACGTCCAGAACAAATGACGCTGGCCGAGCGGCAGAAGCTAACGCAGTCTCAGAAAGCGAACACCAAAAAGTCGCAGGACCAGACCTGGAGTGGTCTCGACTTGCTGGATAGCTTGGGATCGAGCGTGCCGAGCCCTCAGCCTAGGGCCCAGCCGGCCTCGCAGGGGCAGTCTGGATCGGGGAACTCTGGCAGTCTGCTGGACGATTTCGACGTTTTTGCGTCGGCACCGCCTAAGCAGCCGTCGGCACCCAAAACCGCCTCCGCCCCTCAGGACGATCCGTTTGCGTTTTTCGAGTCCAAACCGGCCCAGCGGACTCCGTCAGGGTCCCAATCGGTCCCGGCCCCGTCGAGGCCCCAGCCCAAGCGGCCGTCACAGCCAAACACTGCCAATGACCACGGAGTGGCCCAGCTCGTCGAGATGGGGTTCGAGCCAGCAGACGCCCGGCGTGCTCTTCAAGCCATGGAGGGGAGCGTTAATGGGGCAATCAACTACCTGATGTCCGAGGCCCAGGGCCGGCCGCTCCCCAAACCGAAGAAGTCTGGGCTAGGCCAAGGGCTCACCGCCCCCCAGAACAGCGAGGAGCTCATCACGATGGCGTCCGACATCGGGTCCTCGGTGCTCGCTGCGGCGTCGAGCTTCTGGTCGAAGGGCCGCAAGCAGATCCAAAAGACCATGGAGCAGTACAACGCCCAACCTGGGTCTGAGGACCAGCCAGCGTGGATGCGGTCCCAGGCCAAGTACATGGCGAAGGAGCAGACGCTCCCCCAGTTCACGGGCGAGCTACCACCGCGACCTGCGTCGGCAAAGCGTACCTCTGGTGCGTCGACCCCGGCCTCGCTGTCTGAGGCGCAGAAGAGCAGAGCAGAGAGGTTCCGCGAACGTCAGGCAATGCGGTCGCAGACCCAAACCCCCCAGACGTCTCGCGGCACCGCAGAGTCCAGCGCCGCCCAGTCTCGCTCGGCCACTCCGCAGTCCACCGCTCCAGCAACCCCCTCTCTGTCCTCGCCGACCCCAGTTGCGTCTCCTGCGGTGAAACCCGAGCCTGAAGTCGACCTGTTAGGTATGTCTGCCCCAGCCATCTCCCACGCACCTCTGTCCTCCACCCAGGCAGATATGGCCACCACGTCTCGGCAAGCTGGTTCTGACGCCTTCGTCAGAGGAGACTACTCTGCTGCAGCCACTCATTTCAGCTCGGCGTTACAATCCATACCCAAAAATCACATGCTGCGGACCATCCTTTTGTCTAATCGCGCCGCAGCGTACATAAAAGTGGGCGACGCTAGAGGTGCGCTGGATGACACTAACGAGGCATTGAAGATAATCAACAAACCCTTCGTCCGTAAAGACGACAAGACCGAGATTGAGAACGGCAAGAAGCTTGTAGACGTGTGGGTGAAGTTGGTTACTCGTCAAGCACAGGCCAACGAGCATCTTGAGAAGCACGCTGACGCTCTCGCGAGCTGGAAGCTTCTTCTCGACAATGGCCATGTCTCACAGAACGCATTGGATGCGAAGCGCCGCTGCCAAGCTGCGCTGGCACCCAGGCCCGAACCTAAACCCGCTCCTGTCCAGTCAAAGAGACGCGGCTGGGGAACAACAGGTGCCCAGCCGCAATCCGCGGAAGGTAAAGCTGCTGTTGCCAAGGTTCGTAATGAGCATATTCGTTTAGAGAACGAAGAAAAAGAGCGTGCCCAACTGCATGATAAAGTCATGGGCAACGTCGACCGGTGGAGGCAGGGCAAGGACAACGATCTTCGAGCGCTGCTGTCCACCTTGCAGAACGTTCTGTGGCAGGGCGTCAACTGGGCGCCAGTGTCGACGGCAGAGCTCGTCTCCCCGAAAAAGTGCCGGGTTGTTTACATGAAGGCAGTGGCTCGCACCCATCCCGATAAAATCCCATCGAATGCATCTGTGGAGGTGAAAATGATTGCGCAAGCCGTGTTCATTACTCTCAACAAAGC
Source organism: Wickerhamiella shivajii (assembly GCA_030585105.1). Classification (NCBI taxonomy): domain Eukaryota; kingdom Fungi; phylum Ascomycota; class Dipodascomycetes; order Dipodascales; family Trichomonascaceae; genus Wickerhamiella; species Wickerhamiella shivajii. The sequence goes on along the minus strand of JAJMCH010000003.1, from coordinate 774,688 downwards.
ATGGGAGACTTTCAGAGAGCAGAATGGCTTATGATAATAGGGACAGGTTGGCTTGGAGGAGTAATAATGCATCATATAGTAAGTCACACATAAACACAGTAAACTAATAGTGAGCTACCAAAAGCATCGAATCTGTTTTGCTGCCGCTGATGTGTGCGATTTCGAGACCACCAGGTCATATTAAGAACTAAAATATCGTCATAAATCATACTATAAATAATCGTAACAGGTCCAATAGCTCCCGACAAGCTCACAGCGGCGTAGTTCTAGTCAGGCACTTTGGAACAGGAACACCCAAGAAAACAAATGGAGAAACAATCTCACCGTTACCGTCTTTCGTCTGGTAAAGATCAAGACGCTTGGGCGCGTGGTCTTCAGGGGTATTAATCTCGAGCATCTCCTTGATCTCGAGTTTAGGTTTCGGCTCCGACTTGGGTTTCCTCTTTACATTCTTTGGCTGCATTCTTGGTCTGTGAACGAGCTGCAACGCTCCTGGGTACACCCACTTGTGCTTGACTTCGAGGTACTCGTCGAAATTAGGATAGAGCCGGACTGTGATCATGCCCTCACTGAGGTCGTTCTCGTAGACTTCACCGGCAAAAAACTTGCCTCCGCCCTCAGTTCTGCACTGCACCTGATCACCAACCAGGAGCGACGAGGACCACGCGAGGGTGAAAGGGGCATCCTCGGGGGGCATTGGCGGCTTTGGGCGGTGGAATCGACAGAGATACTGCCCGTCCATTGTACACATGCCTGCGTTTGCCGCACAAGTCGCATGATAGGCGCGTGTACACAAGGGGTGCTCACACTGGAAGCAGGCTCCGCTTGCGATCTTGCACTCTGCGCATCGCAGGCTGAATCTTTCCGGAGTGATCATCTCCAGTCCGTACACCTTATCGCCTTCGATGTAGGTCTCTGGGATATAGTCTGCACAGATTCGATGCACTCTCGCATTGTTCGCATCATTCATAATGTATTGTCCGTTCCAGGTATGAGGACACAGTGCGCATGATCCGGTTCTGGTTAGCTTGGGCTTCTTCTTGGGCGCAGCTACCGCAGATCCAGTCATTGAGCGCTTTCTCGGAAGCTCGTCCTCCTCTTGAGGGGGGGTGATCGGAGCCTCGATCTCTCCGAGTAGCACTCTAATATCGAAAGTGGCGTTGTCACTCGCACATCTACATGGCTGGCTCTTTCTCCCAATGGGGATCCACGCATCGGTAGCGAAGTTCACCGATTCTGCCAGGTTGTAGCCCAGGTTGTAGCCCGCGTGGTACCCGTAGGGGAACGTCAGCATGAACTCGCGCTGGCGGTGGACGATTTTGTTGACCGAGATCCCGTTCTTCTCCAGGATCGCGGGCGAGACCATGTAGGACTTGTGTCGCAAGAACTCGCGGCAGCGGCGCGCCTCCATGGGCCACTGGCTCTTCATGAACTTGTAAAACCTGTCACAGTCGGCCTGCGGTATGGCGTACCACTGCTTGGGCGCCCCGAAGTGGATATAGTTGATCGAGTGCAGGTCCATGTCCTCGAGGTGCCAGGAGAATAGTGCCTTCCAGGAGCCGCAGTATAAGTAGGAGCTGTTCACACCGGGGATTTTAGCGTGCAGTCTGTTGAGCAGTGAGTCCAGCGATGCAACGTTCCACTCTTGCAGGTCGCCAAACAGGCTCCCCTGCACGTCGGCACCGTAAGTTGGGGCGTTGTACCCCAGAGTGCGCCAGAACGTCTTTTCGAGATCGGCACACCGGGCAGCAGTGAACTGGGAGTCGTCGTACTCCCAGAGGTTGTCGGAGGCGGCGGTTTTGGGCAGCCCCCGAAAGTTCCGGGAAAGTGGCGCCGGGCACGAGTCGCAGAACTTTTTCCACGATTTCAGCGAGTGCGTTCTGTTTTTCAGAATCGATTTGACGGCAAATATCCCGTGCACGCCCGAGGCTTCTTGCTCGATAGGGTTTTTTATCCGAACTTGCTGCTGAATTGTGGCGTCGTCCAGGGGCGGAAGCTTGTCCAGCCATTCCTGCGGGGGGACGACCTTGGCGATGCCTGTGCACATTCCTATGGGCTCTATGTGCTCGACGCATTTTTTGAAATCTCTGAATTGGTCCCAGGTAGGGTAGAATACGGGCACTCCGCCCTCTACCTCCATTCGAATCTCCATGATATGCTGACTAACGGGAGTGGTGCTAGTTAATGGTGCGGGGACACAATCGGGTACAAGTTGGTACCGCCGCACCACTCGTGTATCCCAATTAGGTAACTGATTATAGCCACGGCCAGCCCGGTCAATCACACCAGCCGCGACGGGAGCCGGATCAGGTCTGTATACTGTAGTTACTGTAACCGTGAACCGTTGCAGCTCACGTTCTCGCACATGTATTCGCCTTGCAATATTTTGGGACTGAGGCGGCAGTACATGATCAGGCGTGCCTCGGTGCGGCAGCTCTCGGGCACGCCGCAAGGATCACGTCAAGCAATACCTTTGGCTCAATTATTTCAGTCTAACCGTTCATAGTTAATCTGCTGCGGGCGAATTGCACGAGCTCAAGTCAATTACCAGAGATGCATCCTGCACGCTTATGCAGCAATAGCTCTACGAAATAGGGACCGCCGAACTCTCCACAGTGCATACACGAGCTAGGGCGATGAGTTTATTCGGCAAGCAGTGATGATGATCTCTTGGTAGATAATGATGCGTGGCGCTTTATCGCCCTGGTGCTCTGCGTTGCTAAATATAGGCGAATTTTCGCCCCTCCAGACCGCGACTCACCCCCCTTGTCGTCACGAGCAGCCGCTAGAAACGCGTTATGGCGAATATAGAGCCGACTTTTTTTGCAATTTCCAAAAATCACTCACCCAGCTCATTGCTCCACTCAGTAGCTAAACACCGCCCGTAAATGCCTCGATAGAGCTGCGCGGTATATGCATTCAACGCACGCCCACAACAGGCGAGAGCCCGAACCACAGACTGCAGGAGTCGCTCAAACCGCGAGGAAGCACTCGTATCCAGTAAATACGAAACTAATAGAAACGGACCACAACAGGAAATCTGCACCGGGTGAGCCTCTCCTTGCGTCATGCCTGGCTGGTGCATGAATCTGCGCATTCCTCAACCGCATGCAAGGCTCTGCATAACCGGTAGGCGTTTAATACTTAAGCCATAGCCCTTGCGGGTTGGATATCCCCAGAATGCAAGGTCTGTTCGCTTCACTCGCTCTTGCTGCACTCGGTGCTGCCCAGCAATTTAATATTGATGATATCCCCTACTGCGACGAGCTCACTTCTTCCGCCTCCTTGGGCGAAGGTACCATCATTGAGACCTTGACTTCGGTGATCACCGTTACATCTTGCTCTAATGGCTGTACGACCAAGACCTCCACTATCAGCCTGCTCACCACTCACTGCCCCAAGTGCACTGCCAGCGCTACTGCTAGTGGCACCGCCCCTGCGAGCGGTTCCGCCCCCTCCAGTGCTCCTGCAGTCGTTAGTGAGTTCGTTACTGCCACGATCACCGAGCCTTGCACCGTCACCACCACTGGCCCCAACGGCGAGGCGACTGTGTACACCACCAACACTGTGTACACCACCTACTGCCCCGAGTCTGAACTCGAGACCACCAGCCCCAAGGCTCCTGGTTCTGCTCCTGGTACTGGCAAGGGTACCGCCACTGAGTGGGTTACCTCCACCATCACCGAGCCCTGCACTGTTACCACCACTGGCCCCAACGGCGAGGCGACTGTGTACACTACCAACACCGTGTACACCACTTACTGTCCTCCCGAGTCTGCTGGCACTCCCGGTAGTGCTCCTCCCAAGGGCACCCCCAGTGCACCTAAGGCTGAGGGTACTCCCAGCGCTCCTAAGGCCGAGGGCACTCCCAGCGCTCCTAAGGCCGAGGGCACTCCCAGCGCTCCTAAGGCCGAGGGCACTCCCAGCGCTCCTAAGGCCGAGGGCACTCCCAGCGCTCCTAAGGCCGAGGGCACTCCCAGTGCACCCAAGGCTGAGGGTACTCCTAGCGCTCCTAAGGCCGAGGGCACCCCCAGTGCACCCAAGGCCGAGGGTACTCCCAGTGGAGGCAACGAGGCTCCTAGCGAGGTTGGCGGTGCCAGCACCCCTGCTAGCGGCATTGTTCCATCCAACGGCGCCCGTGTTCTGGTTCCCGGCCTCGTCGGCGCTCTCGCGGTTGCAGCTGTTCTTCTCTAAACGAGCATTTATGAATACCTGTAAAATCTAACATATTTAATATTTTATACCAGATAGAATTGCAGCTCGCCACAATAAGTGCTTACGCACCTCGGAAGGTGCACAGTTCTGTCCATGAATGAGTGAGGGAATTGCCTGCCCGCTCTGCGGCACTGCTCTCGACGAGGTGGAGCCACAGAAGCGTGATATACATGTGAATGCGTGCTTGGAAAAAGGCACGGACCGGGATCCGATCTCCAAGCCGCAGAAACTCCTCAAGCAAACTAGCCTCTACAGCTTTGTGATAAAGCACGAAGCAAGCGCTAACGGGACCGTTTGCGAAGAATTGGGCCCATACAAGGACTCTCCGGGCCGGAAACGCAAGCTGAACGTGGCCGCTCAAGTAGAAGCAGAGTACGAGAGCCAGGAGATGACTTTGGGCCTTTTCCAGGCGGAAGTCTGTCCAGATACACTGAATAATCCAGTCAAAGACGAGGTCGATGCAGCCATCGATACGTCAGTGACTGTAGTGGAGGTAGAAAACGACAAAACTCCGATGGAACCAGACATCACAACCCCTGATCTCGCAAACGCTCTTGCGAAACCCAAAAAAACCCCGAGGAATTCGCTGTCCAAGAGACCAAAGCGAGACCAGGATGCTCCAAAAAAGAGATCCATGCCTTCCTTTAAAACACTACGGTTTGGACATGACATCATAGCAGTAGATGCGTTCTGCTACGGGCAAATCCCCGGTGTGTCGGCCTATTTTCTCACCCACTTTCATTCTGACCACTATGGGGGACTGGGAAAAAAGTGGAATCATGGACCTATTTATTGCACCCCAGCTACTGCGAATCTTTGTGTACTAAAGCTTGGCGTGAGCGAGGAGTTTCTGAGGCCAGTTCCACTAGACTCCCCCTTCAAAGTCGAGGGCATAAGCGTAAGATTCTTGGATGCGAACCACTGCCCGGGGTCGGCGATCATCCTATTCAATAACGACGTGCTGCACACTGGCGACTTTCGCGCTACAGATGCGGTGCTCGAGAACGTCAGGCGGCACACAACCTACTTGAGAGAGCTCTACCTAGACACAACCTATCTGGATCCCAAACGAAGGTTTCCCTCTCAGGATGTGGTTATCAGGACCTGTGCAGAGTACTGCCGCGAGCTGCAAGCCACCAACCAGCCCAGGAGTTTCTTTACGCAGTCTAAACCCACAAGGATTCTGGTTCTAGTAGGAACCTACACCATTGGTAAAGAGAGACTAGCGATATCGATCGCGGACATGCTAGGGTCGAAAATGTGGGCTACACCACAAAAGAAGAAGGTGCTTGTGGCTCTTCACGACGCCAAGCTTAGCGAACTGTTGGATATCAATGATGGGCTCAAATGCCAAGTCCATCTCGCCAATATGGGTGAGCTATCCTTTGAAAAGCTTATACAAAAATGGTCATACCTCAAGAAGCATTACACGAATCTAATTGCATTTGTACCTACGGGCTGGACGTTTTCGGCAAAGAACCCCGAGTTCAACCGTGACGTTCTGCACAAAAAGAGCGCAGTCAGGGGTCCCATTAGGATCTGCAGAGTTCCATACAGTGAGCACTCTAGCTTCGCCGAGCTGGAATATTTCTGTCAGGGAATCAACGTGCGCGAAATAATTCCCACAGTAAGCTGTCAACATCACGACATATTGAGGAATTGGCAAGCTTGAGTCACCTAATCGGGAGTCAGTTGAGGCACTATAGCATTGTGTCACTGAAGGTACCTAATTAGTCTTGGTACGACCATAAGGTGCATTTTATAACACTGCACGTATTACGGTTTAAATAGTTAGTTGGACACGATATATGGCCAGAGTGCTTATGACAGCCAGAGTAATGGGGATATCCACCTTCCAATTTTGAATGTTCCATCCGAATGCGACAAAGCACTCGATTCATCAAGTTCAAGAGAATAAGGAAATACTACTACAGAGGGTAGCTGAATGACATAGTTCATAACGTGCTCATACAAGTGCTCTACTTTGACAATAAACCTAGGATCACATTCCAGAAGAACGTAACCACCGAGTTGAAAATAAAAATGCTGTTCTGCGGGATGATCGTAAACTGAATAATCGCAGTGATTGGCCATATTGCAAGGCTAGCCTTGATCGCAGGCTTATAGTTCACCTGCAGGTACAAGTCCATATTATAGCCTTCCCAGAAGGCATTGAAACTCGTGAATAGGAAGACACAAAAGGGGTTGCCCAGTAGCTGGTCCCACAGGATCTTACGGTAAGGATCTTGGTATTTATGTGCAAGCTGGTCGGTCCAGAACTTGGTCCAAACGCCAACGAAAACTCCCCACACCTGGAATTTTGCCACCCTGTCAGGCTTGAATTGTCCGGTTAATCCTTGGTATATACTCTGGCTAAGGCCGCCGAGTAAACTGCTGGTGAGAGCGGCTGCACCATACGGCGAGCGACCCTCCAGGGCACTTAAAAACCAGAATACTAAGATCGTAAATACTGTCTGAATAGCACTGATAATAAAAATCCAAGGTTTCCGGCGGACAACTCGCTTTTCCAGTGGCTCAACGTCCATGTGGCTGAGGTGGCTAAAGGAAAACTGTCCTAAGCTGACCTCGTACAGAGACCGAGGCCGCTAGTCGCGGTCGAGCCCGCCATCAGCAGGCAGCAAGAGATCCAGCAGACATCATTTGGCTCGATCAATGCGCTCTGCGGCGATTCTGAATCTTCCTGCTCTAAAAATTAATTGTGGCGATGTGGCGTCGACGGTCATGCCTCCTAAAAAAGAGCTCGAGATTCAAGCGGTGGTGCTATGCGATAGCTACAAGGCACGATTCTACCCTCTCACCAAGGAAATCCCTCGGTGCCTGCTGCCAGTGGGCAACAAACCTCTGCTCGACTACACACTGGAGTTTCTGCAATCGGCAAAGGTGACTGAAGTGTTTTTGCTTTGCAGTGCTCACGCCGATCAGGTCACTAAATACATTGAGAACTCAAAGTGGAGCTCGCCGTACGTGCCGTTCCATCTCCAGACCATTGAGCTGCCCAATACTCTGAGTGTCGGCGATGCGATGAGAGAAGTCGACTCGCGGGGAATCATTCGCAGCGACTTTTTACTGATAAGCGGTGACGTTGTGTCGAATCTGGATTTTGAAACTCTTTGGGCTGCACACCAGGAACGCAAAAAGAAGGACAAGGACTGCATAATGAGCATCACGCTTCGAGAAGCGACTGCTACCCATCGCACTCGCTCGCCGAATGTCGGAATCTACGTCCTTCAGGGAGACAATCTCCGAGTGATTGGGTACAAGTCCTCCGAGGGCGCCAAGTACATGTCTATTGAGGCCTCAGAGGTCCTCAAGCATCCGTCGTGCTATGTGCGGAACGACCTCATTGACTGCTTCATCGACATATGCACACCAGACGTACCGGCGTTGTTCACCGAGAATTTCGATTACGAGACGCTCAGGCGCGATTTCGTCACTGGAATCGTCACCTCGGAGCTGCTGGGCAAGAACATCTATGCTAATTTGGTCAACCAGGGCTACGCTGCCCGCGCTGAGAACTTTAGGACCTATGAGGCTATCGCCAGGGATCTTATTGCCCAGTACGCTCTTCCGGTAAATGTGGGCTACCACTTCAACAAAGGCAATGTCTACAAGGGCTCAGAGATCCAGCTCAGCCAGTCGTGCCACATTGGACACAACACCATCATTGGCGACCGCACCTGCGTCGGGGCGAACTCTCGGGTGTCCTCGTGCACAATCGGGAAAGACTGCACAATTGGAGATAATGTGACTATTGTAAACTCGTTCATCTGGGACAACGTCAGGGTATGCGACGGTGCTGTGATAACCAACAGCATCATTGCGAATAATGCCGTGATAGGCGCAAACGCAAAAGCAGAACACAGCATCATAAGCTTCAACCAGGAAGTTGAGAAAGGGGCCGTCCTCAGTGACCAAGCGTTGGCGCCCGAATATGCTGAAGACTCTGATGACTCTGAGGAGGAGCCAGTGGGATTCTTGGCAGACGAGATCGACTATTTGCATCTCAGTGACGACTCCATAAGCTCAGTCAAGCGGCCCTTTGAGCTCACCGCGAACCGCCGTCATCGCAAATCACGCACGCTGAGCACGAGCAGCGCTCTCACCGCCGACGACGACGAGGACGACGAATTCTTCCGTGAGGCGGTCGCGTCGATCAACAGGTCTATCGTGGATAACCACGAGCAGGACGTTGCTATTATTGAACTTAATACCCTACGAATGACCATGAATGCCTCGCACGACCGGCTGCGTGACGCTGTAGTGCACTCGCTCCTCACACATATTGCCCATTTGATTGCTCAAGGGGACGTAAAGACCGCATCAGAGACTGTGTGGACAAGATGGAGCCCGCTCCTCAAGCGTATTACGTTCGATAGTGAGGCAGAAGTGCAGCTTGCGAACGCGATCGAGGCCGAGTGCGCAAAGATGAACCAGGGCGATAAGCTACTGTTCTTCGCCATCAGCACTCTTTATGACACAGATGTGCTCAAGGAGGACTCAATCTACAAATGGTGGGATTGCCCCTCGCCCAGCGTCAAGAACCGTGCTCTAGTCGGAAAATGGGTCGAGTGGCTACAAAACGCAGAGTCCGAATCGGAAAGCGAATAGACTAATCTAGGAACTCTGTATACAACTTATGGCAAGTACATAGTATGAATGGCACAGGCATCCAGAATTGGACGCCTTAATAAGTATTGTGATAGCTCGTACTGGAAAGTCGCGTTACTTAATCAATATTTATTTTATGGCCAAACGGCCCCGTTTCAGCAATCAGCCAGTCAAGAAATCCTCCACAAAGAGACCAAAGATCGCTGAGAATGCCAATGCTGTGCCCGTCGGGTCTTCTGCCGATGTCGCAATGCACAGTGCAAAGCTGAAAGAAATCGAAAGAAACCTCGATTTAAGAAACAAAATCCCCAAAATATTAATCATTTCCGGGCCACCCGGAGCCTCGAAAAGTACCGCAGTCAGAGTTTTGTGCAGCGAGCTGAACCGGCCGATTCACGAATTTGCCATCAGCGACTTGGATCGAGAGGACTCATTTGGAGAATTCTTATCTGGATGTGTGTACTACCCCCGGGACTCGGTGATTCTAGTAGACGAGCTGCCCAACCTGGTGTACCCAAGTACGCTCGAGGCGTTCCAGCAGTCGCTGGAATACTGGCTCGATGAGGACGCACCGGCTCAATTGGTTGTGCTCCTAACTGAGGTAGACTTTGGCACGCACTATCGTGACAGTTTAGTCGCCACTCGTGTGTTCAGCAACATTTTGGAGAAACCCAATGTCGTACACATCAAATGCAACCCGGTGAATGCTACCCAGATCAAGAAAGCTCTCCGAGATATGGGTGCATCAGGCTCGTTGATGTCGTCGCTTGCCAGCTGTGGAGACATCCGCTACGCCGTGAACACGTTTCGGCTTTGGGCGAACGCAGACAAGTCAGAACTGTCTCTGCGAGACGAGAAATCAACCATTTTTCACCAACTCGGTCAGATTGTATTCACGTCTGAAAACGTTTGCGTCAAGTCGATCGTCGGCAGTGCCCACGATGAGGCTTTCAACCGACACCTATTCGAGTCGTATATTGGGGCAAAGTATAGCCGACTCTGCATGCGTGATCTCGCGAAATGCTGCGACTGGTTGAGCTTGTGTGACATGCCCACGATGGAGCCGCTCGCGGCGGCCGGGGTGTTTATCGGGATCGCCGAGGGCGAGGTCGACACGACACAGCCCAAAGTTTTCCGACCGCTGAGGCTGTCACAAAAGTTCAAGTACACGAAGGAGCAGGCGGCGTTTGCGGAAAAGATCCAGACCGATTTCATTGAGCTGCGAGGTCTGGTCCCGACATCACTGGAGGACGTGCTGCTGCAGAGGTCTCTGGGGTTGCAAGTGCCAAAGCCAGCGATCGACCTCGACCTGAGCGACGACGACTGGTGACTACGAAAAACGCTATAACATATAGACTATATCCAGCAGCCGATTATTAGCATCATTATCATTACATGGTTAGGACTTTGCTCCGGTGATAGAGTCAAAGAAGTTCGGGTCCTCCTCGAGACTCTCCTTGACGATGTCGAGCCCACCCTGGAACTCGCCATTGACGTAGAGCTGAGGGAACGTTGGCCAGTCTGAGTACTCTTTGAGGCCCTGGCGAACGGCGTTGTCTTTCAAAATATCAAAAAACCCGAATCTGACTTGATGCTCTCTGAGGATACCGACCAGCTGCCTGCTGAAGCCGCACTTGGGCTCTGCCGGCGTGCCTTTCATGAACAGCATAACGGGGGCTGCACTCACCAACTTTCGAAGGTGGTTCTCGATATCCTCTGGCTCCTCGGCCTGTGGGGTGGCAGTGCCACTGATTGCAGGAGTCTCGGGCAACGCAGGCCCTCCAACTGCCTGCTGGACTGCGTTAGCAAGATCCTTGGGGTAGGCACCGCTCAGTTCCTTGATGATGGTCTTGTCCCGCAAAAGCACAAAATAAGGCACCGCACTCACGTCGAGCATTTCGCTGATATCGGGGAAGTTATCAGCGTCTATGGAGAGGAATTTCACTTTGGGATAAACGTCGGAGAGGGAGGAGAAGACGGTGCTCATGTGTTGGCATGGTTCGGCCCACTTGGTTTGGAAGAACAGCACTAGCAGCTCTGTACTCGAGGCATTCTTTGTGATCTCTTCAAACTGCTGGTCGCTGGTGATTTCAATTACCGGCATTTTAACTAGCTGACTCGCCACGATCGAGGCAATTTAGAGCATCTCACGTGCCGGTCACATGACAGGGGTCGCCATGACACCCAGCCTGCAACCGATCGCTAGCGATTGGTCTAAGATATCTCTTAATATATCATACATAATAAATACTATGCCCCAATTCGTCCCTGGGCCTCCAGCTTCTCCAGCCGGGCTTTCCTCCTGTCCACTGTCCGCGACTGCACTGAGTTATCCCACCCAGGGCTCTCGGTTTGGTCTCCCTCCACAATGAGCGAGCCGTCGTCCTCGCCACTGCCGTCCTGGAGCAGCCCGATGACAAACGGGTTGTTTGCCAGCTGGTTGTGCAGCCCGGGGCCAAACACCCACTTGAGATGCTGAATCACAAACAGCCGTGTCCAGCTGTTGATGCGGAGAGACTTTTGCTTGCTGAGCTCGACGTACGTGAGCGTCACTGACGCCTCCTTGTCCTCGATGGTTCGCAGCACGTCTCTCACTAGCGATTTGCGGTTCCTAATGTCCTTTTTGCCCGTCTTGCGAGCACTCTCCTGCAGCACTTCCTCGAGGGCCTCCACCAGGGGCTCGGGGTCGAGCTCATCCGCAGTGTACTTCTCGTAAAAGAGCCCGGCCAGCTTGGCCGCAGACACCTTTACGTCGTAGTTGGGCATCTCGAGAAACGTCACCAGCCCGGGCTCGAGCTCCTCAATGACAACGTTGGGCTCGCTGCTGATCGTCAGAACGAGCCCCGTGCCCATGAGAGCGGCACTCGTTAGCTGGGCCTCAGACCCGGTGGTGGCCTCAGCAATGCTGATGAGCTCGTTGCAGATGTCGTCAACGTTAAACCCTCCGCCTCCAAAGTTGCTAAAGTACTCGAGCACCGCATACGCAGTCGCCATTTGACTCCGCAGCATCACCGAGCCGTTTGTGTCCTTCAATCGCTTCAGCAGTTTCGGCAGAAACCCCGAGATGATCTCGTGGATATCGTCGTAGTCGGGATGGTCCTCGTCGGCGAGGGCAGCAGCAATTGCAATTATTTGCAAAGAAACCGTTGCCTCGAGGGCACTACGGTGGCTCAGGAACGCACGAATGACGTTTCGAGTGATCGACGCAGTGAGCAACTGCGGTTCATACTTGTTCGCTAGCGTGCTGAGAATAATCAATAATGAATTTTCTCTTTCTTCTAGCGACGCTTTGGACTTATCGGTAGCAATCCATTCCACGCTCTGACTAAAAGCATCTTTTTTAGGTTCAGAGTTGAGGTTCAACTCGTTCAGTCTCGCAACCAGGTCTTCCGCAAGAACGCCGCTCGAGTAGTCATCTCGTTCTTTGGGCGACCGAGGGGTGTGTGTGCCTGACCGTTGCGGAGTATCCGCTAGGCTCTTCAAATTTTTGATCATGGCAGTAATTAGCTAAAGCTAAGATGAACTTAAATTATGTAACTGTAGCGTGAGAGTTGGTAGTTGCGACTGTCGAGGTTATGTAACTATGCTATCGGAAAGATCGTTATGTAATCATGTAATTACGACTTGTCTCTGTCGCCAAGTTCAGGGAGAATATCTTTGAAACTCACATCAGCTGAGCCTCTTTCGAGCGGTTTAGGCTGACTCTCGGACTTTTTCCATCCAATCATATAAATAATTCTGAAAGTAGCCGGAATAGAGCCGTCAGCGTCCCCATGCATCTCCTTATATACAGCGTTTGCGGCCGCCAAATGATCACGAGTGATGGCCGCGGGGCGAGTGATGATCGCGTTGGACTCGCCCATCTGCTTGAGATCCTCGAGCAATGCATACATGTCTGGGTACCCGACTGTGATATCGTCGACGTCAATAGTCAGTAGATTGAACTTTGCCTGCTGCATTAGTGCTCCCATGTCCCGCACATCGGCTAGAGGAGAAAGGCGTGGCGCCACGCGGCCATAACGCTCCATCTCGGTCAATTGCAGCGAGGTGCGTAGTTCGTAGAGCGAGTCGCCTCCCAACATGTTGGCAAAGAACATCCCATCGGGCCTGAGCATGTTCTCAATTCTCTTGAGAGCACCCGGCAGATCATTGATCCAGTGCATCGACAGGTTTGAGAGCACTGCGTCGACGCTGTTGGGCCCGGTGTAGAAGTTCTCCTCATCACTGACCACTCGACTCAGATCGAGGACTTTGTTGAATGGGAGATCAACATCTCGATATAGTACCTCTTTACATGAATCGATCATAGTGATATGGCCCATGCGGCTGCGAACAATTTGAGCATCCTCATTGTCCTTGGCCATTGCTTTCTCAAAGCTACCAGCACCGCTACCCAAGTCGTAAACCTGGGGAAAATCCCGCTTGATGAATGCCAATCGATCCATACTTCGGTTGGCAATCTCATCCCTGAGGTAGTCTACTTGCCGGCTGGCTTCGACATTTGCGGCACCCCGTGCTCGCTGCAGTATTTTATGGGCTCGATTGAAAACCTCGTAGGCTGACCTGACTTGTGTAGGTCTCATGTTCGGTTAATTTTTCAGTGGATTCGTCTTACTAAAAGAAATCGCTATGTCGATAGTGCTCAGGGCTAAAGTGCGACACCCCTATTTGTTGCAGATAATTGCCTCCAGTCTATCTAGTGTAAACAAATCCCTACATTTAGTTATAAGTCAAACCAACGTCGAGATCTATGCTATAAACTCCCAGTATCAGGTCTGGGGACACTTCCTCAATGAGGCAATATTCAATGCTACTTATATCACCCAGGGCACAGAACTTTGTTTAGAAACTTCGGGAGATGCATTGGCACAGGCTCTGCACAGCAACGATGGCAGGACTGACGTCGAGCTGACCGTTGTTAAAGGTAAAAATGACGATTGCTCAATCACCGTGCGTATGGAAAGCGGGGCGTTATCAACTATGAATGTCCAGCAAAGGTTCCATGGCACACTCTTGTCTAAAGGGGACCTAGGTCGGGAGCCAGATATTGGGACAGGACTCTATTGTGGGCTCACTCGTACTCAGGTCAAGCAAATGATCGATGTGTGCGAGCACTACGCATCAATTTCTGAGAAAATACTGGTGGCTATCTCCAGGGAGACTGACGAGACCGGATTGCTGGTGTTCTCCTCAGACCAGGAAGGAGTCTTTACGGAAACAGAATGGGATGTTCAAATCATGAATCAAGAGCTCTCTCAGTCACAGGATAACTACCAGATTCGGCAAGGATCGGCGAAAGTTGGTATCGGCAACCTTCGTCACTTGCTCGACACCCGAGTTTTGAACCATATTTATTTTGGCATTGTGCCTAACGAATGCATAGTCTCGTATCTCTACCCTGACGATGAAGACGACAACTATATTGCAAGCTACTTATCGGTGTCCTACGATTAAGTTACTGGACCTTTGCAGTCAATCGCGATGAGACAAATCGTTGAAACAACTGCGAAACGACTTCACAAGGTGCGCTAGCTGTTGAACTCTTCTTAAATTGCGCCATTAGGCATTGAACTGATACGCCTGATATTCTGGACACATCAGAGTAATGTGCGCTTAGCATGATATGAAGAATATTAATGCGGCTGTCCAAATCAAGAATAATAATGCAATCCTCAGCATCACACCCCAGGGTACACGAAATTAGGCCTTACACTCTATGTGCCCTATAGATCGTTGTATATACTACCACTGGAAAATATAGAAAATCATCTCAGGGTAGCTGATAAATGAAGCGACTGACTTCCGTCAATAGCGATACATGGTAGACAGTGATACACTTGCGGCTTTGCCGACCAGCGCACATCATGACTCAAAGGATAGTCCCCAGGTAGGACTTGGCACACAAACGCTAGAACTGGTAGAGACCCAAGTTCTATTTTTACACAGTTATTACTATATGTTCCCGCCTGCGAGATATAAATACAAGCTACGAGCCTAAATCCAGTTCAAGCTCCGCGGCGAAATCTTCGTCGAGATCATCAGATGCTGGATTCACCGGCTTTTCATTTTCTTGTGATTCCGCACTTTCAGTGTTTGCTGATCGAGGACGCTTGCTCTGGCTTTCAGTGCTGTCCTGCACTGATCGCTTAGCAGAATTCTCGGCGCCTTCATCATCTGAGGGCTCCTTATGAGGCCTTTTCGAGGCTCTACTGCCGGAATCCAAGTCGTTTGTCGAGCTTTCAGCCGGCTCTTCATCGCTTTCTCCGACCGCATCCTCATCTTCATCATCTGATCCCATAAACTCATTGAGCTCGCTGTTCACCTTCTCCCAGTCCAGATCGCCGCGGCTCAAGCTACGGACAAAGCTTTCAGAGATGTCTGAATCATCAAGCTGTTCTTCGTTGACCTGGTCTTCTGCTGGTGGCTCAATAGGATCTGTGACTTCGATAACATGGCCATCCACTGGGACGCGTTTCCAGTCTTCAAGACAGGCAAAGATCCAGCTTGTGCCAACCACTGTGATGCCAGCTCCCGCTGCCATGCGTGCCTTGACGGTGCCACCTGAATTGGCGATTACATGGGTAACCGCAGGCACGAGCTCTGCAACCACTACGGCGCCGAAACTGCGTACCCACTGTACGATATCGGCATTATCTATGCTCACGCCCAGCGGAAACACTCCGCTGAACAGAAAAACTAACCCTGAGAACACTGGACTCTTCATCTTGGGGAGCAGCTTACCGATATCGGGTATCTTTGCCGTCTCCAGCTTCTCTGGCGCATCCCCGAGTTTGTGATAATACTCTTCATGAATCTTGGTTAGCAGCTTGCCGAGGTGCTCGAGTTCGTTGTCGTTGTCAGACAGCACATCATCATTTCCAGGGGTCACCAGACCCGATCGCTTCGGCAGGAACCCCGAGTTGATGTCGCCCGTGCCGGCAAAGAAGTTGTACGGAAATACGCGCACAAGGTGAGGGCTCCAGCCCCACACGTCTCCACGGTCATCGATGATCGTGACCAGGTCCGTAGTGACCGGGAACAGGCGAGAGATATTCTTCTGGATAAGGCTGCCGCTCTCCTCGCGACCAAGGATGCGGTCTCCAAAATACTTGCCGTCTGGGTCTACGATTTTGGCGATCTCCAGTGCGTAGGCCTTGGTAGCCATCGTGTAGATGTGCAGTTCGAACAGCTTGGAGACCTTATCAAGGAATTCCATGAGGCCGGGACGCAGCTTGATGTAGTATGAGCAGCTGACGGTGCCTTCTCGCCGCTGCTCGCGTAATGTGAACGACTTGACGTCTTTTACGGCCTCGTGGTTTGGGGCACTTTTGTCGTTGATCCACTGGCCGATCTGCGGATCCACGGCGGCGTGAATGATGGTCTGATCGAGGTCTACAATCAAAATCAGTTTCTTTTCCAACAGCAGCCGCGACGTCGAGCTGTGCTCCAGACGCTCAGCCTCATTTCGCGACACCGTCAGGCCCTGGGTACCGTGAGACATGGCGATCGGCGCCCTGTCGGTGTCAGAGTAGCCCATATAATCCTTATTGTCGAGGGCGATGCCGCAAATCGCGCACAGACCGCCGTACTGCACGCTGTGATCGCACGCCTCGACCACGCGCAGAACCGGCGGTTTGGAGTCATTCAGCCGCTCCCCTTTCTTCACTAAAAACTCACTGAGTGTACCGTCGAACGGAGACTCAAAAGTCCCGTAGAACTCCCTCGTGACCATAATATCTTTACCGTTTTCGTCGACGCCGTCCGCCGCAAGGTTCCAGTACTTGTACTGTAACAATGGGTCGTGCTTCTTTACTTCTGCCCCTTCAGTGGCCACTAATCGCGCTATTTCAACCGGATAAATCAGGCTTTCAGGCAGCCTAATGTCTTGACTCATGGCGTAAGCGACAAGTGTAAAGCACAATATTTGTGAGGTATGGTAATCCCAGTGGGGAATTTCCGCCAAGCTAGCACGGGGCTTGTAAAACTGGCCTGATGGGCTATTTAGAGTATTTATTGGCGACTGTAGACTAGCAAAGTAATGTTAGATCCTAGCTGCGATACATACGGGACGCCCAATCACGCCGAGCAGAGCTCTAAATTTCGTATTTCCAGCAGTTGCTCGATTTTTCACTGCGTGTCCAATCACCCAATCGCCCCCTGCAACCTTGTCCAGTGGCGTAGGCAGGCAAATGCAGACCCTCACTAGCTGATGCAAAAGCCACAATTAGTCTAAATAGGCACAGTCTGCACCGTGCATCAGATATAAATAACTACGACAGCACGGACGGCCGCTGAGGTGGTACTGGCCGCGGTGCTAGATACCTGTTGCCTTCCTGGTCGTAACGCACGAGATCCTCCTCCTGTATGTCGTAGAACTCATCGACGCTCTCAGAGATTGCAGCGACGACCTCGGCGAAAAGGGTCTGCAGCTCCAGTGCCAGTTCTCGCATGCGACGTCGCTTGAGGCCATCAGCCAGGTTTTGCGCATCGGGCCTCGTGCTATTGACACGGTCCATCAGCCGACCCATTGAGGCAACCAGATACTCCTCCTCATAGACAGTGCCCTTCTTGCCGCGAGCCCTTTTGCGTTCCTCACGACGCCGGTTCTTTTGTGTGCGTCGGCTGGCCCCTGTCTGCGCAGTGCCACCAGTCTTATCAGTGTATCGAGTCATGAAAGAAGCATGGGTTGTTTCGGTACCCGCAATTGACATAGTGTCCTCGAATTCATTGGCAGTGTGTTCAGTAAACTCTTTCGATACCTCTTGTCGTTTGGCTCGTAACTCTCGTAGCCTGTTAAGCTGAGAAGGAATCTGCTTCCGACAATCTGCCAGCAGCTCTTGCACTACACCAAAATTTTCTCGCAGTGACTCGTCCACGATTTCGCAGAGTTCTGCATTTGTGGCTAGCAGGATTGCGTCGTCGTAGCGGTACGCTCGACCGTAATACTCGCAGGCAAGGTCTGGCTGCTTCAAGTGATATGCGTATACCTCAGCGGCATCGTGGAATTTCTTCAGCGCAACGCACGACTCAGCCAAATCTAGCGCTCTAGAGGGGTCTAACGAAAGGGCACGCCTCCAATCTCCCCGTAGTGTATAGGCATCTACAGCCTGTTCCTTGAGTCCAAGATACTCAAAGTTCAGCCCAGCTTCCTCATAACGTGCTTTCTGCAACAGATAGTCCGCTTGAACTCTGAGGATTTTGTTCTCTCGCGCATCTCCTCGGAGGAGCACTAGAGCTTCATCATAGAGCTCGTGGCGCTCTACGTACTCGATTATCTCCTCGTCAGATGCGTTTTCGTCCTTGAGGAGGCAGCCAAGAGCCTTCTTGTAGTTGCGAAGATAGTCATCAATGACGAACCTCCTTCGCATTTCGTTCTCCTTATCCCGAGCTCGAAGGAACGCTAGATATTCTTTAGGATCCTTTTGAGCTTGCTGAGCCACGGTCAAGGCTAATTGCAAGTCATACATTCCTAGTGCAGTTTTATAGAGCATTTCAGCGTCAGTAAGGAACACAAGATGCTGTATGTCCTTTTCATCCTTACAGATGGCCAAGGCGTTTTGCAAGTCAGGAGGATTCTTGCAGGCCAATGCGGTGATTTTGTTTTTGATGCTGCTCACTTTATCTCTCACCAAGTCGCATATACGATTCGCTTTCCCTTTAACGTCTCTGTGCTCCTGAGTTGATATGCTAGTATCTCGGTATTTAGTTTCCACCACATCCTCATCTTTGAGAGCTCCTAAGAATAAGTCAATGTAGTCCTCACTTAGAGAATCCAAGAAGTGAGTGATGTTCTTCTCAAAGAGCTCTGGTGCATAGTCATACAAAAAGTTTAGATCAATGCGATGAACACGGCAATACGAATAGGCAGCCTTATAATCCAGATCCCTAATACGCTCACGAATTTTGGTAAGAACAAACATACGGGGGTAAATGGTCTCTAGGTTTCCACGTAGAGCTTGTAAAATAACCTGCATCCGTGATGGCACGGCTGTGACAAGAAGAGAACCGCGTTCAATCTCACGACACTGCTCTGTAGACACATCGTCGTCCGGGACTACAATGTCACTCAAATGAATGAACTTCAGCATAGTAGGGGTTGTGACAAGTAGGTGGTTATTCGTCAAAATCATGGATGTAATTCCACGAGCCAAGATACGAGGCGAGAGATTTTCCGATACGTACAGTGCACCCTTCTCAGTCAAACCGAAAACGGCCTCCTCAGAAACGCAAAAATCTACGCAGCGCTGTCCTAACTTTCCTCGGAGTGCGCCTTCAAAGTCGTAGACATCTCCGTCAATAGCTTCATAAAAGTCGCCTTTCAAAAGCATGATGTTCGAAGGAGTCTCAACTGGAACCCCATCAACTGTGAGAAGACTTCTTCCTGAATCATCATCGCTCAAGACCACCAAGCCAGCCGAACCATATGCAGCCTGTCGTGGTGCACCCTCCACAGTTAAGCGGGTCCCGTCACTCAGGACCACGCCATCACACGTAGTGATTGCGAGGTTCTGGCTTGTCTCATCTACCGCAACGTGAATGGCCTCGTGCACTTGAAGTTTGGATTTGCTTAAGGGGGGAGGAATATTGAACTTTCCCAATGGGGTCACTAATACCTGCTCCCCATCGATGACAGCAACGGTACCCTCATCGTTTGGAGATTTTGTGGGGCCACCAAATATTCCAATAGCAAAAGTATGGGTCTCAACAATCTCGCCCCATTGTATCATGAGAGTGCGCTTCTCTGGATGCCATTTGATCCAGGTTATATTCTCTTCTTGGCAGGTATGAGATCGCAGAACCTGTTTACGGTACCAATGGTAGTTTTTGGTCGTCCAAAGCTCTACAAATTTCTCGTACTGCACGGCAAGAATGTCAGAGTCGAAGCTCCAGGACAGGCCACGCACTTTTGCGTCTGTAGGGAGTTTGAACTCATACCTTCTAAGTCCATTACGTTCAAAAAATATCACTTGCTGTTTCGATTCCTGAACAGAAGCAATAATAGAACCAGAAGGTCGCCAAGCAACAAGATCAGTCTGGTAATCACAAGGCTCAGAGACGCTAGATAAGACGCCCTCTCTGTTGAAAATCCTCAATACACGACGCTGGTCCTCAATGGAAGATAATGCAACGTACTCGCCATCTCCTCTCCAGGAAATGTTATACTTTCCAGAATCATCAGGGTTTAACACACCACTGTCGACTTTTTCTGGCATAGTGGGATCTCTTACCGCCTTCGCACCTCGGCCCTGGAATTGGGTCTCCTTTTTGCCCCATCCAACGTTGACATGTTTCGACAATTTGAGATCCTCGGGGGCGTAAGTGTGTTCCGAGATGAGATCCATGTCTCTAGATAAGAATATTGATTTTTCTTTGGTTGATATCATTAAAATTTCACCATCAGGGCTCCATTCTGCAGCAGCGATCTCAGCGTCAAGTCCACCAACAATTATGGCACCATCCGCACTGGCCTGAACTATATCTCCATTGGATAAAACATAGATAGATGGTTCAGAGGCTAGTACTGTAACTATGTCTGCCCCAGGCCATGCGGGCCATTCAATCCAGTCTGTGGTCGATTTTTCATGGACATGAATATTTTCTCCATCGTTGAAAGCCAACAGGGGGAGTCCATCTGCATTAACAGCGACATTTACTAGCTTAAATGGACATCGTTCTTGAGCACGAATTAACGAACGGTGCACAGGGATCAAATTTCGCATCACCCAGATTCGATTATGTAATTCTTTTTGGAACTGTTAAGGCATAAATGAGGAAACTAACCTGCCTGAACGGATTGTTGGCTACTCACATACAAACGTGAATTCAATAGATCAGTTTATGTACACTGTATATAATTAGGTAGATAGAACTACGGTGTGAACGAACGGGGTGCATATAAAGAAATTAGGAGGCTCTACATTGAGAAAGCCTCCTCGTAATATTGAACATAGTTAGGTGTCTTCAGAATATTTCTGCTGACAGCCTTGCGAATTGCGTCCGACATAGGCGGGGGACCACAGGTGAAGAACATAAGGCTTCCACTAGAGTTAACAACAGAGTTTGTAACCAGCTCATTGAAATCGGCACAGAAGTGAACTTTCTCGATGGGAAGGCCACCCAAGCTATCTGCTTTCTCTGAATATTTGCTCTCATCCTTCTCATCAGTGGATGAATTAGAACCAGAGCTGGCACCTGATAGAGCTGCTTTCGAATCTGGCAAATAAATAGTCAAATTGACCCGGGAGTCGGCCATCATCTTTTGTACTTCAACATGGAATATATCAAGGATGGCGGGGTGGGAAATGCACCAGTTTATGTAGAAAGTCTCATTACCAGCTTCATTCAAGAAATGATTGAGATGACCATAAACACTAGTCATGCCGACTCCACCTGCAAATAAAACAACCTCATCAAACTTACCAGCAGGAAGAGGTACTCCATAGGGCCCGTCGAGCCATATCCGTTTCGTCATCTCTCCACCTTTCGCGACTGCTTCATCGTAAATGCGTTTGGTCATGCCATTCATAACACGGTTATAAAACTTGATAGTTTTGGGCTCATCGGAGGGCACCACAGATAGAGGGTGACTTTGCCAGAAACGAACGGGGTCTGCGTAGTGTATAAAGCAGTAGGAACCGCTTACAGGCTTCCATAAACCGTGGAAATCTACTGTGAGCTCAAGATAGCCATTAGGGTGTGCCTTGACGTGTGCCTTATTGTTCAGCCCACCTGCAACAATGCGACCCAGGCGAACGGCCCTATCGAATGCCCAAATAGCCCAAACTGTGTAACACTGCTCAAGACCTTCATGAACTTTTGCGTGATACCACACACCAATAACGCATACAACTGCGAAAATGATATGAATTACCAAGAAGACCTCGTATCGAGGTGCACGGAAAGTTTTGCTTCCTTGGGTGCAAAGAATACCCATGCAGATGAGAGCAACTATGCCCCATCTCCACCAGCCAGAATTAACACGATTGCGAATAGTTCCATCGGAATAATCAGCGACATTATAAGCAAACGCGTGAACGAAGCCTGTGAGTAAGAATAAGCGACCAATCCAACGGTGCCAGTGATTGAAGATCTCGTACTGCCACCCCGTTAGCCAAATTAAAAAGTTATTGCGTCCTGCGAACAAAAACAAAAGAGGCATTTGGTACATCAGAATGGCACCTGCGCGCCATCCAACATATCCGCCAATATAATCTGAACGTTTTGTAGAAGTGACAGGACCAAGATAAACGGGGAAATGAACAGCCAGACAAATCACACACACGACCACGTATCCAAAAATCAGGAATGCATGAAATCGCGGAGGCACGTTTATTTTGATGTAACGAAGCATTCGGTATGGCTCTGATCTATGCTTGCGAATGAGGGCGGGAAGTACGATCCAGCGACGCAAATAACGTGAAATCGGGTTGTTAGCAACCAAACGAGCGCCTACCGGCACAAACCAAGACAGAAAGTTGAAGATTATTTGAATACCCATAACACCGACAACATAGGCAAGAGTAGTTTGACCCAAGGTATCCGCCCAGCGATGCTGCCAGCTCCATTCAAGTGCAGCGTCAACATTATTCTCGGTAACCCATTGAGGTCTAGGAAGGAACGCCCCAGACTTGGTGGAATTAGCTTCCTTGTAACTTTGAGTTACTGGATCAGACTTTCGCATATCTAGCAACTCCTGAACTGTATGAGAAGGTTCTCCATCTCCTTTAGATTTCTCGATCCAATAACTAAAGGAGTCCTCATAAGTATTAATACCAAGGGATCTGTTCACATTTGATGCAACGAAGCATTCAATCAAGGAGCGCTGATAGTCCAAACTATCAAAGAGACACTCAGCTTGTTTCTTGGAGTCCTTCTGTGGGCACGCTGCTGTGATGGCCGCATTCTTGAGGGTATCTTTAGAGCAGAAACGGTACCAATAATCGACAGGAGGCTTTGCCAACGCAATATTCAGCAGCCCTAATAGTAGCAACGTGACTCTCATGATGGCCCGCTCGATAATTAACTCGATTCAAGGATCGAGTATTTAAGGGATCTTCAGCATGCATGAAGCAGCGATCATGCACTGATGTTATATCTGCAATGCATGGTCTGCAGCGCCCATATGTTATGAGCTCTTGGAATCCATGTAAGCCAACATTGAGTTTCAGACAAACGGCCACCTAACCATCGAACGTGAGTAGAGAAGTACCACGTTATTCCCTAGTCGTTAACTTCAGTTTTCACAGCGGGGCTTCGTCGCATGCAGATGCAAAAGATAGATGATACATCGATGACAAACTACAATCAATTGCTTTAGTTGATTGTGGGGCGAACGGCTGCAGAAGCGGTCTACCGATCCTAGGAGCCCAGCTGGTGTTGTCATACTTGGGGCTCCAGAGTTCGGTGCATTGTAGAGAGATTCTCATACTAGGAATGTGGATGGACAGGGCTTTATTAGAGCGTTTTGGAGGGTTTAGGCTAAGTCCTATGTAAAATGTCTAGTAAGAGGGTTGTTCCGCGCATCTAGATCTTGCTGGCGACTTGGGAAAATGTGCAAGAAAAGTGCCAGAACCACAGCCTTATACGTTCTAAGAGTTATGCCTAGAGTCCGTTAAGTGCGAGTCAAGGCTTAGGTCGTGAGGGCGTATTCTGTTGGCGTGTTTAATTTGAAACCAATTGCTTCCATCGATACATTAAGGTTAGGGTAACTTTGCCGTACAACGGGTTCTCCTTGCATTCATAGCTTAAGGCGCTCAATGCATTTCACGAGGAGTTTTTAAAACGTGGAATACACTGGCTGGTGATCGTGAGGCAATACTATAAAAATTAAGTTCAGCAGATGAGATCTTCATAGCCTGATTGTACAAGCGTATGCAGCCAAGAAAAATGCCTAGTAACCGGTGCAGGTACGGCGCTTGGCATACGCATCCAAAGAATTCAAGGGATGATCAAATAAACTGTCAACACAAGCTTTAGCAAGCAAGTATTTGGACCGGGGAGGCGTCAAATATTGACACCAGTTGATGTAGCTCACAGCATTCATGCAATGCTTGCAAATTGATGTGATCGATACCAGCACTCATATTACATAAGGGGATGAATGAGCCGCTTTTCTGGGCACACCAGAACTTTTCAATTATCAAGATGGCAATCGTTACAGATGGGACTCAGTATGGCGCTCCAATTACTGAGAAGCAGTATTTAGGCCCATAGATACTCTCAGATTGGTGTGCATACTGCGTTGGGACGAAGTTGCTTATTCAATTAGCGATATTGATCGATCTTAGTACACATGATGCAGACCAGTCTGTCGCGTGTTCAATTGGCCAAGCTTAACTCGGTTCTCCGAGTTCAGTGAAGATGCCGGCGGCGCAGTGCCCCGCATAATCATAATCCTCTATGTGCGATGTTGCCTATTAGGACCAAAACTAGTTTCAAACTCAATGGACACTTATCATTGATAGAGGTTATGGTTAGAGGTTAGAGCTCAGCGCCAACGATGCTACGATGTTAGTTGCGCCGTACATTACTAGATTCGATCATAGTGCTGAAAGTCAGAAGCGTTTTCAGTGGACAGATGACAGATATCGTCTATCAGATATATATTCTTTAAAGTCATAAGATCCAGTATCGACGTACTGATGGAGTATTCACCAAGACTGACTTCCTATCGATCCTTGTAGAGCCATGTTGGCAGATAGACTGCGTATAATATATCGTCTTCGATCACTGCAGTCTGTAGACGGTAACTATGATGCACGATCTACTTGACCCAGTGTGTTCGATTTTGGGCATGCGGCCAACATGTGCCATCCCCATCATTTTCGAACTATCTACGTTATAGGGATCCGAATGGTGAGTACAGTAAATCATCGACTTACCAGCTCTTGATCCTAAAGCTACATCATGAGAAAAGAAAAGCTCGTAAGACGCTAACATGTGGGTTGGTTGAGTAGCACAGCATCCATTAGGTACGATCGAGTAGCCATATCGTGTTTTCAATAAGTGCTTAATGGTCATGATCGTACTACATGAGCAAGTCCCTAGTGACCTCAGAAACTTGAGGCCACGAGATGAAACATAAACATGCAAATTGGAGAACAGCATAGATAAAACTATAGAAGGTAGAGGGAACCAAATGATATCATTATACAGCTCAAAGGTGCTCTCGTTTACAGAGGATATACGATCTCAAGGGAAGTGAAGATCCAACGCCTTGGACGCAGAACTGGTAGGTGGATCGAGATTATTTGCGTGCGATGATGGAGACCTTGTAGATTTGATTTTAGGTTGGACAAGAGAACATATCAGTAAATTTAGAGTGACGGTCAGGCTCCGTTGTCATTAACGCTTGCCACGTGTGACCCTTGATCTATGCAAACACTAGACAACGAGAAATTTAGTATCAGAACGCAGATATTCTAGATGGCTCAATATTATAATTATGAGTGGCTGTGCTTGAAGTGGATTCTCCTATCAAAACTATGTTTCCTCAGAATGTGCACACGTGTGTCGGGTCCCTCCAGCTTTCAATCTTAGCATGACTTCTGTAATTTTAGCAATAGCCCAGTTTAGTTCTTCTTGGTTTCATTGTGAGAAAGGGTTACGAAGTTTGGCAACCTGAAGGCTCCGCGACATGTCTTGGGGCGCCTGTAGCAAGGACTTGACGGATATGGTTTATACGGGCGATTAAACTCAATCGAATATTAAATGTGTCGATATCTAAGCTTCGAGTCAGCTAATTACAGTTACTTGCTAGTGTCTGTGAACAGCATTGTATGGCCTTGCTGAAATCTGACATGCGTTGAAGAGTAACGAGAGCATGTTTCAAGTTTTGCCTTAGCACTTCGACGTGACGAAGATGCGTCAGCAATACAAGTCACGGACCACCGGACTCGCTTATCCAACGGTAGCCTTCCATGCTAAATAGCCGGTGAGGCAACTCGTTCTGCCATGCCCTTCCAGGGTCAACAAAGAAGCATAGTGGGAGTGTGAAGCCCGGGGTTTTCAAATGAACAGTCAAGATTCACCGGGGCTTATCACTGACGGAGGTCTAGAACTTGGATTGATCCTCGCAGCCATATCAGCATGGTATAGTGCCGGAAAAATAATCGCAGAGTGGTCAGTAAATAAGCCCGGCCGATACGAAACCCCCGAGGCAATGACGACGTATCATGCAGGATTGCCAATTCTGATAGGTAAGATGCAGGGGTGCGGATTGACTTAACGGTCTTTGTGACAATCAACGGGAACCTGTGTCACTAAAATATCGGCCAGAAAACCAAGAGGACGGTCCTGGAGGCGGCATTCGAGGTCGATTGATTGCGTGATTCGAGTAATAATTATCCAGCCATCTGCTCAATCGGGGAAGCTGCAGCTCCGAACAGGATCGGGACCGCGTAGGTTCGTTATTGAATGGACATTGTTAGCATCTTTGGCACTATAGACTTTAGAATTAGCCGACAATTCGCCTGCGGGTGTCAATATGCAGGGAGTTAAAAATTTTCGTGCAGCAGCATATGCACCCCATGCGTGATAAGCTGCGGGCCACTGGAACTCGAAATCACCTTAGCCCAAACAGAATCGCAAAAGCTGGCAGGTTTTCCGCACCACCGCATTTCGATGTGTATAAAACTGCTCGATTTGCGCCCCCCAGGGCCGCCGAAAGTCGATTTACTAAGCGGTGCATACGACCCCAAGCCTACGCACGCAGAGGGTGTTATCGGAGGGGAGTGAAAATCTTGTCGCGTTACCTTGAACAGTAATCCTACGTTCATTGAGCTAATTGAGACCACTAGATTACCCGAAAAGATCTCAAATGTCCTCATATTCTGCACGTGACGCTCACCGTCGAGGATCCATCGTTCCTCCGTTAGCTGGGGTCGACCGTCCGGCCCTAGAGGTTGTCCCGGACAAGTGCGATGTCCTGATTTGCGGCACCGGACTGGCCGAATCGATTCTGGCTGCGGCATTGGCGTGGCAGGGCACCGATGTGCTCCACATTGACTCCAATCCGTTTTACGGTGACGCTTGGGCCTGCCTGTCGCAAAAGGAGCTGCAGAACTTCATCTCCGAGCGTTACGACAGCTCGGCCCTCCTCGAGACGCTGGCTAGTGCGCAAATGTACGCTCCCCGCAAGGACAAGCGGCTAATCCTCGATCTCAGTCCCCATATCTTGTTCGCCAAGAGCGATATGCTCGATCTGCTGGTCAAAAGCCGGGTGTTCAAGTACCTTGAATTCAAGGCTTTGGGCCAATTTCACACTTTTGAGAAGGATAGCTTTGAGAAAGTGAGTGGGAACAAGGAGGCGATTTTCACCGACCAGAGCCTCACTCCGACCACCAAACGGAGGCTCATGAAGTTCATCAAGTGGGTGTTCGAGGGCCAGGTCGACGACAAGACTGCCGAGGACCTGCGCAACGTCAGTGCCCACAAGCTGCTGTCTGAGCAGTTCAAGCTCGAGGACCAGCAGATCCAGGAACTGGTGATCGCCATCGGACTGTGCGACACTGTCGATGTGCCGGCATCCAGGGCAATCAAGAGAATCCGCCGATACCTTCTCAGCCTGGACATTTACGGCCACTTCCCGGTCTTGTACTCGATGTACGGCTCCGGCGGTGAGCTGAGCCAGGCGTTTTGCCGCAGCGCTGCCGTGGCCGGGGCCACCTACAAATTGAGCACGAAACTAGAGGACTACAACCCCGAGACCCAGATTGCGACCTTGAGCGATGGGTCTCGCATCCAGGTTGCCGAGAAGGTGGTGCTCTCACAGACCCAGTCTACCTCGCTGAACCTCAAGTCGAACAAGAACCAGGAAACCGCGGGACATGTGACACGCTTGGTGGCAGTGGTGTCCAACGAGTGCAAGGAGTGGTTCGCCGAGAAGGAGAGCGCTGCCGTGGTGGTGTTCCCCCCTGGGTCGCTGCCAAATAACAAGTCGGCAGTGCACACCATCGTGTACGGACCTGGTGCGGGATGCGTGCCCCAGGGCCACAGCTGCTGGTACCTTAGCTCTCACGAGCCAGACGAGCGAACCGCCCGGCAGGACCTGGGCGATGCTCTCGAGCGCCTAGAAGCGACAATTCTGCGCGAGTCATCGACCGAGTTCGATCTGGGAGAGCTTTCTGCTAGCGATGTGTCGTTCAAGCCCGACGGCACCCCGGTGGTCTCCTCAGTGCGATTGGGCCAGAGCATGAGCACGTTCGTTCCGCGCAACAAGCTCCACTATTTGGTGAAATTGTGCTATCGCCAAGCCACCTCCTCCAAAGTTGAGGAGCCATTCGAACACAGTCGCAACGTTCTGTTCTCCCCGCTGCAGTTGGCAGAGATCTCCTACGACGGTGTCATTTCGCAAGCTCGCAAGCTCTATGAGTCAATTGTGGGTTCAGACGATGACTTCTTCGACGTTGATTTCGAGGACGAAAATGACGAGAGCCCGCAGCTCGGAGTTGGAAGCCTCGACGAAGACGTCATGCACATGGAGATTTAACCCTATACAAAACCTAATTGGCGTTATGCTGGCTTTAACGTATTTAATAAATAAACTCAATAATGAGAACCTGGCCACAGCCGCAGCAAGTTGTGGCATAATAAATAGCTCAGCATTCGAGCAGCGTAGATAGTTCGTCCGCCTGCAGTTTGAGGTTCTGGATCTTGTCGAGGGCCGCGGCATCGAGGGGCCCGACCGCAGCGGAAATTTGGGACAACTCCTCGAAAATCAGGTCCAGCTGGGCTAACAGCTGCTTTCTCTGACGGAGCTCCACGCCAGCATCAACGTATTCCTTTCGTGCTCGTGTGATTTTATCCTCGAGCTCCAGACACGAGTCAGGGTTGGTGAAATCAATGCCTTCCTGATCAGGCAGCCTAATCCATCCTTCTTTGATCAGATCAGCGGGAATATTAAAGATATTCCGCATAGCGTACACCTCAAATTTGTCAAAACACTCGTCCACGCTGTCTTGGAGAAGCTTGCGCAGTTTGTCCATTCCCGACTCTAATTCGCCCTGATATCGATTTGTTTCTAGAGGAGCGTCGAGCTTTGACTCGGTTTTCGTCATAAAGCTCTCAACCGCGGCAATCGAGCTCGCAGCTATGGCATTGACGCTATTTATTATATCGTCCACAACTTTGAGGGGAGAAAACCCAAACAGCTCCTGGATAAATGGCCCGCTGCGCACAAAATCGTTGTCCATCAATCTGTCAACACAGTCTTATCTAATGGCATGACCGCGAAATAAACATCACTATGTTACATAATACATTTACCACAGCATCTCTATGAGCTTGAAGAAAGCCAAAGCGCTTTTGCAGAAGGACAATGATCCGGAGGGTGCGCTCGACGAGCTTACAGAGGTACTGAGATCAAAGCCAAATGACTACAATGCAATTCTCCTCAAGGGCAAGGCCTTTCAAACTCTCGAGAGGCGCCACGAAGCGCTAGACGCATATACTGAGGCTTCGAAACTCGAGCCGACCAAGCCGTTTGCCTGGAAAGGCCTGATTGGGTTAGCTACCAATGGCAAAAACTGTACAAAGCTGCTGCACGCCACAGAAGGTCTGGTACAGGCGCTGGAGGCCGAAGACCCGCAAAAGAACCTCGATATTGCCACAGATGCCTGGAACAAGACATGCAGTTTCATCAGGAAGAATGGAGATACCGCAGAAAAGCATCGTCTGCTCCGTGCGCAGCTGCCAGGTAGCCCTGCATACTCTTATTTACATGCTCGCATGCCTCCAGAGTCACTGATTCTCAATACCCTCATCAAGGACAACTCCAAGGAACTAAATAAGGCACTCAGTCGACTCAAAGTCCGGGCCAAGCAGAATATCAGCCTCAAAACGGCCGACGTGGAAGCTGAAGAACTCAAACTACGCAAGAACTCAGACCTGGAAAGCCTCTATCAGCAACTAGCCAACTCAAATGATGCTTCAGATGAGGCGAGGTACTCTGCCGAGGCCGAGCTCCTTGAATTCCAGTACAGGATGCTGGAGTTGCTGCCCACTCAGGAAAAGCCTAAACTGGCAGAAACCATCAAAGATCAGGCCAGCAGTTTAGTTCTTTTCAACACCCCTCAGCCTCTGGCATTTCTGGTCCATTTCGTATGGTCAGACGTCAAAAGCTACGAGGATTTTGACCCTACTCTCCTTCTTAAGTTTAAGGAGTTATTTCCCGAAAATGGGCTGTCTAATATCATCGACGCGTTCCTTCATAGTGTGCTCAATCCCTTCAAGCTCATGCAGGAGGATGGCGAGCAAGAACTCCTTTGGTCACACCAGGAGATTGTAGATGCGTTCAACGTCGGACTCCAGACGGCCTCAAGCAATATGTTAGCCAACCGTATTGTTGCAGACTACTATATGCAATCAGAAGACTATGAGAAAGCTGCAGACTACGCCAAAGAAGGTCTGAAACTGTGTGTTCTAACTACCAATATCACCTCGGTAAGTTTCCCTAATTCCAAGCTCGCATTCAGCCTTATATTGGGTACTTCTTACATTTATTATCAGGCGCCAAAGAACTTTGGCCTTGCGTCAAAGCTGTTCAAGAGTGTGCTCGAACAAGAACCAGAAAATGTCGATGCCAAAGTTGCAAGTGCTCTGCTCCTACTTCAAACCAATGAACTTGAGCGCGCTCAGGCTGAGCTGGAGGAGCTCGTAGCAGCTCATCCACAAAACTATACCGCTCTCTCCGAACTAGCGTGGTGTCAAATTAGAACAGGAGACTATGTTCATGGACAAGAGAATACCAAAAAGTGTCTGGAACTAGTTTTAGCCAAAGGCTCGGCACAACAAATTGCAGATAGGAGAGCGATGCTATTTTGGAGGCTTGGCTATTCATTCTGGGCGACCAAAGATTACAAACAGGCTTATGACAATTTTGTAACCGCCCTCCAGCAAAACCCTAGCTTTGCTCCTGCCTACACATACTTGGGACTGTTTTACAGTAGTAAAGGTGACGAGTCTCGTGCAAAACGTTGTTTTTACAAAGCTTTAGAGATTGACAACGGTGAGGTGATTGCTGGTTATAGGTTGGCTTCAGATTTTGCTGATCAGAGTCAGTGGGATCTCGTGGAAATCGTCACTTCCCGCGTACTCGACTCCGACAAGAATCTCGATCCAGTATCTGGCGAAAGGATTGACTGGCCGTACAGGGCGATGGGCATTGCCTGTTTGAACCGCCGTGACTATTCTGAAGCTGTCAAGTATTTCCAACAATGTCTTAGGTTGGTACCTCAAGACGCGAACTCATGGGTCGGTCTTGGTGAAGCCTATATTCATAGTGGACGGTACAGTTCGGCGGTGAAGGCATTGACCCGCGCGCTCGAATTGGATCTCAATAATCTGAGCGCTCTCTACGAACTCAGTGTAGCTCAACGCGAAACCCTCCAGTTTTCTGAGGCTGCTAAATCTCTCCAAAAAGCCCTACAGCTGAACGATAGTTTGGAACTTCAGGGTGCGCTGGTGGAGACCTATGTCCATGCGGCTAATTCATATCTCGGCGACTCATTCTTGGGTGATGCAATTGATACTGCTAAAACTGCTATAGTGCAGGGATTACAAGCACTCAAGAGCAACCCAAATTATGCCGGAATCTGGTCAAGTCTCGCTAGTGGGGTCGAGGTGTTTCTGATGGCACAATCACATGAAGATAAAGTTCCGTTTGATGAATTGCACCAATTGTGTGACCTGGCCAAGGTAAAAGTTGATGACTCCGATAAGGAAGCATTTTTCTTGTCCATTATGATACTTTGCTGCGAGCAGGCTCAAGATAACGCTGGAGAGAGTCGTGGCAGCAGAGCAGTCGCTGCATTTAATGTGGGTCTTGCACACCTTAAAGCATTCACAATGTATCATGCTTCTCAAGATCATCATCGCCCCAAGGCTGTCAAGTATTTGCAGCAGGCTTTAACTCTTGAGAGACGCAATCATTCATACTGGAGTACCTATGGTGTTGCTATCCAGTCACTCAACCCGCGTATTGCTCAACATTGCTTCATCCGCAGTCTCAATCTGTTCCCTAGAGAACCTATCACCTGGGCTAACCTGGGACTTTTGTACTTGAGCCACGGTATATTAGATCTGGCATCTGAGGCATTTGATAGAGCTCTGAGCGTCGAGCCTGACGAGGCCGCATCATGGGTCGGTCAGGCACTGGGTGAATATCTTAGTGGAAAGAATACCACTCAAGTCATGCGCTTGTTTGAGCACTCATACTTAATCTCCTCTGGTAAAGATCGCATCTCTAAGCTCCTTCTCGGTGTATTCGCTTTTATTACGGCAAAGAACAGCGGCAAAGTCGATCATGTGGCAGTTGGCGCTCTTGAAAAGCTGCTTGCCCTCGATCCAAAGAATCGTCAAGCATTGCTTTATTACGGTCTTTTACTTGAGCGCTCTGGTTCCTTTGAAGAGAGTGCGAAGCAACTATCACGCTTGATTGATGTACCAGGGACGAATAAAGCTTCGATCTATTGCGACCTCGCTCGACTCCATCTAGGAAATCATGATTGGGATGGAGCTATACAATTTGCTACCCAGTCTCTCGAGGAGAATCCTGATGAGGAGCGGGTTCAGTTATCAGCTATTCTTACCAGTGGGCTGGCGTACTATTTCAATAAGGATTTCGATTCTGCTTTGGAGATGTTCACGACAGCACTCGAATTGACTGATCATAGCCAGGATGTGGTAGTTCTACTAGTCCAAGTTCTATGGGAAAGCGGCGGGGATGATGCTCGTGATGCCGCTACTGAACAGCTATTTGAGAGTGTGGAGAATAAGGGATCCTCTGTTCAAGTTTCCCTGCTTCTTGGTATAATTGGGTTCCTGAACTCAGACTCCGATATTGTTTCTGCAACTATCGAGGAACTTCAGAATCTACCTATCGAAGCACTGAAAAATGATACTGCAGGAGATATCGCGATAGTCTCATCAAAACTGCAGGACTCAGCTGGTCCTTTATATCGAGACCTCTTCTTTAATCCCACGAAATATAGCATTTGGAAGGAGGTCGATAAGGAAATTGCCTTGGATGTGGCCCAAACAAATGAGATTTCCTGCAATGAATTGAGTGACGCATATACTGCTGTTGAATCCCTTGAGGCCTCAAGGAGAGCTGTATTTTATTCACCAGCCAGTGAAAAAGCCTGGAATGGACTGGCAAGATGTGCTGCTAATGTTCCTGTGCAGGAACAGGCGAATGAGCTTACCCAGCTCGGTATTTAATTGTTAGAATCTATGTTATATACTATATTCAAGAAATCGTTCAGCGAGCTGTTTAACAAAGTCGTACTCGCATCTGATGACGATATCGGTTTGTGAAGTAAAAAAAATATGCGAACTCTGTGGATTGAACACAGGACCTCCAGATAACTTGACTGAACAACTTCAGTCTGGCGCTCTCCCAACTGAGCTAAGTCCGCATCTTGAAACGCAAGAGGAAACCTGTATTCTCTAATTTTTAAGGAATCCACTGAGCTGCCAACTCATCGCTAGCCAACAATCAAGATCCTCTCAGTTACTATCAAAAGTATAGAAATAAGCCAATATCAATATTAAGATTATGTATGGTCTGTGAATGTTAGTTGTACCAGTTGTGATAAAAATAGCACTTCTGTCACAGTGTCCGAGCCACGAACTAGTTTTTGATCTTAATTGGATACTCTCCCTCGATTTATATGCATAAGTCTGTTCCGAGCATTGAAAGTAGCTACCATATAGCTCCTATATTTTCGTATGCACCCCAGAGCACATGACCAAGTATTTCATGTGTAATAATTCATAATAGCCTATCACGATGACCACCTGGGGAACGAAATCACTCGATTCTGTACATGAGGCCACAGACGCCAACGACCTGACTTCAGCATACGCCAATTGGGCGAATACTTATGATCAGGAGACTGCATCACTGGGGTACATGCTTCCGTATTTCGTGACGTCCTGGATTTCTCGCTACATTCCCATCGGTGAGGGGCCACTTTTAGATGCTGGCTGTGGCACTGGGCTGTCTGGGCCAGCATTGATCGCTCTAGGGTACTCGAAACTCGAAGGGCTCGATTTATCCCAAGAAATGCTGGACATCGCCAAAGGTCGAAAGTCTTACCAGGATCTGAAAAAGGCTGTGCTTGGCGAATCACTTCCTTGGAGTGATTGCTATTTTAAATGTGCATTTTCTACCGGCGTTTTCACAGTCGGCCATGCACCTGCGTCGGGCCTGCAAGAGCTCTGCAGAATTACGCAAAAAGGTGGATATGTTATTTTCACCGTTCGAAACAAGGTGTTTAACGATGGGGGTTTCGATCGTGTCATAGATCAATTGGTAAAGGACGGCAAGTGGGAGGAAACTGAGACCAGCCCTTGGTTCAGATGCTATTCAGTGGGTGACCCCGAGGCTCTGGTGCGCACGTTTGTCTACAAAGTTTTGTAAAATTCATGTAAAGTTGTATAGTAACATTCTGGAGATGCAGAGCTGTTGCATATACTGCTGTGGCAATGTGGCAAAGTTTTCATGGGTCAAAAAACGAGCGAGAACAAGACATTTTTGAAGAAAAAGGAATCCCTAGTAGAAAGAACAGCACATGTGATGTGTATTTCACCCGAAGAAGCGGACAAGTTACTGCGGATTCCGCTTAAGCACTCTTTACGACTAAATCCTTTGCTAGGTGAGCCCCAAGACACACTGCAGCAGTTGGCCGAGCTTGGATGGAGAGGCAAGCCGGTTGAATGGTGTCCTAATGGATACACAATCGAGGAGGGATATGATGCTATCAAGAATTGTGCTCTCGTGCAAGATGGAAAGATCTACATACAAAATGCATCGAGTTGGTTGCCAGTGATTTCACTAGATGCCCAACCCGGGGACCATATCCTTGATACGTGTGCTGCTCCTGGCGGAAAGACGAGTCATATAGCAGCGATCATCAACAACAACGGTCACATTGTAGCTTGCGATAGTAACAGGGGCCGCTACCTCAAGCTGCAGGCGAACCTGAAAAGAATGGGTGCAAAAGTTGAATGTAAGCTCAGTGATGGTACTCGGGGTATTTCTGGAGTTTACGACAAGATCTTGGTGGATGCACCATGCAGTGGAGAAGGGCTGGTGAATCTGGATAAGTCGAATTCACTCGACACTTGGTCGGTCGCACATATTCGTCGGTTGGCAACTACCCAGAAGCAGCTGGTGCTGCAGGCGTGGAGCATGCTCAAGCCTGGAGGGATTCTGGTGTACAGTACATGCACTATGGCCCCCGAGGAGAACGAGGCGGTGCTGGAGTACCTTTTGCGGAAAGCGAGCAATGCCAAACTCGAGCCGCTGACGGTCCCTTGCTCGCCGACAATACCAGGTTGGAACGATCGGCTGTTTCCTGAGGAAGTAGGCAAAGCCGGGCGAGTATTCCCCAAAGACGGCAACGAGGCTTTTTTTGTGTCCAAGATCAGAAAGCTTGACGCCTAATTATTTATACATTAGTTTAATAGCTATGGCTTAATCAATATGATCTAATCTCAGTGATCTCGAGGCCTCCATACAGGCCAGTTAGTCAGCCAATCACTGTCCACTCTTTCCTCATACAATGTCAAAGCTTGTTTTCCCCACAGCGTTGAAAGAGTTACGCATCCATTTAAGTCAGAGTGGCAAGCAATCTGAGGCTGTGCGTAAATTCATCAAGAACAGTTACCCCTCGCTCAAGGCAGCTAACAAAACCACTCCGATTCTCATTCGGGAGGCGCTCGACATCAAGCCAGTGGCGTACGCTCGATTCGACAAGGGCCGCGAGGTGAAGGCCTTGCTTGATTCCGAGGACGTTGAAGGTACGCTCAAGGCCTTGATTGAAAAATCTGTTTAATATTTAGCATATATAGGGTAGCGAGTATCTCAGTTCCAGATAAGAGACGATAGTGGCGTTCGGTGGCTGTCATCATGGCTGTTAAATCTGATCGAAGACGCCCCGAGAACGCCGTTCAGTACGTGCACAAGCCTGAGGTTCTTCAGGAGAAGTCCTTTGTCTACACTTTCTCCCAGACCCTGCCCATGGCAGCCATGTTCCTCCGCTCGAAGGTCATGAGCTGGTGTGCACTTTTCACTGCGCTCCAGAACGCACTCAACGCACCCACTGAGCGGGCCAGCGAGGACCTTGCACCTGCATGGATGCATGCGTTCACCGCATTCGTCGGAGTCCTCGCTGCGTACATGGAGTTTGTGTTTGGTCGCCGTGTCCCCAAGGTTGCCAAGGCGGCCACTGAGACCGCAGCGGCCACTACTGGGACCATTGTTGAGGTGGCTAAAGAAACTCTCAGCAAATTTAAATAATCTAGCTTGCCAAGCTGCTTAATGGGTGTTACATAGACCTGACGTCTGCGTCTTCGCCATTGCGTATATACATATAGAACACTGTTCGCTCTGATCATGCTCTCTGCGGGTGCTAGACGAGCTGCTTCAGCACGTCCTTGAACAACTTGCGGTCTGCCTCTGTGGCCTCACCTGAGGCGGCCCAGCGGATCTTGAGATGCTTGTC
The DNA here is from genome assembly GCA_030585105.1 of Wickerhamiella shivajii. Lineage (NCBI taxonomy): Eukaryota > Fungi > Ascomycota > Dipodascomycetes > Dipodascales > Trichomonascaceae > Wickerhamiella > Wickerhamiella shivajii. The sequence continues at coordinate 738,335 of JAJMCH010000003.1, read as the reverse complement.
GACAACATAGAGATACCCTCCGAGTTCGTTGGCTGCCCAGATCGATGACCTGAGCTCCTGGGAGACTCCCTTGTAGCAGATCAAGTAGTTGTGGAACGGGCCCAGAAGGCTGCGACGAATGGATCCAGAAAAGAACTGCACGAGCTTGAGATTAATCCAGCTGGTTGGGGTGTTCAAATCGAGAAGGCTGATGCCTGCTTTTTCGAAGTCAAGGCCCTCAGTGTATGTGGCGATCTGCTTTTGGCCAACGGTCGTAGAAAACAGCCTGACTACCGAGAGGCCGGATCCCAGATAACTAGTGGAGGACGCCTCTGCCTTATCGAGAGTGAGGCCCACGAAATTGGGCATGTAGCGAGCCTTGTTGGCATTCCAGGGCTCGGGGGGAGAAGTGAAAAACTTGCCCCCGGTGTCACGAAACTGGTAGATAGGCTGGAACGTGGACTGGCGGAACTCAGCTTTGAGCTCCTCACGCCGTTGCCGGTTCTTTTGCATGTCGAGGAAATCATCCTTCTTCTGCTTCCATGTGCGATCGTCGACACCCGAGTTCTCACCGATCAGGGGCTTCTCAGGTTGGCCAATTGGATACACCAAATGTTTAATGGCTGATGGCTTCTCTGCCTTGAACGCATACAGCCGTCGCAGCACCTTTGACATTTGATCGAGAATCGAACCTAACCCTGAGATTTTCTATAAAAGGGCTCGGTGAAAAAGATTCAGCGATCAAAAAACAGTGGGGATTTTTGCCACGACGGGATTGGTATCCAAGAGCCTACCCGTTGCCATAAGCGAACAGCTTCTATCCCCTAGAATAATTCCTGACTTCTAGGAAGTTCAAGTCCAAGTGGGCTTCGAATGCGACAGGAGGGAGACACCATAGATAGTTTACTCGAGAGATTTGGGCTTGACCAGTTTAGACCTATTCAAGCAGATGTAATTAATGCCGCGGTTGCTAATAAAGACTTGCTGGTGGTGCTCCCCACTGGCCACGGTAAATCTTTGACGTTTCAGTACCCAGCGTTCGCAGCAGACACGGGCGTCACGATAATCATCTCGCCGCTGCTGGCTCTGATCGACAACCAGGTTTCAGGGCTCCGAGCCCGGGGTTTCGACTGTGCTGCGATCACCAGTGCCACAGCGAGGCCCGAGCGAGCGGCAATTCTCGAGAACCTAGGGCTGGGAGAGCCGAGGCTGCTATACATGACGCCAGAGCTGTTCTGCGCCCCGAAATTTCGGCCGGTGCTCCAGGGGATCATCGCCCAGGGGCTCTTGAATCGGGTGGTGGTCGACGAGGCGCACTGTGCGGTGGAATGGGGCCGCCAGTTCCGGCCAGAGTACGGCGAGCTCGGCTTCATCAAGCGTGAGTTCCCCTCTGTCCCGGTCACGGCTCTGACGGGCACTGCGTCGCCCAGCATGCAACGCCAGATCCAACGAGTGCTGAGCCTGGGCCACGCAGAGGTGTTTTCGACCGGAGTCAACCGCCCCAACATGCACTTTCAGCTCAAGTACGTCGAGGATCTGGGCGAGCGGTTCGACAACCTGCTGAACCATCTGCGACGGTACCATCAACGAGTGGGCGTGGCCATCTCCCAGGGCTACTGCACCACCGAGACGTGGCCAGGATGCGGGCTGATATACTGTCGCCGGCGTCAGACGTGCGAGCAGGTCGCCCTGGCTCTGACCCAGAACGGGATCAGCGCTAAGCCATACCACGCCAAGATGCCGCAGCACGAAAAGGACCGAGTGATGCGGTCCTGGATCGAGGGCAAGCGTGGGACTGCAATCATTGTCGCCACTATTGCCTTTGGCATGGGGATCGACAAGCCCGACACCCGGTTCGTGATCCACTTTGAGCTCCCCGACAACATCGAGACGTTTGTGCAGCAGGCTGGCCGCGGGGGGCGCGACGGCAGGGCGTGCCTGAGCCTGATCTACTTTTCGCACGGCGATCGTCAACGAGTGCTCGAGTACGCCGAGCAAACCGGCAACCCTGACGCCCTCGAGTCGGCCCAGAAGCTTATCGACTACTGCCTGACGGTGGAGTGCCGCCACCTCAGCATTAGCAGGTTCTTTGACGGCGACGCTGCCGCAGAATACCCCGCGCAGGTGTGCGAGTACGCTTGCGACGTGTGCCGGGACCAGGCCCGCGTGCGCAAAGCCATTGACCAGTGGAGATCTCTATAGCTATATATTACTGATTATACCGTCGCTAAGCCTATCTTTGATGTTCCCCACGCACCAAGCCAAGCCGCCACTGGCGTGGCGACTCGCAGAAGGTAAATAAGTAATCCCATCGATATACTGGCATTATTTACTGTATATATATATCACATGTCAGATTCTGATTTCGACTGCGACTCGGTAACTGAATCCGCCTGGGAGGACGACCTAGCGTTCGACCAGCGGGAGCGGCCCGACTCGAGTGGTCGAACCGAGATATTCACTCTCAAGCGGGTGGCAGACCTCCAGGAGAATATCGCCGCACGGGTGGCGGAGTTCATTGGGGCCCCACCTGGAGCCTGTTTTCAGTTTCTCAACTCGTTCAAGTGGCACGAGGAAGAGCTCAACTCGCAATGGCTGCTGGATCGGCAGAGTGTGTGCTCAATTGATGATCTGAGCGTGCTGGCACGACCCCATTTTGTCGATCTGGATATGTGCCCCGTGTGCTGCGAGGAGGACCTCAAGGGGGTGCATCTGGGGTGCGGCCATGCGGTGTGCGAGAGCTGTTTCCGAGGATATATGAGCAGCAAAATTGAGGAGTTTGATATCTACAACATGCGGTGCCCGGCGTCGGTCGATTGCCCGTTGTTTGTGTCCCGCGACGTTGTTCGGCAGACGGTGAACTCGTTCCTGTGGCGGAACTACGCCAAGATCGCAGCTGAGCTGTACCTGTCTACTGCGAAATCTCGAATTCGAGGGTGCCCTACCCCCGACTGCTCTTTCTTCGTCGAGATTCCCGGGGGTGTCAAGGACCAGGAGCAGCGCTCCCTGACGGGCAACATCGGAAACGCGGCCGAGTGCTACTGCGGCTCAGTGTTCTGCTTCGCCTGCAACCAGAGCCACCTGCCGATCTCGTGTCACCTGGCCTCGATCTGGAACGTTTTGGCGGCCGACGCAGACCTGGCGTGGATCTGCCAGAATACCAAGCGCTGCCCGCGCTGCGACATCCACATCGAGAAGAACAAGGGCTGCAATCATATATCGTGCCGGTGCGGTGCGCACTTCTGCTGGATCTGCCTGGGAGACTTCAACCACTTGAGCTACTCGCACCATTGCGGCGTGTACGATACCAAGCAGGAGTCTCTATCGTCCAACACCGACAAAATTGCCAAAGATCGTCTTTTGCACTACATTCCCCGCGTCGCGGCGAACCTCGCGTCCTCGAGCTACCACATCCAGGAGCTGGTGAGACTCAATAACGTGCTCAACAATGGCAAGGGAGACGACGATCCGCTGATGGAGTTCAGTAAGGAGGTCCGAACCGAACCTGGCTCTCTACGCCATGTCCACAAAACCCTGGCAGACGCCCGCAATACCGTGGCATGGACGTTCGTCCTGTTGTGCTTCACCAAAACTGGGAACCTGCGAAATATGCTCGAAAGCAACGTGATGAACCTACAGGACGCTGCCGAGAAGCTTGCTAGACTCGCAAACTTCCGATTCTACAAAAACTACGATATTGAAGCCGCCAAGCAAAAAGCCGAGTATATTCAGGCCCGACGCAAGGTGCTAACAGATTACGTGCTGAGTACGGAATGGGAATACGAAGATTCTATGCAGCATTATAATGTTCACGATCCGTTTTGACCTGCGGCTGCCTCCTTCCACACTTTTTGATCGTGCTCCAACGCCGCTTTGAGAGTTTCCTTATTGATGGCAAAGTCCATAAAGAACTCGGTTTCAAGATCATGGATGCGGTGGCCCAACATGACAAGCGAGTGCAATGGCTCGCCAGAGTCATACTCAGCCATCTCGGCTAAAGTACCAGCTTTAATAACCTGACTCGGGGAACCTACACGGCTTACAGCAATGCACGGCGTCTGGGGGTCGTAGTTGAGCTCCCCACGTTTCTCCTGAACTTCGAGAAGCTGTTCAGCGGCAGTTTTGATGCTCATGAACCGGGGAGGCTCGTAAATCTTGCGGCCCCAAGCGATATTTTCGAGTGTCTGCTCCTTTACCTTAATGTCGAGCAGCAGCAGTGTGTGGAGACCGAGCTTTCTATTCTCTTGCACCTTCTCGTAGAAGCTATCGGGCCTCCAAGTCTCAGTGAAGAAAACTAGGCTTACAGCTTGGCCGAATGTGTACAATTGTACACCAGTGCATCCTACGGCGTTCATTATGCTAGCATTGTGGATGATTTGAGTCTTGATCCCTAGCTCACGAGCCCTGAGAACTAGATCCGTGTGCGTCGTGGCACCGTACGGATCGCCAACCACCAAAAATACCACATCATCAGTCGCTGCTCCGTCAAGGATTTTGTCGCTCTCAGACTCAACCATCTCTCTATCAGCGAGCTCGACGTCCCGACCATAATACTCCACCAGCTTTGAAACGTCGGCCGTCATGAGGATCGAGGTGTAAGCCTCAAGATACACTCTTTTGGCCTTCTTCACCACCTCCAGGCCTTTCACAGTGATATCACTAACATCGCTCAAACCTAGACCAACAAGGTAAAGCATATAAATTTATTTTGCTTACAAAGCAAACTTTTGCTTAACTGACCTAGAGAACCGCTGGTGCGACGGCTGCCGATTATAGAATTTGCGCAGTGGCCCAGTTCAATTTTAGGATTTTTTAGCCATGTCAAGCGTTGAGTTTTTAGATGTTGGTTTGTTGGGCTCTGCCTGTGCGCCACATCCGCCTCATCCATTAATAGTCGGTGCATGTGGAGCCGCCCATTGATCTTAATCGTAATTTATCTCCACCTCGATGAGCACTCAAGAGTCCGAAGAAACGCCTCTTCTTGCCCGCGCATCTGGAATTGGCGAAGATTTTAACGAATTGCTCAGACAAGAAGGCTCGGGGGAGTCACTTGGATCATTACTGGTAAAGAAACCGATAATCACAGCAGTGGTGTTCCTCCTCTTTTGTCTCGTTGCAATTAGCACCCAAGTTGATCGCCTCTTTGACTTATCCTCGCTGGTGCAAGCCCCACATGTGGACCTACGGTCGTTCACGGTCGTCCCATTACCTCTTGAGGCTGCTATTCTCGCAAATGTGGCCATTGCATTAGATTACTCAAAGTGCTACGATGGATTTCGCCTAGAAATCATAGATCGGCTAGCAGCCTGGGTCAACACTGTCGATGTTGAGATCAACGCTCCGGTCCAAATACAATACAACGGCACTCGTATACTCAGTGCCAAGCTCGAAAAGCCCCTGAAAATCAACGTCGAGCCAAACTTTGTCAATGATCTGAGCCTCGATATCAAATTGTACGACGTCGGAAGGACTGACCTCATTCAACACCTTGTAAACGACTACTTGGGACAAAAGATCATAACCTTGTACTATAGCATGGACTTCACGGTGCAGAAGTGGGGGATCCCCTATCGAGATACTATCGAGAATTCTATCACTATTGATCCGGCGCAGAGTACAGGAGGTTTGGACGCCCAGATCAACCACGCAAACCTTTTGTACTCGGGCTCGCAACTAATAATGGATCTTTCCTGCGAAATCTCCGGGAGTTTTCCTGCGAATCTCTCGATGGAAATCCCAGAAGTCTCTTGGGGATTCGAGCTTGAGGGCTGTTCAAAACAGTGGAATGAAGTCTCTCAGGGTCATTCCAAGTCATTAAACATAACTCCAGGGGCATCAGTGGTGAACGTCTCTGTTCAAGGCACTCTGGAGGGCCTCCCCGATGACTTGACGATTCCCTGTAAGGGTGACAAGCACAGCAGCGTTGACACCCTTATATCGAGATACTTGAATGGGAAAGCAAATGATGTGCGTATTCATGCCTTCCACGATGACGAGTCATTCCTGGGTAGGCTGCTTGGAGATGTTGACGTGACCCTGCCAATTGCCGGTAAACCAAATACCGAAAAACTCATCAAGTCCGTGCAGATCCATGACGCTCGAATAACTGTGGATGGAGAGTTCTCCGGAGAGCTGCTTGTACAAGTCGGCTTACCGAGTCTGATCAATATCAACCGTAATGTGGTTGTTGGAGCACAGAATGTTCGCGGCCCAATAATTCTAATACACGACGATATTCCGTTTGGTCGGATCACACTTACAGACTGGGTCCCCACTATAACCTCCCGCCTAGCTGACGATGGGTATCTGATTGAGGTGTTCTTCGATAACGTACCCTTTGAAGTTCTGAATGCCCGTCAGGCTGCAATGGTCAGCCGACAGCTTATGCTAACTGGAAGAGTGCCTATCGACTATAGCGCTGTGCTTGATGTTGATATGATGACCCCCATTGCTCAATTCTACATCAGTGATACTATGTTTGAAGGAAGTACTGTACTAACAAGTTAAAATCTATTTATAGCAGCTAAAAGTTCACTTTACTGATCTTGTGTGTAACTCCGGGTAGGCTCTTCGTCTCCGTGTCTGAATGCTGATCAAAAATTGTCGACGGAGGCTCAGCTGAATACTGTGAGCTGTTTGGCGAGCTTGGGGGCAGCCACGTGAACGCTTCATTCTGGATGCTCCAATTGGAATGCTTTCCGCGCTGAATATTGAATTGTGCCCAAATGTAACCAATTGGCGAGAACGCAATTGACACTGTAACGGAGGCATAGCCAAAAGCATCGTCAATGTTAGTATAGTTGAAGATTAGGATCATCACTGGGGGGATTATCGAGTTCTGAAGTGCCACAATAAGGATAATCTTTATCGGGTCCAACTTCTGCAAACCAAGCTTTTGTCGACCTCTGCAGACAGCGCACAGTCGCGCCGTCAAGATTAAAGAGCATACCATACACGCAACAACAAACGATGGCCATGTAGAGTTCAAAAAAGCGCTTTTATATGAGCTATCCTGTCGCAGGGAGCTCACGGTCAGCGCAACAAAGTTCCCAATCCAGCAAACGACTGCCTGAAGGCATGCGAGACCAGAGATAATGTACGCGAGCAGACGGATTCTTAAGGAGGCTACGCTTCTATACGCAGCAAAGACTTGAAACATAAGAATGACCACCAGGTTGATTACCACCATCGTAGTAAAGAAGTATTGAGCGACTGTGAAATTGATATCGGTGCGGCTAACTGGTGCCATAAGAAGTAAGTTAGTGAGGGTGCCACCATCAGTCAAAAGTGCCCTGATGGCTAAGGAATTCTGCACCAAAAAGAGTAGGAAGCTAGAAATATAGGAAATGAACAGAGCAGATTTCCATTTCTTGCTGATCATCGTGAGGACTGCGAGAAATATAATGCACTCGGCGATTCCGCATCCAGCAACAATACCTAATCCAGTCTTATAGCGGCATACATTATCGATAATTGTGAACGGAAATTGCAGCTCTTCTCCAGTAGGCACGACTACGCTGGCGACACTGTCTGCCCATTCAGAAAACTCGCTCATGTTCGCTGAACTCCTCGCGACATACAATCTACTTATAGGTGACGATTACGTACAGGTATTAGCCTCTGGTATTTTGGTACAAAAGTTATCGTGAACACTGAACATCTCCCAAACAGGAAATACGCAGACCCACAGGAGCGACTATCACAGGGGAAACAACACCTTACGAAGCCATATATATGTAAATTTGCATTGAAATCAGTAGTTGATGATACTCTTCTCAATTCAAGCTCCGTACTGTGAAGGAAGCGCACGTGACACCGTCATTTATGCACAACTCCCAATGCGGTAAAAAGACACTGTATATCGATCACCATGCACACGTTTACATTTATCAAGAGCATTGTGGGATATTTAAGAAATCAAGGCGTCTGATAGATAAGCAATCGGCCCCTACAGGCGTTCTGGATCCTGCAAGCCAAGAGAAGCATCAGGTTCCTAACGGTTTGCGGCTCTCTACCCAGCTTGCCTAGTAACCCTGTACTACAATGGATGCTCTAGGTCCATGCATAGATGTGGGTCGCTTACAATGACGTCGTGTCCGTAGATTACCCAACACATCTTTGGTCCCACTGCTTTCAAATGACTTCATCTAGAGCTCGTTCTGAATGGCATTGATATGGGGTAATGGGACTCATATAGGCGGCTATAAATAAATAAATTAGTTGTCCTGCTGCGATTGCCGTGTTTCTTTGTCAAACTCCGTAGTCTCTTCCTTGATTGCGTCCCAACCGGTCCGGTAAGTCACGTAAAAGAGACTGGAGGTCAGCCTGGAGGAGCATTCTGGAGTTCCAAACATTTCCTTGAACTTTCGTGTGCACGCTACTGGCGGGATTCGCTTTGATTTCTTCTTGTAAAATTGGTCACTGATATACTTCCATTTGAACTTCTCTGCGGGTTCCAAGAGCTTGATTAGCTCTTCAATATCCCCGTCACTCCATTCCTTTGCATAATTTGGGTCATCATAATTATCGCCCGGGATTTTCATGAGCGTGTCAGAAGAAGACGTTTCTTGCTGCTGTGATTGACTCTCATTATGCACGCCATCAGGGGTCTGAGCGTCTGAGATGCTATGGTGTCTCTTTCCTCCCCCCTCTGGGATATTCTGAAGTTTCCGCTTTAGTGGTGGCATTTCCGAGTCTTGCTCATCCGTCTTGGGTTGGCTTGTGGTAAAGGGGCTATCGACATCAAAACCTTGGGTGTTTGAGAATGGCGATGTGCCGATTAAAGGAGTCAACCCTGTTATAGGCAGATTGGGGTTGGGACTAAAGACAGACAAAAGTGGGCCAGGTGACCCTGAGTAGCGCACGAAGTTTGCGGGAAACTGCGAGGGCATCAAAAACTGGGGGGTCCCGAACTGGGAGCTCATTACTGGAGGCACATTTCCGGCGGGAGGAGGTGGGCCAACCTGGTCTACGTTAGGAGTCGCGAATGGTGACTGTCCAGGTATGGAAAGTCCCGCAGCGTATACATCCTCCTTGATGTTATTTTCTGATATGCTCAATGAGGGCTCGTGGCCGGGTACGGAGGGATTGAGCTGTTCCGAGGGCGCGTAGCGATGATTCCCCCTACTTGAGCCATATTGAAGATGTGCATCTGGAATGAGGGGAACCGGTATTTCTGAGTTTACTCTGGAGTGCTGGCTACTCCGTGTTCCTTCTGAAGTTGAGCTTGGCCCTGGAATAGGATTCGACATGAGGCTCAGCTTCAGGTAAACGGTGTTATATAATTGACTACTCAAAGTTTGTCTATGCTTTCGAACCGGTGGGGGTGAGTCTCTTGCTTTAACGCAGCCGTTCACATCTAGATGCTCATTCTGGCTCCTCGGGGATTTTCCTTAGCAAAAGTTATTCCTCATGCTCCATCGCTCGCCTGCAGATTGATAGAAGCCGAATTATTTTAGGTTCAATGATACATATAATCACCTTGAACTTGTTCATCTGAGTGCTGCACAACCGATGTATCTGGGGGTTACGCAACGAGAATTGCATCGCTGAGTGCTGAAGAGTATATATTGCCTTCTTTGAGCCCCTACGCCTAGAACTTGTGGTGCTCAAAGTCTGTATATGCATGCATGTCTCGACGCAGTTACGCGCCTCGGGTGATCAACGCAATCAACGACTTTTGCACCTTTCATGCTCGAGGGTTTTCTTTTATGTTTACTAGGGATTCTAGCTACAGATTTGTACCAACTTTACTTCTTGGTGGGGCTGGCAACGTTTGTGAGCCTCAAGCACCAGCTCACCTGCGAGGCATGCATTACGTGCAGATGCTATGATTTGCACCTACAGGTCCGAGAACATCCTTCGCATCTGGTTCTAGCTCGTCTTTAGAGCTCATCCTTTTCTGCGCTGGCACTGTCTTCAGCATCCTTGTCATTTTTGTGCAGGAAAGAGTTGAGGATATTGAGCTTGATTTTAATGTCGTCGCGCAGCTGGGAGGAGATGTGGCCCTTGAGGAGCTTTCTCATGCGCTTACGCTCGCTCTTGATGAACTTTGCTCCGCCTTCGTGGACTCTGGGAATTAGCCTGGCGTATTTCTTTGCGGTCTCCTCGGTGGAAGCCTTGGCCTTTTCCAGGAAAGCGTCGGCAAACTCCTTGTCGGAGTTGATCAGCTTCCTGCTGTCCTCAGCGAACGCCTCGATAAGACCAGCCTTGGAGTTGAGGAAGCCAGACTCCTTGCGGAACGATGCACCCACGTCGGCGAGGAACCCTGTGATTCCCTTGAGGCTCCGGTCTCCGGAGTACGGGACTGGATCGCTGCCATCTTTAGGATAGTACACGAGGGTGGGATAGCCCTTGACGCCGGCCTCCTTGGCCAGACGAGTTCCCCGATCTGAGGTGCAGTCGACGTTGGCGATGAGGAGATCCTTGTCAGTGGCATAGAGATAGGCGGCTTTCTGCCACACTGGCTTGAGGTTCTTGCAGTGTCCGCACCAGTCGGTGGTGAAAGCGACGAGGGCGTGCTTTCCCTTGGTTTTGGCGTCGAAGTTGGCGTCGGTGAGCTCGACGACGAAGTTGCGCTTGTCGTCGCCCTGGGCGCTCTTGGCCTCGGCTTTGGGCTCTGCTCCGGTCTTCTTCTTGATCAGGGCCTTGAGGTTGTCGATCTTTCGGTCCTTGATCTCCTCGTGCTTCTTGCCCTTGACGAATTTCAGGGTGGGGAAGTACTTGACGCCGAATTTCTCGGCCGATTTGCGATTGGCGTCGCCATCGAGACGGACAAACTGGATCTTGTCCTTTGCGTGCTCGTATTGCTTGGCCAGGTCGTCAAACTCGGGGTGGAACGTTTTGCAGTGGCCGCACCACGGGGCATAAATAGACAGGATAGTGGGAATATTCTTGGAGAGGATTTTGTCTACCGAATTGTCGTCTACTTCGATGACGGCTGCAAGTGTTGCGGCAATGCTGCCGAGAATCCAAAAGAACCGCATACGATGAGGTGTCAGGTGTCAGACGTAAGCTGGTGGGCGAGGTCTAGGGTGGTTGCCCGGGGTTAGGACAACCCTAAAGACGAGGATTGTGGATTATTTGTGCGAGAATAATGCTGCAGGTGCACCTACTCTGAGGGTCGACGCCAACAGAACAGATCGAGGGTTCGAGGTTAAATAAGTTACACTGGTTGAATTAGTCTATAGATTGTCAAAACGCAACTGGGCTAGTGGCCGTTGTAGTCGACGGCGTAGCACTTGATCCCGGGGTCCTCGGGGATATCGAGGAGCCTGAGGAGGCCGGTGCCGACGTCGCACATCATGCCGTGGACCTGGACGCCCCGTTTCTTCATGTGCTCGCGGACGATGTCGTTGGTGCGGACGTTGTACACCTGCTCGACCACGTTGAGCTCGGCGAACTTCTCCTCCTTCTCTGCGGTGTCCTCGATGCTGTCGAGCAGCCGTGCGTACTTGGCCCGCACGTCACGCACGTTGCGGAGCCACGCCTCGAGGCTTCCCCCAACTCGCTCGTTGGTGAGGGCGGTCTGGATGCCCTTGCAGCCGGTGTGGCCGCACACCACGATGTGCTCGCAGCCGACGACCTGCATTGCCAGCTGGATCGCCGATTGACTGCTGGGATCGCAGTTGGGGACCATGTTAGCGACGTTGCGGTGGGCAAGGATCTCGCCAGGGAGGAGGTCGGTGGAGTAGTCGCCGTAGCGGGAGTCGGCACAGCTGATCCAGAAAATAGGGGGGTTCTGGCCCTTTGCGTTGGCAGCGAACAGCCCAGGATTCGCCTCATTCAGTCTCTTGGCCCATCCTTTGTTCAGAGCAAGCAACTTGTCGACTTTATCGCCATGCTGGAAGCGGAAAAGAGATCTGGACGGCATATCGGATCAACTCTACCGTTCTTTGCGCGAGAATTTAAACTTTTGTGTTGCTGCAGCCATCATGTCGCTTATGTATGACCAGCCAATCAGTCGTTATCATTTGCAGGTGTTGAAGGCACCAACAAGCCAGCACCGGTGGGGGCCGAAAGCCTGCTCCGATAGCCGACCGATTGCCCTTGCGGACGAGGTCAAGGTTGCTAAAGTTTCCTGATATCTTTTAAATTTCTGCTAGGTGTCTACATTATGAGGCGGCCGGGGTCTAGGTTAGCAGCTGATCAGAGTTAAAAAGCTCTGTATTTTATTCGACATATAATTCAGGCGAAGTGATTCAAAACATCATTTCAACTTACGGTTGTGTCAGACACCCCTGCACTTGGGAGTTGACGAATTTTTCATGGCTCTGACGCCTTTATATGTAAGGAGTTACCCGGACAGGGTGTTGGCGACCGGGCTCGTCGCTGCTAATTCAGCCATTAATTGTATTAAATTTAATCTTTATACCCTCGTCGCTGCCCTGCGCTTACATAGCCATGCCCAAGCACCGTGATCCGGAGGTCGAGCTCCCCCAAATCTGCGACGACTGTCTGGGCCCGAGCCAGGACATTCGCATGGTCCGCGACCTCGCCGGGGCCCCCTGTCGCATTTGCACTCGACCGTTCGCCACATTCACGTGGCGCCCAGTCAAGAACGGGTATCGCGAGAAGACCCGCGTGTGCCGGTCGTGCTCGGTGCGAAAGAACATATGCCAGTGCTGCCTGCGGGATCTGACCCACGGCGTGACATTGGCCGAGAAAAACGCCGCCACGGGGACCACCGAGGACATGCGGCCGTGGGCCCAGAAGATGATCTCCGAGTCCGCAGAGCCCGAGCCGGACTTTGAGTTGCGCGACACCCTGTCTCTTGGCGGACGCAAGGTGCTGCGGGCCGCCTACGGGGCGTTCACAGCCGTGTACGAGACGCTCAGGCAGCGGTCGCTCACGCTCGACGGCGACAGGACGCTGTTCCTGTTCAACGCCGACAGCTCGCTCGACACGAACCACCTGCGGGCCGCCCTGTCCGAGATGGCCCTGCTCGAGAACCTGTCAGTGACCCCGGCCGCTCGCTGCGGCTACGCACACTTTGAGTCCGCGCTCGAGGCGCAGAAAGCGGCCGATCGGCTCGAGGGCTCGGGGGGAGTGCTCGTGGTGGACGGCAACAGGCTCCATTTCTGTCGCCCCGCACTGCAGGCAGACGTCGCCGGCTCGCCCCAGGACTGCCAGCGAAAAATCGCCGCAATGGTGACCAAGTTCGTCCGATCCAGCGAGCTGCCGAGGGAAATCGCCTGAATCGCGGTGCAGCACCTATTTTAGCTCATGAGGGGCATGCATTGATCTCGCGTATGCGCTCGTATTCACTGTCGACGCCACATTCCTTAGTAGGCCCCTACCGGTGGCGGATGGTTCGCGTCTAACATGGCAGTCACGCGAAGTCAAGCCGCTGGCAACAAGCACGGTTCAGCAAAAGAACCCGAGTACCCGAAAAAGCGGTCAAAAGGCTCCAAGGCAAAATCCTCCGCTGCTCACGGCGAGGTCCAGGTGTCGAAAAAGATGGACGTGACAACTTTCAACGGCGACTACGAGTTCGGCGGCCCCATCGGCAACCTGGCGATGATGATTGGGTTCCCCTGCCTCATGTACTACATGTTTGTGTGCTACAAGTACAACGACTGCCAGCTCATGGGCCCTGCTGTCGACGAGCGGTGGCCCGATTTTGTCAAACGAGTGGCCCGGCTGGCCTACGAGGGTGCGTACCCGACTAAACAGGCGTGGGCCATCGAGGGCGGCTACTTCTTGCTCCAGCTCGCCCTGGCCTTGTGGCTGCCCGGCGGCCTGTGGTCTGAGGGTGTGTACGTCGCGCACCTGGGCAAGCACCTCAAGTACTACTGCAACGCCTACCAGGCGCTGTACTTCAATCTCGCCGCAGCCCTGATCCTGCACTTTACCGGGGTGTTCAAGCTGTACACCATTTTGGAGCGCTTCGGCGAGATCATGTCAGTGAGCATCATCATTGGCTATTTGTTCAGCTTCTTCATCTTCTTCCAGGCCCTCTACCAGAAAACCGCAATCAGAATGTCTGGCAACTACATCCATGACTTTTTCATGGGGGCTCCTCTGTACCCTCGTCTCGGTATTGTGGACTTTAAGCTGTTCTTCGAGGTCAGGCTGCCGTGGTTCACCCTGATCTATCTCTCGCTGGCCCTTTGCCTGTTCCAGTATGACAAGTATGGCCATGTTACCTCCCAGTCCCTGCTGGGCCTCTACGGCACCTGGCTGTACGGAAACGCGTGCGCTAAAGGTGAGCACCTCATTATCTCGAGTTGGGACATGTTCTACGAGAAGTTCGGGTTCATGCTCATCTTTTGGAACATTTCTGGCGTCCCTTTCACCTACTGCTACAATACTCTGTACATGTACTCCCACGACCCCAGCCAGTATGAGCTCAGCACTGGCTACAAGCTGTTCATCTTCGTGCTCCTGAGTGTCGCCCACGTTATTTTCGACCTCGGCAACGGCCAGAAGAACTCGTTCCGCCTTCGTACCGAGGGCAAGCTGGTGATCCGCAAGGCGTTCCCCGTGTACCCAGGCACCGTGCTCGACAACCCCGACTACATCACCACCCGCACCGGCTCCAAGCTGCTGACGGGCGGCGTGTTCAGATACGCTCGCAAGGCCCACTATACTGCCGACTTCACCCAGAATCTGTGCTGGGCCCTTATCACTGGCTTCAACTCGCCCCTCCCCTACTTTTACCCGGTGTTCTTCTTCTTCATGATCCTGCACCGCACCAAGCGTGACTTTGACAAGTGCGCAGAAAAGTACGGCGAAGACTGGGAGGAGTACAAGAGACGCTGTCCGTGGGTCTACTTCCCCTATATCTTTTAAATGTACACTATGTAATAGAAGTTGGCCAAGGCTGCTACTAGGCGTACATGTCGTCGAATTCCTCTTCCGAGTCCTCGAGCACAGGCACGTCGGGCTTGCTGTTGAAATCGTGGCGGCACACTGGGCAGTTGCTGTGCTCTTTGAGCCACGGGGCCACGCACTCGAGATCGAACTTGTGCCGGCCCTTGCACGGCAGCACCACCACCAATGGGTACGGATCCTCGTGATAGGCGGTGGCACAAATGGGGCAGTCGTCGTCGAGCCCCAGCTTTTTGTTGTCGACTCGATCCAAACCGTCGATAAAGCTCTGGGGCATTCCGCCGCTGGTAGCGTCGTCGGTGACCCCGAACCGCTCAAAGAACAGGGCCAGCCGCTCCTGGAACGTTCCCTCGCGGGCCACCGACCGCAGAACCTCGGAAATGCCCTCGCCCTGCTCGCCAATGTTCTCAAACAGCGACGCCAGGGCAATTAAGGCCGCTCGATCCGGGGTGTCTGCCAAAGCCTCTGGGGCCTCCTCACGGACCCCGTGCTCCTGGAAATACGACATCGTTTCAAGTCACTCTGCTGCTCTCAATGGAATTAATAACCAGATCGACCGCGGACCCCAAAATCTCCATCACCACTCTGGTCACGTGCGCAGGTGGCCCAAAACAAACAGACCCAGCTCGGCAGGTGCAGTGGCCCCGCTGTTTTGCCGCAAAAATAGGCCCAAATTGTCCCCCCCGCCCGGAAATGTCGGAATTAGGCTTATCCACAAACCGAGCCCACCACCCCACCACCCCCGCGACCACCGCCATTGCCACTAAGCCTTAGCTTAGCAATTCAGCGATTCTGCAAACTAGCAGGTGTAAGCCGCACGGGGTTGCTATCTATTTAGATCGCCGATTGCGCTGAGTCATCCAATGGACTCGCCGCCAAAGCCTGTTTCCAATGTCAAGCTGGTCTTGTTGGGCGAAGCAGCGGTCGGTAAGAGCTCTCTTGTTTTGCGGTTCGTCTCGGATGACTTCCAGGAAAACAAGGAGCCCACTATCGGCGCTGCATTTTTGACCCAAAAGTGTACCCTCCAGAATAAAGTAGTCAAATTCGAGATCTGGGACACCGCGGGGCAGGAGCGGTTCGCCAGCCTCGCCCCAATGTACTATCGCAACGCCCAGAGCGCCGTGGTGGTGTACGATGTCGCCAAACCGGCCTCGTTCATCCGAGCAAGGCACTGGGTCAACGAGCTCAAGAGCCAGGGGGCCCCCAACATCGTAATTGCGCTAGTTGGTAACAAGTTGGACCTGGTCGAGGATTCCCCAGAGTCCCGAGCGGTGTCTACTGACGACGGCAAGAAGCTGGCCGACGAGGAGGGCCTGCTGTTCTTTGAGGCGTCAGCCAAGACTGGCAATAATGTGCGCAAGATCTTCCTTGCGATCGCTAATTCCATTCCTGAGGAGGCTCCCCAGCCCGCCGCCACCGGTCGCATCGGCCAGCAGCCCGTCAACCTGGAGCAAGGTGCCAGTGAATCTCCTTCTTGTGCTTGTTAATATTATTTAAGTAGACGAATATAACTACACTGTGCGAATGTGCCTGTGCTATTTGGGTGGGCTCCCCTCGGCTGCTATCTGGGTAGGTTGATTAGCTTCCCTATCTGGTTGGCTCGACTTGCAATTAGGTGGGGATGCGTTTTGGCTGAACTTTGGCGGGGCTGGAGACACCTTTAATCGGACATTCGACGACGGGAACCCGGAGCTCGCTCGGTCGAGATAGAGGTCCGCTTCAAACCTCGGGTGACGTCGCCTCGGTTTGAAGGGAATCGACTGCAACTCGCTCTTGTTTTTGCGGGACGCACTCCTCGTGATAGACATGTCGAGCCATTCTCGGCCAGGGCTTTATACTGTGGGCAACGCTCCACCTTCCCGATTCGTCGCAGCTACGACTGACTGATACAGTTGAGTTCGAATAGTCGAATAGTAATAAGGAATGCTATAAATTAAATAAACGCGTCTCGATCTCTGGGAGTGCCAGGATCGTACCGCGCCTTGTAGTGCTCAACACGACGCACCGACCGTAAAACCTCCTCCCGAGCAGAGTTCAGCTCCCGGTTCAATCTCTTCACTATAAGCTCGTTGTCAAGATCCTTGTCTCTCAAATCATCGAGCTCTTGACGCTGACGCTCGTTGCGATACTCGGCCTCCTGCAGCTGATCCTGGAACCACTGAGCCTGCTTCGCATTGTGCTGCACCTGCGATGACAGCTCCTCCATCTTGCGTTTCTGCGCAGCGATCTCCCGCTGGGTTTGGCCCAGCATCTCTTGCAGCTTCTTATCCTGGCCCTCATGACGGGGACCGTCATCGGTGAGGACATGGCTCAATCGCTTCTCAAGTTTCATCTTCTCAGCGATAAGCCGATCCCGTTCAGCGGTCACGTCTCCAAGAGACATTCTCAAGTTATGCACTTTCTGCTGCATTACTTCTCGAACGCCTGCGTCGCTGATCTGGCCACGCGCGCTCGACAGCTCCAGGTTCGCATTATCAAGGTCATGTTGTAACTTCGTGATCAGCGTGTTCTTCGCACTGAGCTCGCTCTCGTATTCAGCCACCTGTGCACTGTGCTTGCGCTTGGCGTTTTGGAGCTCCTCGCGGAGTTCAGTCTCGGTACGCTTGAGATTCTTCATGATCGCTTCCGCCGTCTCTATTTTGCTCTGGTATTCATAGGCCCTGTTGCGGAATAAATGCATCGTTTCTTCCAGATCCTGGTTGCGTTCTCGCTCCACATTGAGCAGCTCCTGCACGTCGCCTCCAGTAGATATCTTGCTCAGAAGCTTCTCGCTCTTAGAATGAGAAACCTTGCGATCGTTACCTGAGATAACCCGGAGAGCAGGACGCCTTCGCGGAACCTCAATTGACTGGTCAAATACGCTCGTGGAGGACTTGCGATTGCGTAACCTGGCATTCTCTTCCTTGAGCAACGATAGAGCCATGATGGCATCATCACGTTCCTTCATGATTTTCGCGCCATCATCAGAGGTACCCATCTTGTACTCTCTTTCTGCCTTAACGAGCTTAAGCTTCAAGACCTTGATCTCAGATTGCATCTTCTTGACTTCAATATTCTTGGCCTTCTCGAGGGCAAGCTCTTGAGACGTTCTGCGCTGATTCTGCATACCAAACATGAGCTTGGAATTGGCTTCCAACATTTCAGCTTTCTCTTTCTGGATCTTGTCAATAGTTTCAGCTAACTGGTCCAGGTTGCCGTGCTTGTTCTCTAGCTCGAGGATCTTCTGCTTCCAGCGACTGACTTGAGCCTCCAGCTCTGAATTACGGGAATTTGCAGACATCAGCTGGCTTTGGAGATCTACAAGCTGAGGTGTTGGTTCAGTGGACCGAAGCTGGCGTTGGGTAGCCTCATGCTGCTTCTGAAGGTCACTATACCGCGTATCTCTCTCCGCAAGCGTCGCCTTGAGTTCAGCGATTTCTTTGCGGGACGTGCTCAGTTGTTGCTCCAGCTCTGCCGGCTTGGCCTCAGCAGCCAAGAGTTGCTCCTTCAATGTAGCTTGCGACTTTACAAGATTCGAGATCTTGGCTGTTTCCGTACTGCGGAGAGATTCTGCGTCTTTCTGTCGCGTTTCTGCACTTGCAAGTTTACTCTCGGCAAGCGATAACTTCTTCTCCAAGAGGGCGCTTTTAGCGGACTCGTTCAACAAGTCTCCTCTAAGTCTGGCGTTCTCAGCTTGCACCTTCTCAGCTAGATCCTCGCGTTCGCGTGCCTTGGCTGAAACAGCCTCAGAGTTTGCCTTGAGTGCTGCCAACTCTGCGGTCTCCTTCCCAGCGGACTCAGCCAGGGCTTTCGCAGCAAGTGCTTCACGGCGAGCCTCTTCCAACTCCTTGCGTGCGGAACTCAGCTCGTCTTCCATGGCAGCTAGGCGCCTGACAGCCGAGTTCTTCTCACTCTCGATCTTGGAAAGTTTTTCACTCTTCTCCGAAATCTCACGCTCAAGAGAACTGATTTTGAGCCGTAGCTGTTCAAGTTCGCTGATTGTCCGTTTATTCTCAATCTGGGCGTTGGACAGCTTCTGAGAAGCTTCTGCAAGCTGCTTCTGGGATTCCTCCAGCTCGCGTTTGGAATTTATAGCGTGCTTTGCAGATTCAGCGCCGTTGGACTCAAGTACTTTCGCCTTTGAGGTGACTTCTTTCAGAAGCGTCGCAAGGGTTGCGTGCTCGCTTTTAAGCTTATCATGAGATTTGCGTAATGCCATATAGTTACTGGTAACCTCTTCTTTGGACTTTGTGAGGTCCCCGCGCTCGGACTCCAATGTTGAAAGTTTCTCGTCCTTCCTTTTCATCTCATCCGCATATTTGAGCATGGCATTTTCGTGTTGTTGCTTCGATACTTCGAGTTCCTTTTCGAGCTCAACGATCTGCTCAGTTAGTGTGTTGCGTTGATCTTGAAGAACTTGTGTTTGCTCAAGTGCTCTCTTCATGACTTCATCCTTATCGATTAACGAAATCTCCGCCTTCTTGCGTTCTGCCTCAAGACTTGCTACTTGATCAATTAGCTTTTTCTTAGCGGCGCATAGGTCACTTTGATCGGAACGGAGCCTATCAAGGTTTTCTTCAAGTTTCTGAATGCGCTGATCTTTGCGGTTATTTTCTCGCGAGTCTGTAGATGATAGCAATGGACGAATGTTTTGGAGTAACCTCCACCAGGGATTGTCATGATATTTGAGCCATATATTACTCGTGCGGGCAACTATCTTACTTGCCTCATCACGGAACACCTGTCTCTTGACACCCTTACGCACTAGATAGCCCTTGATCAGTGCCTGAACGTTGGTAATCTGAGTGTTGATCAGACGATCTCGAAGTTCTTCAAGTTCAGCAAGTACTCCGTTCTTGAAAAACACTTTCGAGGTACCGATTTTGAAGTTGGACGGGTTGAGCTGTAGGTTTTTCAAGATGGCCTCGCACGCAGACTTGCCATCTGATATACCACTGGCATTCTTGAGCAAGGCCTGGTATCTCTCACGGAATTCTTTGAACTCAAGACGGTTAGGGAATCCACTACGAGCGATTCGGATACCTTCAAGCACACCGTTGCACCTAAGTTGATCAAGAACCAGTCTATTATCAAATTCACCAGGAGTTTTGTTTTGATTAGGTACAATGCAGCGAACGAAGTGAGGATGCGTTGATTGAAGTTGGCTCATCAAATTCATTAATTGTTCCTTGTGTCTCTGCGCGACAGTTCGGAATAGTCCGCGCCGGACTTTTGATGGGGATGCAGCTACTTCTGTCTTTGGTGTCACTGGGAATAAGTCACCAACCAGACTGTTCGATGACTGGCTTAGTAGATCAGTGATCTGCTCGTTGAGGGGATCCTTGTTCTTCTCCAGCCAACCTTCAGTGGAATACTCTACTGGTGCAGCATAATGCTGGATGATGAAACCTTGGTTCAAGCGGCTCGGTTTAAACTTCGGATTTTTGTTGGTCCACTTCTCGGTGAGTTTCTCGGTAAAGCTCTTATCGTTGGCTCTTGGCATGACACAATCCTCATCCAAACAACTGAAAATGCCCATTGGATTGGATTTCTCGATTAGATCAATTGTAGGTTGCAGGTCAGCGCCATAATCAATATATTCCCACTCGATCTCCTCCTTAACGTACTCAGCTTGCTCAAGCACAAACATATGGTGGTTGAAGAACTGCTGGAGTTTTTCATTGGTATAATTAATGCAGAGCTGCTCGAAAGAATTCTTCTCGAATATCTCAAAGCCAGCGATATCTAATACGCCGATAAAGCTTGTGTCTTGAAAAGCATGTGACCCGGTGCTTTCTAAAGCCTTGTTCAATCGTAAAACAAGGTGCCCAAAGAGCCTCTCGTAAAGGGATTTGGAAAGAGCATCGAGGGAGTTACGTGCCTGCACTGCAGAACGGCTTTGTGTAACGACCTCTCGTCCCGCCTTCACTTTGGGTTTGAGCAGTGCACTCGTAAAATCTTCAGGTGATTTCAGCGATAGCAACTTGCACACTTTCTTGACCTGATCGATGTTGTTGATTCTACCTTGATCTGATGTCTGCTGGACCACCTCAATGTTGCCTAGATGGAGGACAGCAGCAACAATCTTTAGAATGTCATTAATCTCATCAGATTGAAAGCCTACAGTTTTGAAAGCTTGCATGAGATCACGGAAGTTCTGGCCATCGTCGACGCCTTCAATAGATGATGCACCTGATGAAAGATATGTGTAGTCTAACGTGTCCGTGGAGTCGAGCATTAGCGTCGTCTTCATTTCTTTGCTTACTCCTCTGAGCATCATGTAGAATATATGATAATTGCGCTCTTGTGGGCTCTGGAATATCACGCGCGACTTCTCCAATAAATACCACTCAATTGATGCACCGATGATCGTCCCGCCTTTGGCAAACTCAATGCGAATAAACTTACCGAATCGAGACGAGTTGTTATTGCGAACCGTCTGAGCATTTCCAAATGCCTCGAGGACCGGGTTGGTTTGTAGGATTTTCTGATCTGTAGTCGTTTTCTTACTGTCATCCCAGTCGTGTTTGGGAGTAGTAATTGCACTGAGGTACTGAATCGCCTTCTTGGTGTTCTCGGTTTTTCCTGCACCGCTCTCACCAGTTATGAGGATTGACTGGTTTTCTCTAGTCTCTAGCATTTTCCGAAACGCAGCGTCAGCAACAGCGTATATATGAGGCTTGGTATCCTCTCGAGACTTGTCATGGTATTTCTTTATCGTATCCGCACCATATATTTTCAAGTCTCTGTAAGGATTTACTGCCACCAAGAATAGACCAGAGTATGTGTATATTTCGCCTTTGGAATAGCGAGAGCTAAGATTATTCAAAACACTCGCTTCATTCAGAAAGGTGAGCTCGGCAATGTCGTCAGCTCTGTCGAATTGAGGAGGATTCACCTGGTATACTTGATCTTTCGGCATAGTTTCGATTGATCCATCGGGCCTCTTTATGGTGTCTTCTTTGATTAATTCCACTTTAACGAACACCTTATCCGGATCGGGGATCCAGACCCACTTAGTTTCGCCCATTCGTTTCTGTGTGTCGAGTAGTTATTAGAAGTTTGGCACCTAAAATCAACTTTGAACTAGACACCCTAACCGCTATTCTCAAATGTAAACAAAAGTACTTAATAGGCAATTGATGTTAGGGTTGGTGTGAACTATAGCCGTAAACACTCGTGCAATAGGCTAAAAATCTCATTCAATGTTTCATTTTTGAACTGGGATCGGTAGCAGTGAGTTATATCGCACTGCTCCCTAGTTCCTCGCTCGGTCTAGGAAGCTCTGCATTCCAGCCCGCATATGAAGCATGCACGTAAAGGACCCCACAAGCAATTGAGCCCTACAATATAACAAAAAAAGGGTTGCTCTCACATTACGGGCACAGATATCTTGAAATCGGATCTTCAGCTTGCCAATTTCCCGCGGGCGGATCAAACGAGAAACATACATTCATATTTGTCCTATTGGAATGGAGACGCGCCACCGAAGTTGACGTGGACCCTCATAGAGTATAATCTATTTTAAACAAATCTACTACAATGTCATGCATGACTTGAATATACTGCCAAGGTTATATGACTTTTGCGTGATCTTTGCCGTAGGATTATGATCGTGGAATCTTAATAGCAGAACGCTTAGAGGATAGACATTATTAAGCAACATTACTAACCAATTAGTACTATCTCAGGTCATCGTAGGAGCAGTTGTGCTCAGTTGGGCCCGGAATGATATGTTCACACTCTAAACTATCGAGACCTACCTCATGCATCTATATGCTGGATTCTTGATGCAATAGACACTCCTTAGAGATTCAGGGCACCTCATAGGAAAAGTGCATTTAGTTATCGGAAATATTAGATTACGCAATTGCTTGATTGCTTTCTGGTTCTCTGCGTGCCCAACCTTTTCAGAGCCACAAAGGCCTCAGGGTAACGCATGTACATCCGAGATCTAAGCGACGCTGCAGACGTTACATAAACAAAAATAAGCTCATGCATTGCATATGTCATGCATAGGCGAGACTAACCGATCGAGATTTTATCGCTAACACCCCGTCGGTGTTTCAGGTTGATTTGACAACAAAGGATGGTGAAGCAGAATGTAATTTGCGTAGTTTTCTCACCAGGTTTGAGCACGTGCTGATGTCCAGGTGCAGATGCATTATCGAGTTGACCCTCCAGTGCAGTTATGCAATGCAAAGTAGGGGAATCGCAAGAACGAATAGATACCCACAAAAACGCATGAAAGCGGGGAGAGCAAGTCCCTAAAGCAAGCAAGGATAGAGGAGCCCTCGAGTCGTACAGGAATATTGGCACAAACTTCTCTCTATCCATCGAGAGCTTTAGTGAATAATTCTGAGGCTTGCCGTGGCTGTATTTTATCATGACCGAGGCACCAGTGAGTTTTCAAAGGACAAAGTGAGGGGATGATAAACGCCGAAGAAATCCCCTCAAAGCGTTCTTTCAATAATATGATGTCTACTAGATGATATGGACAATGGAGTTTGGCTGTTCGGCAGAGCAAGTCACTAGGGAGTGTTCTAGACCACAAAGTGCAGAAAAAAAAATCGTCCTTAATCGTCCAATAGTGACTCAAAACAATGCCGTCTTATGCGAGCGAGCAGACTTAGCCACGAGATGGATCGTAGAAAGTGTAGGTGTATAGCTATAGTGTCTAAGTCTACATGATTGCCTCATCCATTTAGAGTGAACACAAGCCAAGAAGGTTCAACATGCTACATAATGTTTCGAGTCTGCATATATCTCGCACGGGAGACTTCCCTCTTGCATCTACAGGAAATAACGAAAGAAAGAGCAGAATAAACAGAGAATTCATCCAAGAGGTGCACCACTATTGTAAACATGTCTGATGTGCGACTCTACGCACCTCATTTCTCGCCAATGTGGCTAAACCCTTGCAAGTAAAGTCCGGCATATGAAGATAGCATGCAGTCACGCGTTCTAAATAGGCACAGATATTGATTCAGATTAGTATGAGTCAAAATTAGTATGATTGTTTACAATCAAGAAACTATCATCTAAATGTTTCTAGACCCTGACCAAATGATGACAATAGCTGCATGCGGCCCAGTACTATTTTTGGATTTCACGTGATCGTATACGGATACTCTTCTGGGGATTGACAGGATGTTGCGAGATTATTTAATCAAATCGAGGAGAATATGCTCTACGACACGCAGACACTATCTATCATGGAGCATTCAAGTTCTGTCTGTGTATATTCTCTAGCACGTGAGCCTTGGCCGAGGACCAAGTGATTAGTCATTTACAAGGGTTTGAGTTACTTCGGCGGTCTATACATTCTTCAGCGAAGATCCTAGTCGCGATTACGCGAAACAAAAACTTAGACTAACTCTCATTTATCGAGCCCGAATATCCGCTGACTGTCAAGTTCCATGGTGCTGTGTGGTACCCGTTTAGCGCGATTATATAATATCCCAAACTGTTGCAGATGAATGAAGATCGTTTCAGAATTGGTATGACCCCAGATGTAACGTGCCACGATGATGTCAGTATACCCAATCTGGAAGAAGGCATCGGGGGTGTTGATTTCCCGTAGCATTCAGGCAACATTGATATGTGTACTCTCCCATCGAGGCATGCAAAAACACTGCCCTAAATAGATGAAACACCCGGTTGCCATAAGCAGAATCCATTAATTCGCGGCACGACGTTAGAGTCACGGGATTTTGCAGTGATTGCCTATACGCTTGCAGGTGATCAGCATCAACTGTGCATAAGGATGCATAAGAAATGCCACAAGTAAGCGTAACAAGTCCCATTCTACGAGTAACTAGCATGTCTCACTTGACTACAACATACACCTGCGTGGGTCCTGAAATTGTGCACCATATGGTTCTTCTGTATCATCCTTAGAAATCGATGTACTGACCCTTAATACCCTGGACGGCAAACAAGAATACTCGCCAAGACTTTTGGATGGTTGTTTGCATTAAGGCAGCTGCACCGCATTTGCCAGGGGCCGCTGCTATAAATTGAGCCTGTCCTCTACCAGTACTCCAGCAATGCGCTTCACTTCGTTCTTCTCCTTCCTCTCCACTCTGCTCTTCGCTGTCTCCTTGGCCGCTCCCGCTCCTGAGAGCGCAGTGCTCGAGGCCCGTACTCTGGACATCATTCTCAATGGCAACACCTGCGGTTCTTCCCTCAAGGACCTCATCAAGACCATTGCTGGTGACATTGACAGCATCTGCGATGCTGCGGGTGACCTCGTTTCTGAGATCAACGACTGCAAGTGGAACAAGAAGGAGCTCGGTGACAGCTTCCACTCCAAGTGTAGTGCTATTGCCTCTGCTCTCGATGACTTGTTCAACAAGATCATCCAGGTCAAGTTCTCCTGCCTTGTTGGTGCCTTCAGCCTCGTCATTTCTTTGGTCGGCGCTGTTGTTAAGTTGGTTGCTGCCATCATCAACATTGCTCTTGCTTTCATTGGCTTCATTCTCTCTGTCAAGTTCCACATTGTCAAGGCTGTCTTGGAGTCCATCCTCTCTATCCTCCAGCACAAGATCATCGATCTCTTCTCCAAGATCAACACTGTTATTGGATTCATCTCTAACGGTATTGCTCTCAAGATTTCCATCTTCAAGGCCATTCTTGACAAGGTCTTCGACTCTTGGAAGGGATGTGACTGCGAGTGGTAAATACCAGTTCAATAACCCGCTAATCACCCAACAACTATTTAGTTAAAAGTATGTTGATTTAAAATGCTTACCCAAAGACCTCGAAGACACAATTCTTACAATGTAGGACTACAATATTATGTGTGATATTTTCTGTGCAGCGTGATTATCGATTCCCTTTGACGGTGCTGCTTTTCTTGTCTGTAGTGTATGCGTAGTAGAGCTGGACGTGCAGCCATAAGAACGTGAAAGCGAAGCAGCAAAAGGATAGAACCACGTTGAGCACAACGTAGATATCGGGGAATCTATCAACGAAGGGGATAGAGTTTGTATACTCTAATGCAAACAGTCCGAGAAATGCCATATATGATAGTGAAACAACCGCCTTATTGAGCCAGAACTGAGGTAGCTGAAAAGAAACGAGATAGTTCCATAGTGCAACGAGCACGAAGTATTGGAGTCCTAACTTTTCCCGTTGAAGTAGTGGCCACATAGAAAAATAGGATACATTGTTCATCCAATAAACCATGGTGGTCCATTCTTTGTTGTTTTCAAAAATTAGCAATGAGCTTGGAATGAGAGGCAACAAAACGCTTTTCTCATGAACTTGGAAGCTGAACAAGTAGAATGCCCAAGAACAACAAGATGCCGCCAGTAGCAGCACCATGGGATCTTTTTTAAGGAATACGCTAATGCAGGACGGTGTTATAGCCAATAGCGTTCCAAGCAAACTCAATTTCTGCAACTGCTCATTAGTGAACAATGCCTTGTACTTGATAACAGTATTTGTAGCGCACCAGAAATTCCCAACTTTATCCTCCCATAGACCACGATTCAACGGGAAAACACGTATGAGAACTTGAGTTAGCTGCTCCAGAGAAGAGAGCCATGGAATCAGGCAAACTAGTATGCTAGCCACAACCGTGAAACCCACAGAGGCGAATCTCTTGATGTTCAATGGAAACAAGCAGCGGCCAAGAATGTAAAAAAACACCACTGGAGCATAGTAAAGTGCCATCTGTTTGAAAAGCAGGGACCCTACGAACAGGATAGAAGCCTCGATGAAATTAGCAGTGTCAAGTGCTCGCAAGCACCCAATAAAAAGTCCGAGCATCACCGAATTGTACTGAAAATGACCATTATCTATGATGATCAGGCTGGGAATCAGGAGAAACACCAGTAAGTTTGAAACCCAGTCTAGTACCTTGGTCTTGTTGACGGCAGCTCTCATCCTGGCGTACTTGAACGCGAAAAAGACGTAGAAAATGAGTTCGCTGGCCAATGCAGTCGCACGCATATACGACTTGAGCCCATCAGACTCGAGGCCCCTGCTTGTATCGAGCGCGAACCACTCAGGATGCAAAATGCCACCGATTTTACCCAAAACCCATGAATGGAATGCTGTGAGAGGAGGGTAGTCAAGTCCCCACCATTGAAGGTCGTAGAAGTACCATTTTGAGGGACTCAGCTGTGTAGTGATCTCTAGCCAGTGTCGTTGGGCCTCAAAGTCTCCGTACATTGGTGGGGTGCCGAGACCAGAGTAAGGACCCAATCCTACAGCACTGGCGACTATTATGAACGAGCCTACAACAATGTATGAATAAAGCCATTGCCATTCGGGACGGTTGAGCGGTCGCAGCAGTTCTCGAGCCAGCATAGGGGGTATATAGGGGTGACAAACTGAAATATGGAGCTAGATAGATAAATTAGCTCAAGCTACGAATCTTGAAACGCTGAATATGGAAAAGCAAGCTCAAATATTGAAAAAGACTTGCTCATGCCAATTTGCCTGGCCATGTAAGGCGTACAAATAGCGTTGGTATGTAAACGTGGCAAAGAAGCATGAGTTAAATATCATTAATCATTACGAATTTCTCCAAAACAGCCTTGAGTGCCGCGCTGTTGGAGATATCTTCCACCTGAGAGACGGCTCTCTCGTAGTACTTTTTGACGGTGAATCGGGTATACTCGAGAGACCCTGCCACTTCGAGGTACTGGAGGGCCTGCCTTTTGCGTTCCACGTCCTGGGTGTGTTGGACGAGGATATTCTCTAGACCCTCTCGGACTTCTTTATTGGCATGATGCATGCAATGAATTACTGGAAACGAATATTTGCCCTCTGTGAGGTCCTCACAAAACCCTTTTGACTCTGCGTACTTCTCTGAAACAAGATTCAGCAGATCATCCTGGATTTGGTACAGAATGCCAAGGGTATCAGCAAGTTCAAGAAGCTTGCCAGATTGACTGTTGGGGGCGACATGCAGCATCAAACGCAGCGCCATTCTTAGAAGCCCACCAGTTTTGTCCCTCACCATGTCGATATACTCAGACTCTGAGGGACATACTCGCTGGTCACGCCAGTAGATGTCGAGGCCCTGGCCCCTATGCAGATTGATGATCTCCTCGAGGCAAATGCTGCGAAGCCCTTCAGTTTTAAACGACTCCAACACCCGGAAGACCACATAATACGATGAATTGATGGTGCGGGCGACCCCAAATACAGTGTGGGCAGCTGGAGCGCCACGCCGGAAAGAGGCGTCATCTTCCACATCATCGATGAGCATGCTAGTGGTGTGGAGGTCTGCGACAGCGGTGGAAAAATCCTGAATGTCTGGTGCCGGAACACCAACGATAGTGTTGAATGCATTAATGAGCGCCTCTCGCATGTTTTTGCCGGCCTTGACCCGCAGGTACTGGAACGGTTCGTCGAGCATGACTCAGATTGAAGCTTGGTCAATAGATATAAGCCCTTCATATAGGAAAGCAATCAAGTAGAACGCTGATAGCTCATAGTGTGAAACCATGGATTTTGCTGCTTGGTTCTCAGACTGGGACATGAAGCTTGTACAGCGTGCTTCACGGGAATTGGGCTGGCTCGAAACCGTTCGGTGATACTCTATCGCAAGAAATTCTAGTCTGCCACCCTCAAGTCTCCGAGGGACTTTCTTCCAGTCAGTCTGGGCCACACGTATTCCACGTAAAACATGCAATGGCCAATAAAAGACCCCACCATCAAGTTCTTTAAACTCTCATTTCCCTCCTCCAAAATGGCAAAGACCAATTGGAGGAAGAACAAGTAGGATGCAGGGATGTCGATCAGGAACAGTACCACAAATCGTTGGTCTCTGTTACAACGGCTCCACAAGTAGCGAATTGCTGCCGCAAATGCAGCTCCAGGGTAGCGAATCGAGATCAGAGAGCACACGGAACAGATGGCGACACTCATGATGGCACAAGATACCAGGTAGCCGCGGGAAGAACCGTACGAGCCCTCTTCCAGGGACTTGCTAAAGGTGTAAAGTGTGTGCAGAGCAGCAACCAATCGAAAGTCTAGCGATCCCATGAAGAGAATAGAAGTCACCAGTCGCCAAGGCTCGGAAATCACCTTTGAAGGAATCAGAGCGATATATTGATAGGACGTCCCGGCAACATGCACGAGAATTCCCAGTGCAATCATAGTTGCCAGCATAAACCGGGTTACCGGCGGAATTTGCATGAACCGCTCTACCACTCTGTTCATTGGGAAGTCATGTGACGTAATTCCTAGCGAGGATATGCACAGGCTGCACGAGATTACGGGTCAAGAGTGTCAATAAACCTAATAAAGTGCTGTCAACTTGCCGAAGTAATAAATCTAGCTATAACATTGCATGTCTCTTACTCAATGATTCGAGCCACGATGACGTGCACAGGCTGCACGAGTTTACGGGTCAAGAGTGTCAGTAAACCTAAAAACGTGCTGTCAACTTGCCGAAATAATAGATCTAGCTATAACATTGCACGTCTCGGACTCAATGAGTCGAGCCACGTTGATTGATGTTTAGAGTAGTACTTGAATGAGTTATTGAAGTACAATGATATTAGATATATATGCTAAAGAATTGATTAGGCTTCAAATTCGCGCTTCTGGAATACAGGAGGTACGTAAGTACACTCGACCTGATCGTTCTTGTCAAGCAACACATTCTCAACGATTTGATACGCAACCGGGTCGTAGGCAAAGCCAATGTGATCAGTAAAGTCGAGCGCACAGTAGTCCTGGATCTTGAGGTTGTTGACATCCACTCCATCTTGAGTGAACCAAGTGTTTGTAAACGGGATGAGGATCTCATCATACATGGTAGCGATATTGGTGTAGCGAACACCCGCAACTCCCGGTCCATCACCGTCATTGAGTTCCTTCATGAAGTCTGACCCTGTAAGTTGTTGGGTCAAACCCTCAGCATTAACCGTCTCGTTTAAAATCGTGTCTGCTACCGTACCCAGTCCTACCTCGGTCAAGAGAACACCAAGACCGATAGGGTTCGTGCCCTTGTAGTCACCAGCAAGAGCGACCATCTTGTTGACCTTAGGAGCGCCCCCAAGTTTCTTGATGTACCAACTTGGCAATGCACCACCACCTTGAGAGTGTCCGACGAGATCAACCTTACTCGCACCGGTGATCTGCAAAACATAGTCTACTACCTCGGAAAGTGCAGCTGCGCTATCTTTAATATCTCCAGCAAATGGCCATGCCTCCAAAGAGATACCGAGAATTTCGCTCTGCCCAAAGAAACTCATTGGGTTGTGGTTGAATGTATAAACGCAGAGACCCTGGTCAGTTAATTTCTGGGAGTAGTATGCCCAGTTTGTGTAGGCATCCTCTATAGTACCCGGTACGAGAATGACGGGATATTGTCCCTCCTTAACGACGCAGGAAGTATTACCAGAACCAGGAGGAGCAGATCCAATCTGGCCCTTGGCAAATAACGAAGCAGCTAGGAAGGTGTCTTGAGAAGGACCATAGCCTCCGCTAGGGAAGCCGTGGATAGTAGGGTGAGAGAGTATCCCAGGGACGTTTTCCAAGGGCTCGTCAGTAACACGCCTGTGCAGAGGAACGGAGGCAGCAAGAGAGAGTGCAGAGAGGAAGATGCTTGAGATCATTGATGCTATTGAGGTGTCTGAACATCTTATATACTTGAATGAACCGGCGACACATGCACCATTACGTCCATTCAAACGGCTTCCCTCTAAAGATGGTATGCATATGTATGTGTGCTATATCCACAAGGACCCCGCACGGCGAAATCACCCCACCGTGGTATAGCGATTACTTCGTCCTTGAGCTCGCAGATCTTGCTAGTTTATACTGGTGTTCATGTATAGGGATATCCTGCCAGTGTGCGTGGGCCACATGTCAGACCAACGTCCACGCAGATTTCAACGTTCAGTTAGGCGAGATCGACGGTAATCGGTGCACTCGCATGACAGTCTAGCCAATCTACTGAGTATGCTTCGTAGTGCATAGTGGTGTTCTAGATGATCTAGTAGCTGTTACTGCGATCTAATACATATTTGAGCTTCCTCGTAATATTATTTACACGCTTTCTTATTAAACTAGGACAAGTTGCAGTGTGATTGTTTTGACGATTCCCAAATGCCAAGTGAGACACCTTTTTAGCGAGTTGTTGTGTGGCAAGAGCCATGTCTTGGCTTCGCAGGCTCGCTAAAGACGACGGCCTGCAGCGTAGAGGACCCCACCGCCCTCATACCCCTCTTGACTGACCAAGGCGACGTATTCACCCACCTGATGAATTCGTCGAGGTGAGTTTGTTTTGCAGCGCTACGGCTTTGTCAAGCGGGGTGCATGGATCCCTACATACCGAACGGTCGACTGGCATTGCATGATGCACGGTAACGAGTGCTTCTAGATTTTGACAGCGCCAAGGGCACACATATTGTATGTTTGTGCACTATCCCAACCCGCATATAATTAGGATCACCGCTCTTCCTCGAGCAGGTTTACGGAAAGTAGTGGCTTGCAGACCCCTAGTTCAGATCTCTAAATACCGTATGCAGAATGATGCCGTAAGAGAGAACCTCTTCACATGGCAGTACGAAGTCTGCAATGCAAGATTAAATCATCGAGGAGCGGCATTAGCACTTTCTAAAGTAGCTGTATTGCGTGATCTGGTTTATGATGTGATGTACTAGGTTATTTGTTTTATAATTATTTCTTTTTCTGCTCGGGTTCAGGTTCAGGCTCAGGAGTGGGAAGCTTGAATGAGTCGGGGCGGTCATCCTGTCCAGGTCCAACTGGCTCCCAAACGCTGGAACCACCAGCAAAGTTACGGAATGCCTGAGTGAGCTCGAGAGGCTCATAGACAACCCGCTTCTTCTCCTCATCGTAGCGAACCTCAGTGTATCCGGTTAAGGGGAAGTCCTTACGCAAGGGATGGCCCTCAAAACCGTAATCAGTCAAGATACGACGGAGATCAGGATGTCCAGTGAAGAGGACACCAAACATATCATAAGTCTCACGCTCATACCAGTTGGCACCCTCAAACAAACGAGAAATGGAGGGAACACTCGAGGTTTCGGACGCATAGGTCTTGACCCGAATTCTTGAGTTGTAGCGAACGCTTAACAAGTTATAAACGATCTCGAACCGGTTCTCACGGGACGGGAAATCCACTGCGGTGATATCAGCAACCATTTTATACTGGGCTGCGGTGTGATCACGCAAAAATTTCAACACTGGGACTAGGGCCGAGGGAGCCACGCACACAGTGAGCTCATCCTTCCAAACAGTGAACTGCTGGATGAATTTGGGGAGAGCAGCAATCAAATATTGACCGTATTTGTGCAGCTCAGCGTTTTGGCGCTGATACTTGTCTGCTGGGTTGACTAGGTCGATCCGCTTGACCTCAGCGGGCTGTCTCTCTAGTGCTTTGATATTATCGAGTCCTTCAGGTGCATTTTGGGCTGGATCATAGTAGATCTTCAGCCTGCGTGCGCTGCTCGACAGAGCCCGAGTGAGTCTGAGCATTACGTGAGTGGTGATTGGGTAAATTGTTATATAGACCCCAAGGTATAGCTAATGCAATTCTAGTGGTGCCATTGGGTGTCACGGTGAAATGTTGCAGGCGTTGTAGGGTGAATTAATGGGAATAGTTTTTCTATTAGCGGTTTTCTGGGTCACAGCTTCACTCGTTCCACATGCATAACTTCGGTGGCGTATGCATGGACATTCCCGTGGTTTACGCACACTCTGCCAGAGACGATACAAATCGGGACACAGATTCTACGAGAGAACGGTACAATACAGTATAGTATCATATTGTGTTCTCCGCCCAGCCAAATCCATGGGCCGATGCCCGGCTCGGGGCTGGCACCGGGTGGCGCATGCAGGCTCGACGTCGACTCGCCCGAGCAAAAGCCCAGCTAAATGTTAGCAATTGTCATAATAGAATTACATATGCGACCATTAATGGTCAATAACAGCATTATATTCTACAACTAGGCTCTGAGCACCAGGATGTTTTGCTGCCACTGCCAGCAGTTGTCGCAGCAAGTCTTTTTTGTCTAGCGGGTCAAAACGGCCAGCAAGTACCGAGTTGAACAGCTCTACCAGCCTTTCTTTTGCCCCGTCTCTCGACAGTCGGTTCACGTACATATCCAGATATTTAGTGAGCTCTGGCGAGTTCAGCTGCTGAGCGGCTGCGATACGAGTTTCAAGGTGGGAAAGAGAGACTGAATCCTCAAAACCATTATATCCATCTTGCAGCATTCGGTTGCGAGCGATTCTTTGCAGCTGTTTGCCCCTGGCTGCATTTTTGAGCAGCACCTCCTCGTTAGTGCGTCGCTCGGCTGCCGCAACAGGCCCGCCTGTCGTGTTCTCAAAGAGTGACGCAAACCCAGTAGAGTCCCAAAACTGCGAGCCGTACGCCCAGAATGGCTCTGAGATTCGCGACCACACCATCATGTCGGGATTGTAGGTATATGCAGAGCCGTTATTCAAGGCGACCATGACGGAGCCGTTATCAGCACACCACACTTGAGTCACTGCCGGGGCCTTGAGAGCACCGCTCTCGGTGTACCGGGATGCAGAATCGAGGATGGGTGCCAGTGACACGGCAGGAAATAGCGACTTCTTAGATTTGAGGTTCCATGCCTGGACCAGCCCGGTACAAGTTACTACGGTCAGGTAAAACTCGCGGGCAGTCATCAGCACTAGGGCTGACCCCATCGCCATTGGAGGCAGTAACCTTACACCTTGAGGGCTATAAGTATAGATAGAACCGTCCTCGGTGGAGACGGCCCAAAAATAGTCTGCAGAGCCTGCCAGGAGGTGCGCAAAGTTGGGCACAAAATCTACAAAGACTGGAAGCCCGTCGTGGGATACGCTTATTCTTGCAGGGTCGCCCAGATTGGTACCGTTGCGGGCCTCGAGAACAGAATTCTGGTCTGGATCGGTGCTGAGATGAGTGAATACTTTGGGGGTGGCAAGACGTGCACTCGATACAACACTGGCAGGGTTGATTACTGCGGGCCGAATAAATTCGGGGATCTCGCGACGTTTCTGCGGCCGTTCCTGTGCATCCTCGGGTTTCCGTCTCGTGCCCACCACGAGCGCACCCACACCACCACGAGGGAGTCCGTTAGTAGGCTTCGAGTATTCTGGAGCAGGGGCAGCTGTAGCACGAGCCAACGGCTGAGCAGCTGAGAGCTGCGGGGCGAGATTAGTATTCACACCTGAGCTAGTGCTATTAGATACCAGTACTGGTGTGATACGCTTGCGTCCATCTTTTGTGACCGAGGTCTTTTGTTTCACTGGAAGAACGTTCACCTGGGGAGCTGCCGCTGGCTCAGTAGCAGGCAAAGGAGTTGCTGTAGAAGCAGCCGGAACGGGTGTGCTTAGAGTTGCAGGATTGGGTATTGTTGGAGGAGCTAGCTCCTTTTTCTCAAGATCCTCGGTAGTATCCATTTTATCGTCATCGTTCGTGACACTTTCTGCCACTCTTAGCTGCTCTGCAGACTCTGGGATATTCATGTCATTTGTAGAGGATCCGTATCGCAGAAGGCTCTGAGTCACTTCGTCCTTATCCATGACTTCGCCCAGGTCGCCCTTGGAGAACTCGACAAGCAAAACCGTGCCATCAAGGGAGGCAGCGTAGAGCTTCAGTCCATCTGGGCCCCAAGCAAGGTCACACACAGCCTTGACAGAGACGTTTCGGGCCACTAGCAGTGGCCTTGGGCTGGTGGTATTCCAAATAGCGATG
The DNA here is from genome assembly GCA_030585105.1 of Wickerhamiella shivajii. Lineage (NCBI taxonomy): Eukaryota > Fungi > Ascomycota > Dipodascomycetes > Dipodascales > Trichomonascaceae > Wickerhamiella > Wickerhamiella shivajii. Next base: position 703,843 of record JAJMCH010000003.1, on the reverse strand, counting down.
CAATTGTCGTTTCCAGCAGTGGCGACCACCGTCACGAGCTCGTTAGCACCTTCGACGCTGTAAACTCTGGGACTAAAAGCGCAGACCTCCACAGGTCCCTGGTGCCCCACAAACGAGATGTCAGCTTCCCACGATCCACGGTTGATGATGCACACTGTCGGTACCCAACCATTAGTAGCATTAGGGCAGGCAATGTTCTCACCGTTGGGCGACCAACTGGGCCGACAAAAGTATGTAGATAGAGGAGAGTTCACGAACGGCTCGGTGATCACTGCCTCGACCGAGTATGTGAACTCGGTGCCACGATTGTACCGAAAGATTCGCACGCTGCGGTCGTCGCTGCAAGTGACAAAGTACTTGTTTGCGGGGTCGAATGTGATTCCCTTGATGGACGAAGTGTGCGAGTCGATCTCGGCCAGTTTCTCGAACGTGCTGCCACTCCACACCAGAATGGCACTATCGAGGCCAACGGTGACAAGGAGGTGGCCGTCAGCGCTCCAGGCCAAGTCTTGAACGTCCGACTCGTGCCCGATCAATTTCTTTCTAGCTGTCCAAACCTCAAAGACATCCTCCTTGGACCCAAACTCCTTATGGGGCTGTCGAGAGGCGTCGAGCTCCCAGATCAGGGCGATGCGATCGTCACTGCCGCTAGCGATGTACCTGCCGTCTGGAGAGAAGCGCACGCATACTACTGAGCCGGTGTGAGCACTCATTGCAGCTAGCTGACGCCTCGACTCGGACTCGGGGTCAGCGATTGCCGCGGCACTCCAGACTCTAACTTTACCGTCGAAGCCACCAGTCACTACTCGCTGTCCGTCGGGGCTCACACTCACAGAATAGAGCTCCATTGGCCGGTTCTCATGCTTGTGACCGAGCCATCCTGGCTTCACTAGACGCATGATGACAAATATTTTTTCAGTTGGACATGGAGCAGACCTGGATAGAGGCGTTTCTCCGCACCAAGGGGAACGAGTATTTCGTAGAGGTGGATCCGGAGTTCATCTTGGATCGATTCAATTTGACGGGGCTGAACCTCGAGGTCGACAACATCCAGCAGGCGATTGACGTCATTGTGGGTCCAGCGTCGAGCCCGTGCACCAGGGCTCAGGAGGAGCTCGACGCATCGGCTCGCCATCTCTATGGACTGATACACGCCCGCTACGTGATAACGAGCCGCGGGCTGCAAAAGACCGCTGCCAAGTTCAAGGATGAGGCGTTTGGCCGCTGCCCGAGAGCCCTGTGCCGCGGCCAGCCCATGCTGCCCGTAGGGCTGAGCGATGTACCTCACGAGTCGTCAGTGAAGCTTTACTGCCCCAAATGTGAGGACATCTACAACCCTAAGAGCACGCGCCACTCTGATCTCGACGGAGCCTACTGGTCAACGTCGCTACCAGGGATGTTCGTGCAGGCGTACCCTCGACTGCTACCGCGCCACACTGACGAGCAGTTTATTCTCAAAGTATTTGGGTTCAAAGTGCACGAGAACGCCCAGACGGCACGGTGGCAGCAGCGGCAGAATCGTGAGCTGCAGCAACGGCTGGCTCAAAACGGCATTTAATATAACGAAATTACGCTGGGTAGCGCCAGACCAGTTTATTTAACAGTAGTAGAACGCACACAGTCCGTGTAGTTACCATTTTGGGATGTTGTTGGGTATGTGGTACCGAATGATAAAACACCGCGCGGCTGGTTGTGTCTTTACTGCTCTGCATGTCACTTGATTATCCTCTCACAAATAATTTGGCTATTAAATCCGAGGTGGGCGCTTGGGCCTCGGTTTTGCACTGTCAACTAGTGATTCCCTGGGACCAGCTGCTGCTGCAGTCTAGCCCCGAGCCGATTCGGTCGAAAACTGCGCTGTTTCAAGTCATTCTCGACCGCCTGCTGGCCGCGGATTTGCCGCGCGTTATCCAGGACTCGGCCCACTTGCTCGACTCTCACTTCAGCTTGCTCGCCGTGGCCACTAGGAGGGCCAACGCGCTGCCTGAGCATACCGGCAGTACCGTTGAGCAATTCTACCTCCAGACCAATCCTCACCCTGCTATGATATCTTTGGATACCTATTTGGAGAACTTCACCACCCAATTGTGGGTGGCTTTGGGACAGCCCTCTTCGGGTACTGTCATGAAATCATTGTTGCAGCCTATTTTGAAGGCATTTATTATTATTTCCAGTAATCCATGGGTTATCCACAAGTCCATCATACGGGTGAGCGAAGCCCTCGAAACCTTGAGAACCCAGCCCACCGATGCTAACTCGGAAGGACCCTCCTCGCCCTCAAATTTCAAGAGTAATTTCTCCCTGGTTTGTGCTTTACTTGCGTACACTCCACCGGACTATAACACATTTATACTTGACTTCCTCGTGCACAGACTCCAGCAGTCGAAGATCGCCTACTGCTTGTACATGGGGATGTGGCCGCTGCATTCAAAGTTTGCCGAACTCACCAATAGAGTAACTCGCAACTTGCTGCGGATCTACCTCCCTCAGATGAGTCCTGATGCGGTTGCAACCGCCATGGCTGCGTTGCGCCATACTTTTTTCGCTACCAACTCCGTTGAACTGGAACCAAATCCAGAAGAGCAGCAAGAGCTCCGGACAAGAGCCATGAGCGTGTTCCCAAAAATTCTCGGGCAGCGCTCGTTACCCGAGGATACTTTTGATTATTATCTGGTCAATCAGCGGCTAATTATATCGTTTCTCGATTTGTTTATGGAGATTGTCAGTTAGAACAGATTATCTGAATACTATGTCTATTTTTTAATATATACTGGCGCCCTGCTCAGGCGTTATAATAGAGTTTTTAGTTCCATGTATTCTAGGCAAGGAGCTCGTCCATAGTCTTGGCCCAGCGCCTCATGGCTTCAACAATGCGGTCAACAGGAGCAGATGCAAAAGTGCCACGGAAGAACAAGGCGCTCTTCTCGTCCTCCGATTCAGGCAGGCTTGGCTGAGGAGGAGTGGTCGGCTGGTTGGACTCGAACCAGTGGCCGGGAATTAGCTGCACACCGTGCTTGATGCCCACTTCGTAGGCAAGCATCTCAAGTTCGTGACGGCTCTTGCCGAGCTCCTCGTATTTCTTGAACTGGCGAGCATCCATGCGGAGCCAGAAGAACATGCCAGCAACGGGGGGAGAGATATCGTAGGCACCAGGCTTGAGGAACTCCTTGATGGCATCACAAGTTGCGTCACGCTTACCGGTATAAACCTCACGCAGCTGGATGAGCCAATCGAGGTATCCCGACTGGCCCCAGCGCTGCAGAAGACCATTCACGAGTGAGGTAGAGAATCCACTGGGTGCCTGAGCGGATGTCTCGATCAGGCGGAGGTAGCGCTCGATGAAACGCTTTTGGGCGACGATCCACCCAAGACGGGTGCCTGGCGCCAGCACCTTGGAGAAGGAGTCGAGGCGGACGACACGACCATCGGTGTCGTAACTGAGATAAGAGGGAACAAGGCTCTTGAGGAATTCATCGTGGGTGATGGTGCCCTCCTTCTTATCGGTTCCGTACGCGGGCATTTGCAGGTAGTAGTAGGGCTCGTCCTCAATGATAAGGAAGTCATACTTTTGGGCGATCTTGTAGATGGCCTGGCGACGCTCGGCACACACAACAGAACCGGTGGGGTTCTGGCCAGTGGGGATAGTGTACAGGAACTTAGGCTTGGGACCGACCCAGTTCTCAAGCTGGGTCTCGAGGGCCTCAGGGACAATACCCTCAAGGTCCATCTTGACACCGACTGTGGTGAGCCCGTTGGCGTGGGCAGTCTCCAAAGCAGAGGAGAAAGAGAATTCCTCACAAAGAATCACGTCTCCGGGGTTGGACAGAGTACGGATGGTGGCATCCCAACCAAAGGTGTTACCGGTGGTCATGATGATGTCCCAGTCCTCAAAGCCAATGTCGTGAACAAGCTTGGTGTGCTCAATGACGAACTCGCGGAGTCTGAAGTCACCGTTAGAGTGTCCGTACTGGAGAGAGGTCTTGAGGGGGACGTCCTGGGGGTTGGTGCCCTTTTCCTTATCGACATCAACGTGCACCTGCTGCTTTGCAGTAAGGATATCAGCATCGATACCATCAGAGAAGGGAGTATCAAGAGAATCAACCTTGAGAGCGTCAAAAGGGAACAGAGACGCTAGAGGAAGACCACCTCCGAGAGAGCAGATCTTGGGGTCGATAGCATGAACGAACGCCTCCTTGAGCTTGGAAGGGTTGCGGCGCTTGGCTTCATCGCTTAGGAAGCTTGACAGATCTTTAGCTGCAGGTTTTGTCATGAGGGTTCCTTAGTGGGAATCGACGATTATATAGACAATATGCATGCACCCGAAGCGAATTTTCATTTTCTCCGGGAAGCTGTGAAAGAAAAATTCGTTAATGCGGCTAGCTCGTGCGAACGCAAGTATTCGGCAATTCGAAATGTTTTCTCCGACATTGCCTCGATGCCACAAATTACAGGTGAGTCATAGACGTGCATGGTCAGTTGAGGAAGTTGAGCCCGAGAACGGGGGAACCCCAAGCGTGAACAATGGTCGTTCAGATAATGAGTTCGGTATACAGAATTAGTCTTGACTCGGTAATATATCATTGGAAAATAGATGGCCTAGCCGTGCCCAGTGTGTTATCGCGATAATACAAATCTTTAGATAAGCCTCGATCTGGGGCTACCGGCATTCGACTGCAATTACCACAATACCCGCAAGAGTCATAGGGAGAACTGGCAAATCCTGGCGATAGGCACAGTGTGCTCGACAGATTGGCGGTGTAAAAGCATATCCGCACGCGCGAGTGCTCTCGCAGACGCTTGCCTCGCGAGCAGGAGGCACTCGAAACATGATCCACTGGCAATCAGCTGAGCCCAGAGCTGACCTGGAATGCAGGCCAGAAATGTGGGCCGCGAATTCCCGAGTATTCTCGGCCGATTTTGCTGCCACTGCGCTCGATAGATTGGCGAATATGTGGCACCGCATCGTGCCCATGCATGACAGATAGCCGCGAGAGTGTCAGGCACGGGTGAACAATTGAGTTATTCTTCACTACAGCCGAGATAGTACCTCTATTCCTCGGTAACCACCGAAGCAAACTCCGCCCCGCATTCCACAGTGGTACCGACCTCGTCGCTCCTCGCCACGGTGCGCCACCCAGATGTTCCCACCACCCTGCTACCAGTTTGTAAGCAGTGAATTGGCTATTTAATACTGATTTCATCCTATATAGCGCATGTCGGCGCCGTCAACTCCCAGAAAGAAGAGGATTATCGACCGGTACATCCCGGCACGAGATGGCATCAACCTGAGCGCGGCGTACAGCCTCGCCAACTCTAATCCTCTGGACGAGGACCGCACCTATAACTCCGTGCTCAAAGCGGAGCTGTTTGGGAACGATGTGCCGTCGTCAATTCCATCGCCGTCCAACTCTTCGAGCCCCGAAAAGTCGCAATCGGTTCCTGCCACGCCGCACAAAAACAAGAACATTTTCTCCTATTCGCCCCGCCGAACCACGCCAAAGAAGCAGGTTGACTCGTTTTCGTCGAGTCCTGTGCGGCTCGAGAGCCAGAAGCTGCTGCTGTCGCCGAAGAAGAAGAATCGCGATGTGGCAAAGTCGCCGTACAAGGTACTGGACGCCCCGGACTTGGTGGACGATTTCTACCTGAATCTGCTGGACTGGGGCTCGCAGAACAAGCTGGCGATTGGGCTGGGGGCCCTGGTGTACATGTGGGACGCCCAGACCGGAGAGGTTGCCCAGGTGTGCAACTTGGGCAACGACCACGTCACGTCGGTGTCGTGGATCAGCCAGGGCACGCACTTTGCAGTGGGCACGTCGTCGGGGCAGGTGCAGATCTGGGACGCCACGAAGCAGGAGCAGGTTCGACAGATGAGCGGGCACTCTGACCGGGCGTCGTCCTTGAGCTGGAATCGATTCGTGCTGAGCTCTGGGTCGCGGGACTGCTCGATCCTGCACCGGGACGTGCGTCAGCCCGAGCCGTATTTTGAGAGGCTCAATGAGCACCGCGGCGAGGTGTGCGGGCTCAAGTGGAACACAGACCTCAACCAGCTTGCGAGCGGAAGTAATGACAACAAACTATTAATATGGAGCGGCATGGACAAGCAGTCTCTATGGCAATTTTACGAGCACAAAGCGGCGGTCAAGGCGCTGGCGTGGTCACCGCACCAGCAGGGTCTGCTGGCGTCCGGCGGAGGCACCTGCGATAGAACAATCAGGTTTTGGAACACCCAGACCGGCCAGGCGATATCGTCGGTCGACACCGGCTCGCAGGTTTGCAACCTGATCTGGAGCGTCAACTCGCGAGAGCTGGTGTCGACCCACGGCTACGCAGACAACAATATCACGATATGGAAGTACCCATCGATGCAGCAGGTCGCGACCCTAACGGGGCACACGTATCGCGTGCTGTACCTGAGTCTGAGCCCAGATGGCAGAACCATTGCCACTGGGGCCGGCGACGAAACCCTGAGGCTGTGGCATGTTTTCGATAAGAAGAACGACGAGAAGAGCGGTCCGATGAACATGTTTACACAACTTAGATAGTATTTATTTAGCATGGCAGAGCCTGTAGCATCAAAAAATTAGGCAACCCTGCGACCCGGCCCCTCGAGCGAGGCATCGAGCTGGACAGGCGGCTCTCCGCACCACATGTGAGCTGCATGGTGATAAGCAGCGACCTCGTGTGTCCCACGTGCATTGGACCTGCAGCACGTGGGTCACAGTGCATATAGCTCCAAGCGGGTGCCAAAACTACATGCTTCCATCACCACCCGTAAGTTCTGAATTGAAAGGCAGCACTCCTGTGGCCCCCAGCGACGACCTCAAGCTGCCTGCTCCCATGCTCGGGGAGCCCAAGCCCGGGGTCCGCAAGCCTACTCGTCGCAACCACTCTGAGATTGAGCGGCGGCGCCGCGAGCGACTCAATGTCAAGTACAATGAGCTGCGTGAGCTGGTGCCGACCTGCCAGGCGTTCAGGTTCGCCAGGAGGGGCGGCGACGCCGGCCTCCACAAGCTCGATATTTTAACGGAGGCCGTTAACTACATTAACGAGCTGCAGCAGGAGCTGGAGCGCGTCAAGTCGCAACGTGAGCCCAAGAAGGCCGAGGTCACGCGAATCGCCTACCTCATGAACTAATTTATTCTTAATATCTAGTAGAGCCACCGAACAATTCTATCTAGCTGTCCGAGCCGATCCACTTTTTCGCGGCATTGCTGCGTTCGAGAGCCTGGATTTGCGAGTACTTTTTCTCGAGGCTGTCCTTGCAGATGGTGTTGGCGAGGATCTTGTAGGTCTCCTTGGCCTGCGACACCTTGAATCGCACGGGGCCGGCCTCGTTGTAGATGTCTTTGGGGCCTTTGGAGATGGCCTTTTGGATCACCGACGACGCCAGCTCGAGCACGTCGAGCTTTTGGAAAAAGTCCATCGCCGAGTCGACCTTGTCCCAGTCGATCTCCTCGGGGGCCGACACCTCGCCGAACGGGGTCTGCCCCGAGTTGATGGGCGTGGCGAGCTTGTTTGGCGTCGCCGGGGTGTTGACTGCGGGGGTGCCCGCCACCGACGAGGGAACCTGCGGAGTCCTCGCTGGGGTGCGTGGAGCCGGCGTTCGCAGCATTAGCTAAGGGCAGATCAGGGCCATGTAGATATGTATATAGATGGATGTCGGCAGCGACTGAGCTACTGGCTTTTTCTGAGCCTGCTGGCCCGCCACAGCTCGTACTCGTGGGCGACGTCGTAGTCGGTGTCTTTTACGTAGAAAATGCGGCACGGCCACAGGGTCAGGAGCCAGTCCACCACACCCCATTTTCGCAGGGGCCTCGACGCGGCAAACCAGGCCATCCCCAGGAGAGCCCCGATCCCCAGGCCTCCCAGCACCTGACTGGCCGAGTGGTAGTACAGGTACCACCTGCTGAACCCGACCAGGGCTGCCAGAAACCCAATAGACCCCAGGTGAAACACCCGCTCCCAGAACGGCGTCCGCTTGCTCGCCAGCACCTGCAGCAGCGTGTACCCAAAAACGTAGCCCATGAATTGCGAGTGGGCCGACGGCATCCCAAACGACTCTTTGGGCATATTCAGGACCGGGTTGGGCGGTCGGGGGCTCCTGAGCACGTACTTGAAAACTTTGTTGGAGCCCTCGCACACCACCTGGCCGATCCCAAACCACAGGTCCTGGGCCTCGCGACGGCACAGAAACACTGCCAGGTGTGCAAACAAGTACCAGGGGGGAATCAGCGACGCCACAGCGCAGCAAAAGCCGACCAGGTCGCCCGGCCGATACAGGACGGCTGCGAACTCGGGTGCCTCTCCAGTGTACATGCAGTGAACGAGTGTAAGTGTTGACGAATTCAGCGGCTGGGGCCAAGTCGTCGGTGCAAAATAGGAGTTTTTCAACACTAGTGCAGTGTATCTACATAAAATTAATTTATATGTTTTTAACCCTTAGTTGCCGTAGAAGCCCTGGCTCTCGAGCAGCAGCACAACACGCTGGACGGCAGTGCGAATGTCAGTGCTGCTGAGATCGACAGTGATATCAGCGTTGGAGGGGGTCTCGTAAGGGTCGTCGACACCGGAGAAGCCAGTGATCTCGCCCTTGCGGGCCCTGGCGAAGAGGCCGGTGTGGTCAGTCTTCTCGCAGTACTCGAGAGGAGTGTTGACGTGGACCAGGAAGAACGAGCCGTACTTCTCGACGATCTTGCGGGCGTGGGCACGGCCGTCCTCGTAGGGGGCAGTGGGGGCGGCCACGACGGCGCTGCCCGCCTTGGTGAGTTCAGCAGACACGAACGCAATACGCTGCAAGTTCTTGAAACGGTCCTCGCGGTTGAAGCCCAGCTCGCGGCTCAGCTCCTGACGAATGGTGTCGCCGAGCAACAGCGACACGGGGCGTCCACCCTGCTGGTTGAAGGTGACCTCGAGGGCACGGGCAAGTGCCTCACGACCAGAGTTGTGGTAACCAGTGAGCAGGATAGTGAAGCCCTGCTTGGCACGTGGGGGGTTGCTCTCACGCAGGATCTTGACAACCTCAGGGTAAGAGAACCACTCGGGGATGTTGAGACCGAGCTTGAGACGGCGACGGAGCTCGGTACCAGAGATATCCAAAGTCTTGACGCCCTCGGGAACCTCGTCCTTGGGAGCGTACTCGTCCTTGTCGGGCAAGTAAGTCATCATCTGGAAGGGCACGACCTCGATGCCGAGCTCGTTCTTGTACTTCTCGACCAAGACCTGGGCATCGTAAGGGCCGTAGAATTCCTCGCCCTTGGAGTTCTTGCCAGGACCAGCGTGGTCACGACCAACAATGAAGTGGGTGCAGCCGTAGTTCTTACGGATAATGGCGTGCCACACCGCTTCACGGTCACCGGCCATACGCATGGCCAAAGGAAGCAGCGAGACCTGGGCCATACCGTTGGGGTAGCGGGGCAAGAGGGCCTCGTAGACGCGGCAACGGGTGAAGTGGTCAATGTCACCGGGCTTGGTGAGGCCGACCACGGGGTGGATCAGCACATTAGCCTGGTGCTGGCGAGCAGCACGCACAGTCAACTCACGGTGAGCACGGTGCATGGGGTTACGGGTCTGGAAGGCCACAACCCGCTGCCAACCCATCTTGTTGAATTGAGTGCGGAGCTCGCTGGGGGTGTTGCGCAGAGCAACGTAGTCGTAGTGCTCCACACGCTGGATCGCCTCGAGCTTACCACCAACATAATGGCTCTTGACGCTCTCGTTGAGGTATTTGATGGCAGGGTGCTCAGGATCACCGCGGAAGACGTGCTTGGCCTCATATGCCTTGTCGACGGCCCACACATCGCCAACAGTGATGATCGCGAGAGCTCTCTGGTTACGGGGATCACGCAGAGTAATGCGAGCACCTTCCTTGATGCCCAACTCTTTGATCTCCTTCTCAGAAGCGTCGAGAGTGATGGGGATGGAGAACAAAGTGCCATCAGCAAGACGAAGCTTGTCGACGACACCCTGGTAGTCGTTCTTGTTCAAGAAGCCCTCCAAAGGAGAAAAGCCACCAGAAACAATCAGCTCCAAATCGCAGAGCTGACGCTCAGTGAGGGTGAGCGAAGGGAGAGTATCGGCCTCCTTCAAAAGAGACTCAGCTTTGGGGGCATCGCGGGCCAGAAGATCCTTTAAAACACCACCGTGGGGTTGATTAGCCATTTTTCGATTAAATGCGGAGATTCTCACACTATATATGCGTCCACTGCAGATCACATGATTTGGCGTGTGCGGTGCAGAATTTGAGCTCGGACTGTTAAAACTCTGACCTGGCCTCGAAACTGCTAAAGCTCCAGCTCAATGTTGCTAGCGTCGCACAGACAGACTGTCAGTCGTCGATGACGTGCTCAGCGATGTACCAAGTGTCTTGGCAATTGCTTGATTCTCAATATACTGGCTGAGTTTGTGCATCAGTTTGAGCGATCTCCTGGGCACGATCTAGGGGTCCCCAGAAAACTGAATTTGAGCTGTATTCGTGCGATGGGGCGGCTGCTGTGCGGGTTAAGCTTCGTATTAGCGGGTGTGGTTTTTTTCACCGCAAAATTCACCGTTAACCGAGGCCAGCTTACACACGGGCATGCATGGCAAACTATTTCAGGATCAGTCCAGATGCAAACTTTCCATGGATGCCGTGCAATAAAGCTCGTTGGCAGTTGGCATACGGTACCCGAGACAGTTCACGAGTTCTTGATGTAAATTTCAGCGCTTGATCAACTATAGCGCTGGCAATTGTATGCTGCAGGCACTTAGACGAATGCACTGAAAAATTTGCCACAGGAGGGTCGTGGAGGCGCATGCTTACTTCATCAGTATAAAATGGCGTTGGGACCACTTTTTCCTCATCTCTTTGCCGATTGGCTAAGATCAAGTGTAGTATCTGTTCTTTTCAGTCTAAAAGCTGAAATGACGCTACTGGCGTCTTTTTCATGTAGAATTTTTCTCCCTCGTCCTGGGAGCCTCTGAGCTTGCTCATGTCCCGGACTGTGTCGAGCCGCGCACTTGCGGCGTGTCGACGCACGGAAATCAACGTGGGGTCACTTTGTTTTTTGTGCAATCTCTAGTAGTCGCTGTTAACTTACGGAGTAGTATCCTATATATGCAATTTTCGGCGGAAGTATGAAAATCACTCTTCTATGGCGAGCTTTAGAGCTCCTCGTGGTCCATGTCGTCCATGACGCTGCCGCCCTTGTCGACCTGGGCCTTGGGGACGGCCTTGTGGGTGCCCTCGTCGTGAATAAACTGGATGAGGTCGTCCAATGTGCGGGAGCCAGTGTACTTTACGGGCTCGCTCTTCTTGCCAGCAGGGTACAGCTTAATAGTGGGATAGCCGGAGATCTCATCGGGGACCTCATTGAGGGTGTGGTCGATCTTGGCGATGCGGACCTTGTCGGTTCCGCCGAATGACAGGGCCAAGTCGTCGTAGATGGGAGACAGCTTCTTGCAGTGTCCGCACCAGGGAGCGTAGAACTCCACGAGCACGTCGCGGTCATCGTCGAGGACAATGTCGTTGTACTCCTTTGCGACTAGGTGGTACACGGGCTCGTCCTGGGTCTCGGGGATGGGCTCGGACTTGATCTTGGGCTCGAGCTTGTCGGTGAGATACTCCTTGACCCACTTGGTGACGGACTCCTTGGTGAGATCAGACTCCTGTCCGTGAGCGAACTTCTTGTTGCTCACGAGGTCGTGCACGGCCAGAGCAGGGAACTTCTTCTCAATGTTGAGGTTGTCAGCGTGGGAGCCGAACAGGCGGGTGTTGAGGAACACAAAGTTCACCTTGGAGTGCATATCCTCGAGCAATGGGGTGAGCCACTCCTTGAACTGGTCGCGCTGCTCGTCGTCCTCGACGAATGCGAACATGAGGGGGATGCCGGACTGGGTGTAGGCGACGTAATTATTAGGGCCGATCTCGCCGAACGCGGGGAAGCTCTCGACGTTCAGGAACTTGATTAGCTCGGTCGGGTCCTCCAAGCTGGTGGTAGCGACTGCCTCGCCGCCGTCGCGCAGCACGACCACCGCGGGCTCTTTGACACCGTATTTGGTCGCCAGGGCCTTGTCGGAGATCTGGGCAAACGACAGCCGGTCACGGAACGCCTCGGCGACCTCGACGAAGGTGGCATTCGACTTCTTGTCCGAGAACAAGCCGACCGCGACGATCTCCTCGGGGTTCTTGAGCAGGCTGTCGAGCTCGGCGGCCTCAGTAAGAGTCTTGATCACGGGCTGAGAGCGGCGGATCATGTACTTAGCAATCTCGTCCGCGGAACGGGTGCCCTCGTACGGCCCGACGAACTTGTCGCCTTTGAACATCTTGAGAGTGGGATAGCCCTGGATCTTCTGGTCCTGGCAGAGATCCTGCTCTTTGGTGCAGTCAATTTTGGCCAATGCGATCTTGGCCCCGTCGTAGTCCTTGAGCTGCGTAGCGGCGATCTCGTATTCGGGCGCCAGGGCCTTGCAGTGGCCGCACCAGGGCGCGAAGAACTCGACCAGAGTGAGGTCGTAGTCAGTGAGGGCCTTGGCAAAGTCCTTGCCGCCCAGCTCGAGCACGTCGGTGCCGAGCACGCAGGCTGCTAAGTAAAAGAACGATAGCTTCATTGTAGAATCTAAACCGCTTGGGAGTGATATAGCTGCTGCGTACGTAAGCAGGAGCCGCTACGTGGCAGTAGGGCCAGCGGCCCGGATGGGTGTGGGTGGGCGCGGCGGGCAGACTGGGCGTGAGCGAGCGAGCCGACGCGTGGGCTCCAGCGCTGGGAGTGCCGAGGGCCGATGCGCGTTCTGCCACGTGGCGGCCAGTGCCACATTCTTAATTACGCGGTGGCGCGCAGGACGCGCGACGTGTACAATCCCGGTGACTAAGCACAGGTCCCGAGAGGAAACATTTCAACAGTGTGGAGAAGCCGTGGACGCGTGCAGATCACATCAGCACCGCCAAGCCTCGGTGAGCTGGCACCAGGGTCGCGGGCCAGCGCCAAAGCCATGTGAACGAAATCCAGGTGCCATGCTCAGGCGCCATATCCAGGTGCCACAATCAGGTGTCATATTCAGGTGCGTATGTCTGGTGTGCTATTGGCCGTCGAGATCCACTGTATTCAGAACCGTGCGGTAAACGAACTTACACTGGCGGATCGTGGTGCCACGCGGTATGGCCCCGTCTGCTCGCTTGCTACCCCATAGTTTGTTTTCGGGCCTGGCAGTGGTTTTTCCGAACTGTGCATGCAGCTCGAGTTACTGGGCCAACGTCCGCCAACCTGCATATGCGCGACGCAGGTAACTGTGAATCGGGCACGTCATCGCTAACTGACGCAAAAGCACTTGACGCTTATGTCACAAGGGTCTTGGCCTAAATTGGAGGTCCAACAGGGCCTGCAAGACGAATGTCATTTGAGCTCGAACTCCAGGTCGCCAAAAAGGCCGTTCGTCAGGCCGCCAACCTCACCAGGCAGGTTGCCAAGACACACATCTCTAGCGTCACTAAAAATGACAAGAGCCCCGTCACTATTGGCGATTTCGGGGCCCAGGCTGTGGTGATCGCAGCCCTCAACCGCAACTTCCCCAAGGACCCCGTGGTGGGTGAAGAAGATGCGAAAAAGCTCCGTGACGACAACGATCTCGCAAACAAGGTCTGGGGTCTCGCCAAAGAGTTCTCTGACGAGCCAGCTCTGCAGACGCTCGACGGCCTGTTCACTGCAATTGACAATGGGGCATTCGAGGGCTCTGCCAAGGGCCGCGAGTGGGCTCTGGACCCAATTGATGGCACCAAAGGATTTCTCAGAAAGCAGCAGTACGCCGTGTGCCTCGCTCTGATTGTCGACGCCAAAGTGCAGTTGGGAGTTATTGGCTGCCCGAATTTGGGCGAGAACGGCGGCTTGTTCAGCGCTGTCAGGGGCCAGGGTGCGTTCTGGGAGCCGCTCTACAGCGAGTCGAGCACCCCCGAGCGCATCCACTTCAGAGACGTGCCGCTGGCCGACGCTCAGTTCTGCGAATCGGTCGAGAGTGGACACTCTGCGCTCGACACGCAGCTCGAAATCGCCAAGTTACTTGGCGTAGTCAAGCCTCCAGTCCAGATGGACTCTCAGGCAAAGTACTGCGCCTTGGCCAAGGGCGACGCTGATATCTACCTGCGTCTGCCAGTGTCCATGTCCTATGAGGAAAAGATCTGGGACCACGCTGCAGGAAACGTCCTGATCACCGAGGCTGGTGGCGTTGTCTCCGATATCTACGGCAATGAGCTGGACTTTGGCCAGGGCCGCACCCTCAAGAACAACAAGGGCGTGATTGCCTCTCGCAAGAACTTGCACGACGACGTGATCAAGGTGGTCAAGAAGGTGCTAAAACTTTGAGCATATCATCGTGTGCCTGGGATGTGCTTGGAAAATACGTGGAACGTTTTTGTGGGTTAAATAATGCTAGTATATCTATCTAACTGAACATATCCATACAAGGAGCGAAAATGTCCATGCTAGCGGGCATCGTGTCGACTTCCGGAGCCAAATACGTGTCCTTTGCCAGATCGTCAAAATTGAGTCCTGCGACACCATCGAGACCGGCCGCTGAGTCTGCTTTCCAGATTTCTTCGCCAAAGTCCTGCAAGGCATCAGAAACCGTGGAGGCCGTATCAAGATCCTCAATGTGGTTAAACAGATTAAGGGGTGTCGAGGACTCAGTTGAATATGAGGGGCTGAATGTAGTCGAGTTGCTCAGAGTAGTCAAGTCCTCGACAAAAGCGGGCGAGGTGGCAGAGCCATCGAAATCGCCGCTCGAAGCTGGAGAACAGCTGCGTGACTGCTCTTCGCCCTTCCTCGAGGACTTGGAAGGACGCTTGGAAATGAGCGATGCAGGGGAAATGGTGGCCGGTAGTGCAGTGCTTCGGTTGACTGCTGCCACTACCGCAGCAGAGTTGTTGCTGTGGCTGGTTTCGGCCTTGCGTTTCTTCATGATCCGACACTTTTGCGATTTTAGGAGCACTGTTGGCTCACGCGAACCATCTGAAGGGGCGGCAGGTTTGGGCAATAGCGGCCTAAATGCTGGCCTAATTGCAACATATTTGTGCGCACCTGCTGAGGGTTCAGTGCGGGTTGAGACAGTTGCCATTCTGCTGTTATATTGGAAATGGTAATAAAGCTAATGGGGGACAGAGGTGGTGGGTGAGGTTGGAAAATAAAATAAATACGTCTGGCCACCCACGGTACTCTTAGTTCGAACAGATCTGCTACGGAACTGGACGGTGCGGGGAGCTACATGTATTTAAATTTCTGTGCTCGCAGGTCGACAATGCACGCCTAACCTCATTGCATATGCAGGACGATATTCGGAGACGAGTTATTAGGTAAGTCTGATTCGACCCAGAGTTGCAGCTGATGGAGTTCGCCTCCGCCGACGCTTCGGATATTCCACTATCCCGAGAGACTATTCTAGTCAATCTCAGCGGGGATTCTCCAATCGTGCCTCACCTATGATTTCACATCGCGGCCTTATGCATACCATCACTCTGGCAATCAACTGTTTCCCCTAGCTGCAGAATATGCATATCCATACGCAGCCAGGCGACTGCTGGTGGGCTTGCCCGAGATTTAATCCACCTCTGTCCGTAGTATAACTATTCTTGGCCGCTGGTGAATGTCTCGCACCAGACGAGTGAAGCACTGGCCAGAAAGTCGCCCCGGCCACGTTCTGCGTCATACTATGCAGATCGTGCAGCCACGGAAAGCAATAGTCTGAACACACTAGATACGTCAGGCCGCCTACTTGAGCACATCTACTTCGAAACTACCTCAATTTTGCATGTTGAACATGTTCCGACATATAATATATGCTCAATGTCTCCCGGGACCTCGATGGCCAAGGTAGATATTTGCCATGCATGTCAAAATCTGCACCTGCATATTTGTTGTAAGACCCTACGCTATGTTGATTTTAGCCCCGACTAGTGAGGCTTCGAAACCGTACAGTGCTAGTGCTTCACACGCGCAGATTACTACTTGATCGAACTGACGCCTTCGTAGATATAATACCATGATCCGTAAAAAAGCGCCTTTCTTGAGAGATCGAGCGGCTATTTCACCTATATTATTGAATCAATACATCCTGGTAGCCACTTCAAGCCTTGATCTGCCCAGCCTTTAGGAGGCAACTCATTACTATTACACATACATGCTATGGCCCCGGTCGAGGCATTGGCTGCGTTTGATCCATGAAACTATTATGAAAGCAGCAATTTGGTGCAATAAAGGCACGGTTAAATGCCAACTGCATTCATGTCCGTGGTCCACCTGCATGTTATGCAGATTTGCTCGACTTGCAGAAGTCAAAGTGTGCCTGGAATACTGCGAGTCAATGGAGTCCGTTTGCATACATCGGCCATGGCTGGTTTCCGACATTTGGCGTGGTGGCTACCAATTGCGGTTACGCCACTGCCTTAATTTGTATACTCTGTGATAGCGCTATCTGAGCCCACCGATAAGTCGATTATCAGCAGATTACTCTCGAGTGATAGCAACGGGATCTAAAATAGCCTAATTCTATCTACTACATCTATATCAAAGAATTGAAATCTGTTCAAACATGTTCGTCCGCTCCGGATAGATCATTACTGACTACATTCCACCCGCAATGAGACACCTGATTAGCGTTTATCGAATTGGCCATAGCTATAGCTATATTACATGCACCCTATGCAGAAGCTAGCGAAGTCAAAACTAGGAAAAACATGGGCGTCGCTTAGTCACGACCCAGCTGGTAGCCGGCATCTGTCATGTCACTAAATATAAATCATATAGTTGGATATATCCCTATTTATAGTTACCATCGTTCGCAATTCAACTGTACCAGTTGTAGCTGCTGATAATACGTCAGAGAGAAGCTTGGTTCCCAAATGGTATTCTAGATGGAAACACCGTTCTCCGCCTGCACTAGGATACGCAGAGTTAGACGGATGACCATGTATATATGTACTACACTCGTTACTAATAGTCGGCAATACGGCGACAGTGCCTGAATTATTAACCAGTTTAGAATACTTGGCAAGGGCTTAGCTCTATTATTTACCTCAGGTGATTTTATCACACTTGTAAGCACAGGACCAGGGTAGTCCTGTACGTTATACCGAGTTTGGGGTATTTCCAGGTTGATCAAGCCAAACATATAGCTTACCGTAATATAAATCCTTTTAGTAAGGACCTAGGCCGTTACATGCCTGGTGATTGCTGAGCGGGGTGCATTTGGCAGATGCAACCCAAGTCTTTACTTTTGATTCAAGACATTCAAAACAACGTGCGATTGTCGTCCTGCATCTGCTAGTGACTAGATGAACTGATTTTAGATCCTGTATAGATTATTCGGCAAAAATTTTCTTTGGGGTACGGCCCAGACTATCGCGGCACTGCATACGGTTCAAAGCCCACATGATGAGCATCCCAAATACATGTGAAATACTTGGAGAAATACCCCAGCTCTAAAGCACAGCTTCCGCCCAGGCGAATTGAGCTGACACGGCGTGTGAGGTTCCTCGGTTTGGTTCGAGCAGGACGCCTTCAAATCTGGGTATGCATATCGACACGGCTTTCGCCAACAGGCACAAAGATGAGCCTGGGGGCACTACGTTAACGCCCTTGAAATTAAATTCTGACTAGACGAGCTATTAGTTCATGTGATTTTTCGGTGCACGGGCAACTTTTTTGAGGCACTAGTTGCTTATTTCCAACGCTTGCAAGTCTTGGGACGCATTTACATAAGGTGGTTCTCGTCTGATATTGCAGCAAACAGGCCCGAATTCACCTTCTTTAAGTGTTTTTCATCTACGATACAGAATATGATCTTCAGGGGATTCTCGCTACGCGGTACGCTTAAGTTCAGTACATCCTGCATGGTTCTATCGGGTATGTATTGTGAAGACAAGGGCAGTTACAATTAGACGTGCATGCAGCTATACAGTTATTTATCCATCATCTAGGAAAGCCCCCCATACCATGAGTTCTTGGATAGAGCGTCTCGAGGACTATGAAGTCGAGCAGATGAAGCTGATCTACATGGCTGTTTATGATGCTCTGGGAATAATCTCAAAAACCCCGTGCGAAGAGCTTGAGGCCTCAAGTGTGTACCGGAGGCATGCGTACAGTGTCAAGACGTCAAGAAGTTCAACGAGAAGCAGCCAACTATCTATATTATCTGGCGGAACTGGAGATAATCCGGAGTTCAAGCCCCCTCCATTGTGGAGTTCCAACTACGTGATTGCATATTCGAAAAGATTTCCACCAGTGAGCAAAATGGTGCGGGCGATGAAGAAGAAATTTAGGAATCACGATAGAGCCGTTCTGCTGGAGAAATTTCGCTACTTGACTCGTGATAATAGCGACAAACTGATAATACGATTCATTAGGCATTGCCATGACTCTATGAAGGCAGTCACACAATTGGCGAAAGCAATTGTTTGGCACGTAGAGCAATGCAACGTGGAGAAGATCATGATGGAAGGAGAATGGGGCCTCATAAAGAAAGAGGGTAATCACCTGCCTGAGTACGAGCATGGGCGTTGGGCAGTCGTTGGCAAGGACAAAGTCGGCCGTCCGCTGTGTGTGTGCAGGCCAAAGCATCATCGCGCACATGCTCATTCGAAAGACCAGGCAGTCCGAGGAATTGTCAAGATTTTGGAGGAGCTCATCCTATTCACAAATGATGAGGTCGACGGGTTTTGTGTGATTTTTGACTATGGCGGGCTCAGGTTCGATAATGTGGATATCTGGGTAATGAAGACAGCAGTATCTCTTGTGAACGAGCTATATCCAAACCTGCTCGGCTGCAGTCTGGTTCACAACGCCCCGAAGTTCTACCAGAGCATCTTCAGATTCATCAGGCCGGTTATGGACCCATCAGTAGCTCAGAAGATCAAGTTCTGTCGCAGATCCAGTGAGCTACTGACAGTGGTAAATATCGACCAGCTCCCAAAGTACCTGGGAGGGTTCTCACGGCACGAGTACAAGTGGATATCTCCGTCAAAGGAGGACGATACGCCGCTGCAGGACCAAGCCACGCGCAAAGAGCTACAGAACACGCGCAAAGAGCTGCTAAAGGAGTTCGAACAGACGACGGTGGAGTGGATCAAAGCGGTTGTCCCATCAGCGACTGCGGAGTTTGGAGAAAAAAGGGACCACCTGCTGGAGCAGATTCGAGAGAACTTCTGGCAGCTCGATCCGTACGTCCGCAGTCGCTCTGTATTTGACCGCAACGGAATCGCCGGTTACCTGAGGCCAGAGCTGCAAGCAGGGGGAATTGCTCAGCCGTGCTGCCAGATCAGAGATCCATTTCCTCCAACTAATACCGCCCAACAGAAGATGTAAACCATAGAACATGGACTAATATTAATTCTCTACCAGCAACGTGTAAGATGCACACTCTGTGTATGTCATTACGGCCTTATAGCTACATAGTTAAAATAGATTAAGCCTTGGTCTTGAGCTTCTCGGAAAGCCACTCAAGGCCCTCGTACAAACCGTCACCACGGGTGGCACAAGCGGCCTGGATGAACCATTCGCGATTGCGCAATGAGGGGAGGCCGAGCTTCTCGGTGATTTCAGAGGTGCTCATAGCGTTGGGCATATCCTGTTTGTTTGCAAACACCAACAAAAGAGCATCACGCAGCTCGTCCTCGTTGAGCATACGCTGCAGCTCTTCACGGGCCTCGCCAATACGTTCGCGGTCGTTCGAGTCCACCACGAAGATGATACCCTGGGTGTTTTGGAAGTAGTAGCGCCACAAGGGACGGATACGGTCCTGTCCACCGACATCCCACACAGTAAAGCTAATGTTTTTGTACTCAACAGTCTCGACGTTGAATCCGATGGTAGGGATGGTGTGCACGATCTCGCCGAGCTTGAGTTTGTACAAAATGGTGGTCTTACCGGCGGCGTCGAGTCCGACCATCAAAATACGCATCTCCTTGCGGCCGAGGAGGCCGCTAAACAGCTTAGAAAAGTAGAGACCCATTACAGTGGTTTGTTTGAAGAAAAGGCGCGGCTGATTAATATACCCCCTGCCACGTCAGTGGTTGCCACTGCAGTGGCGTAGATAGCGAGTTTGCCAGCAAGACGCCACGTGGGCTGCAGGGCCAAGGCCTGCTCTGCTCGCGTGCCGGCCAGATACATGTTAAAGTAGTGTTTTAGTAGCGTCAACGCCGGCACAGCAGGGTGCGAAATCTTTCTGCACCGGCTCCTGCTCGAAATAGCAACACTAATTTCTTTTCAGACGAGGGTCCCGCGCTCCCAATTGGGATGCACGCCGCCGCAATCGTGCAAGCGTAGCGCTACGGGCCAAAACGCGCTAGTGAACAGGTGTCCCCACACGTGTTCATTGCTGCACCGCGTTTTGCACTCTTACCAGCTCAACAATCGTGAATTGCGTCATTCGCGTATTGGCTCCTGCAACTGACCTGCTTCTACCCTTCGCTCCCCTCGCCACACCGCCACCACATGAATGAGTGCGAATAAATTAGCGAAAATTCCTGGGTTCGAAGCGTTCGCCCAAAAAGCCAAGCCGGGGCCCGCAAAAACGGGGTATATCCCAAAGCCTCCGGAAATCTCGTTTCAACAAGGCATGAAAATGTGTAAACCCCCTAGGAGAGTCGCTGCCAAGAAAAAACCTTTCGAGGCCACGTTTGAGCCCGAAAAGCTCGAGTCCAACTTCTTTGCTCGACTCCTAGCGGCCAGACCAAAAATGGACGCAACCACGCACATAGTATTACCCTCAACCCTCTTCACCAAGGTGGGATTCAGAGACAATAAGCTAACGGCCATCTCTCCAAACTTCCGGGGGTTTGGCCCCCGATGCTACGTTAGTGCAAGAACAACAGATCTACATCATGGGATCAGAGCCGTATTAATTAGGGACCGCCCCGAGCTCAGAGACCTGCCATTGACAAACGAGTTCGCCAAGGACGTAATGGACGTCGCCACCGAGGATTTACGCACATTTTTGGAGAAGTATCGCCCCAGTGGATCTCCCATCCTTACGCTCAATGCTGATGTGCAAGGGGTGCCAAGAATCGATTTCACGATCGATGGATTCGATCTCCCAGAAGCCATTTCTCCAGGAACTGACGGATCTGGCGTTAGGCTAGCAGGAATGCTGTACAAGCTCTGGTATATTCAACAACATGCGAACGACACACCCCAAGAACCCTAACCACTCGCTTATATTAGTAATCAACAGCGATGAAATTTTACCTAATTTTTTTTTGGCCCCATCCTGTAACCTATGGGTAGCTATAAGAAGGAAAAGGCTCGTCGAGTGCGAGAAGGGACCGTCAAGGATGGCAATCTCCGCATGAAAGGCGAGAATTTCTATCGCGATGCAAAGAAGGTCAAACTCCTCAACATGTACAGAGGATCAAAAGCCCAGCACAACAAGAAAGGCGAGGTTATCCAAGCTGCGCAATTGCAGAGTACTGACATCCCTAATGCCCGGGTCCAGCCCGATAAGCGGTGGTTTGGCAACACTCGTGTGATTTCGCAAGACGCTCTGAACCACTTCAGGGAGGCAGTCGGTAACGTCCAGAAGGACTCTTATCAAGTCCTGATGAGACAGAACAAGCTGCCAATGTCTCTCGTAGAGGAGTCAACCAAAGTGCCTACCCTGGATATCACCGAGACCGAATCGTATGCGTCAACGTTCGGCCCTAAGGCACAAAGACGAAAGCCCCGGGTTGCGGTCAATTCGCTCGAGGACTTGGCGTCTGATATCGCCCAAACTAACAAAGAATACGAAGAGAGAGTAGAAGAGCAACAGGAGGAGTTTGCGGCTACCCAGAGAGAAGCCATTTTCTCCAAGGGCCAGTCCAAGCGTATCTGGAATGAGCTATACAAAGTTATTGACTCATCTGATGTGCTGCTCCATGTCTTGGATGCTCGCGATCCTCTCGGCACCCGGTGCCGAGCCGTTGAACAGTATCTCAAGAAGGAGGCTTCCCACAAACACCTAGTGTTTGTTTTAAACAAGTGTGACTTAGTTCCAACTTGGGTTTCGGTAAGTACAAAACGTTCCATCGTTAAGTCAAGGCCTAGCTCTTTTCTATGATCTAGATCTGTTACAACTTTGGAAAATTAAGCCTTCCGGTCTACTGGTCTCGTTTTGAGATTATCTCGGGAGGTAGGGTTTCTTAGAGTTGGTTGCGGCCCCCCAATAGGGGATCTGTGCCGCCACCTTAGTTGAAACCACACAACTTTTCTTACTTTGTTCAGTACTAACTTAGGCTGCATGGGTCAAATTGCTCAGTAAAGAGTACCCTACGCTCGCGTTTCATTCTTCAATTACCAACCCATTTGGTAAAGGGAGCTTGATTCACATTTTACGCCAGTTTTCTAGTTTGCATAAGGACAGAAAGCAGATCTCGGTGGGCTTGATCGGGTACCCCAACTCTGGCAAGTCTAGTATTATCAATACCTTGCGTTCCAAGAAGGTGTGCAATGTTGCTCCCATCCCTGGTGAGACCAAGGTGTGGCAGTATATCACGCTGATGAAACGCATTTTCTTGATCGATTGCCCAGGTATCGTGCCCCCGTCGTCCAAGGACACCGAGGCTGACATTCTCTTCCGTGGTGTGGTGCGTGTTGAGCATGTATCACATCCTGAACAGTATATCCAGGATCTGTTTGATCGTGTCCAAACACGACACTTGGAGCGTACCTACGAGATCAAGGGTTGGAGTGGCCCAGAAGAGTTTTTGGAAATGCTTGCTCGAAAGCAGGGACGTCTGCTCAAAGGTGGCGAGCCTGATCTGAGCAGTGTGGCCAAGCTCGTTTTGATGGATTTCAATCGCGGCAAAATTCCATGGTTCGTCCCTCCCCCAAGAAGCGATGACGATGCTGACGATGAGAACACACAAGACCAAGAGGAAGCATAATATTTATCTATTTATCTAGTTAATACAACCTTTGTGATCTTTTCTACATTTATAGTCTGCGTTACATAAGCCTAAACTTTCATGGACGCCGTTGATGATACTTCTAGCAGATTGACAAACGGTGATATCAAGCCCTCGGGCCTAGAGGATCCTCCATCACTGCTCACTGTGATTATCGATGCGCATCCAGCTCAGTGGGCGTCGAATCCGAGGCTGCACGACATAAAAGAGGCATTGTCTGCAATTTTGGTGCTGGTTAACGCACATTTAGCTCTCAAGAACGCTAATCAAGTAGCTGTAATTAGCTACGATGGCAGGGGCCCAAAGTTCATCTGGCCTGGACAGTCGCCAAAGTCGCATCGCAGGCTACAAGGGGAAATGTACAAGAAGTTTCAAGAAATCGATGAAGCCGTGTATAACTCTCTTATCGAAGGATTTCAAGCGGGAGCCTCGGCGAACACAACGCCTGTGAGTGCCCCCCTTAGCATGGCGTTGTGCTATACCGACCGCAGTACCCGGGAAGTTCCTGGACTTCGCGGTAGAATATTTATTTTTAGCGTCAGTGAAGACGTATCATCCTATTACATTCAAACTATGAATTGTATCTTTGCTGCTCAAAAGTCGAGGGTACCTATCGATATTTGCAATTTCGCTGGTCCTACCTCATTTCTGCAGCAGGCCGCGGATTTCACAGGAGGGATATACATGCATGTCGAGAACACAGATGGTCTTGTCCAGTATTTTATGTCTGCATTTGCGATCGACTCTTCGCTGCGTGAATTTGTAAACGTTCCCACGCAGAGTGAGGTTGAGTTCAATGCTGTGTGTTTCACCACCAAAAAAGTGATATCGATAGGGTATGTGTGCTCGGTCTGTTTGTGTACTATGGACAAGCCCTATAATGAGTGCCCACTCTGCGGTACCCCAACAGAGCACAAGGTTGAGCAGTGATCTATTTCATTTTTTTTACCGAAATGTGCACAGGGCTCCCGCATTATTCGTCTACGTACAGGTGTTGGGACACGCAAGTTTGCCTTAAGTTTAATTCTATACGATGGTTTGGTCAGGATTCCCTGTCATTAATGTCTATAATTGAGAGATAATCACTGCTATGACGTATATCATTACCAGCATACTGCGATTTATGCAAGAGTTCACAGTCAATAAAGCCTGAGTTCATCGTATTGACTCAAGGTGCTTAAATACGTTCTTAGCATGAGTAGCACCCCAAGTCATTACTAATATTCTTGGCGATCTGGCCGAGTGGTCTAAGGCGCTAGATTAAGGCTCTAGTCTCTTCGGAGGCGAGGGTTCGAATCCCTCGGTCGTCAAATTTTTTACTCTGCTTTTTGTTAACTAGCCCCTGTCCAGCCATTGTCTGAGTGCATTCTTCATCCCACCAAGTGAGACAACTGATTGATATTCTGAAACAGCTGTGAATAAAGAATTCTTACTAAGACGCCAGTTTGTTTCCGTTACACGCCACCACCTAAACGCCACGAAAGCACTACCCCGCGCCCCACTTAGAAGTCTTTCAGCCACATCAATTCTTAGTTCCCCCGTGATCGCTCTATTGGTACTTTCTATACGTAGCGTGAAATGGCGGATGAAACTACGACAGATAAGCGCAAGACTAACAAGTCCCAGCTACGACAGGGTCGGCACACCTCTCGTTCATCGACTCGACTAAACAAACACTCGAGAGGAAACAGCTCACGCAGTGTACACCTCGTAGACGTGGGCGAATTGAAGCCTCTCACTGGTTCTGATTCAGCTGTCACATTGGTCGGCTCCCGCAAGCCCAAGAAACATTCGAAAAAACCAGTGATTCAGCTGGAGCACAGTGAATCGGACGAAAACGACGATTTCGTGGATGTTGACGAGGAGCCCAGCCAGCAGTCGTCCCCGCAAAGCACTCCCGTGAGCTCCAAGACGCTCGAGGACGGCTTGGTAGTCCACCCCATCATTCCAGTCCCCCCTCAAACTAGTAACGAGACCGTTGTGAGTGTATCAGATTTATCTACTGCACGCAACCGTAGCCAGCAGAATGGATTTGTGGATAACCAGGACCTGCTCAGTAGTGCGATGAGCTCCATGCATGACACAGAGGAGCTAACTCGAATTTTTGGAAGCACGATGCGAAGCTCACAGCAATCGCGCCGGTTTATGCAACTCACTGAGCCTAAGGGTGAGGCGAAGAACAATTCAGAGATTAGGCGACTCTATGAACGGGTACTGCGTGAGTACCTAAACTGCAAGTCAGTCAACAACCCTGTTATTTCTAGTGTTGAGAGGGTGAGCGAGGTTTTAAGAACAACCGTGGACACAGAGGCAGCGTTGAACGGGTCGCCCATCCAAAGAAATCAGCGAAGCCTCACAGCTACGACTATTAAGGAGATTGACTCGGACTCGGACGCAACCAAGAACTATCTTCTAAACAAGTTGTGGACAGACGGGTGGAAGGATCCAGATATGCCTTCAGAGCCGGTAGGATCTTCAGAGTCCATTCGGACCCAAGCTCGAAAAGTTCAACAGAGATTTGTGAATGGAAATAAACGAACCAGTGACGCCTCAATCAAGCTTGCTTGAAGCATATTTCCTCTTCTTCCTTTAAGGAACCTAAAAGTCTTCTTGTCATGACATAAAGACACGGTTGTGGGAGTGATAGTAGTGCAGACTCGCCTCCTACGCTTCATCGGCCATCGTTGAGCAACACCGAGAAATGTGAGCTTCAACATGCCAGCCTAGCTGTTGGCTTTCGTAACGTGCCCTTCCATCGACCCTCTGCGCATGCCAACTTATTTATTTTTTAATTGTCTACGCTAATACGGAATCTTGAATGTTCTCTCCAATAGCTACACTATCATCATTGGGTCATGGGTACCTTGAAACCGCTTCTTTGGCCCTTTGTATATATCGTACGCAACGCGGAATCTAACTCTCCTTTTTCTTGTAATTCTCTGTAGCGGTAATAGAGTCTCATCGCTGACTGGGCATCTTCCACCGAGTCGTGGTTCCCGGTTTGTATTTCTTCGCCAAGTAATGCCCATACGAGGAACTTGAGGCTAAGTCGTCGGGGGCCGTTCAGTCCTTTGTCATAAAACAGCTCGGCGGTATCTAGTACCTGGTCGCATGGAACCTGTAAATTAATGGTTCTGAAGTCGTTAACGAGGGCGTGTCCCACGAATATAACTCCCAAATTAAGTAAAACCCATAGTCGTCGTGTCGAGGTCCTCAGTGTGACTAGCCCATAAGGCGATTTATCTGGGTCTAAATCGCCAGGTTCAATACCTGAATACAGAGTCAGATAATTAACCACAGGATGCGTGGTTTCGACAAAATCATCGATAAATGGGCACAGTTCAAGCGGAGGCGATCCTCGAACTACTGACACTCGGGCCAGACTCAGGGTCTTCGGCTTCAACAGAACCTTTGTTCCGTTCGAGTGAATTTCGGCAATTTCCTGGCCAAGCAGCACAAACTCTGCGTCTAGTGCCACTAATTTCCCCTTTACATTTTCCCCTGGCTCCAACATCTTTACGTTGGACTTTGCATTCAGGTTACCTGACACGATACCTGGCTCATGAAGCAAGCGCGTGTCCAGCTTGCTTTTCCAAGACTCGTAGTCAAATGCCAGAGATGAGGCATCTTTACGCAAATACATTAGCAGGAGCGGTTCTTTCCAGCAGTAAGAGAAGTTATAAGCGTCGTCCTCCGAAATAGGAGTGATCAAAAAGTCGTTGAACAAGTACCACTGGCCAGATATGCAAATCACAGACACAGCGTGACCATCATTGCCCTGGTCGATTTGGCATACATATCCCGCCAGTGTGTAATCTGGCTCTTCAGAGTCGACAACTTTGAATGAGCGCTTGTCCGCCCGCGGAATCAGCGAAAGCTTTTTGGCGGGCGCTCCTGCACGGGGCCCAGGTAGCATATTCACGAAAAGCACTGGAGGGGCCAATGTGACCTGGCGCACCACTGCCATGGAATGCTTCTTTTGGCAACGGTCACACCACACCCAGGATTCGGTTGTTCTGCTGAGGGCGGCGCTGAGGCCCTTGTGATCACAGCTTGCGGCGTCAATAGCGATTTGATGCTGCACAGTATCAGCTCGGAACCCGCACGATCCATACATTCTGCAGGTTATTGCGACATCGACCATCTCCTTGAGGGAGTCTGGGTCGTTACAGACTTCTGATTCCTCTTTGCAGATCTCGCTAACAATATAGTGGAAAAGCGCACCCACTTGCTGGCCCACTGGGGTCGAGAGCTCAAGCAGCCCCATCGAGAGCACTTCGGGTCTTGTGCTCAGGTAGCTTTGGAAGTTCTGCGCTCTGCACTGTCGGCCGTCGCCCTTGTAAAGCATGTCAAACAGCACCGCCAGCTCGCCAAGAACGGGCATCGGCTCGTGATTGAATCTAGCCATGAGATCGAGGGCTTTATTGTGGATGGGCGGGCACCATCTCAGGAGCTGTACCAAGGTGTTGATAATATTGGAGCCAGCCACTTGATTCTCGAGCCCTGAATACGCGGTCTTGTTGTAGAACTTAAAGTCAAAGTCCTGTACGCCGAACTTGGAGAAATGGATTTCGAGGTTGCGATACACGCGGGGAATCTTGCCGTGGGCTAAGCTGTCGTCGTTCTCAAACAGGTTGTCCTCGTCATCCACGATCCCAAGTCGATCTCTTTCGCTCAGGAACTTTGGCATGCTAACTGACGACCGCCGAGCCTTGCCACCTAGGGGCTCGTACTTGCGGGCGACATTGCTTCCGATGGAATTGAAGTCTTTAGGGGGCGGCATTCCCACGTTGAATATCATCTCGTCCGACCAGCTGCTCAGCAGCTCCTGGTTGTAGTAGGGCATCCCGACCACGCTAAGGGGGGTGTCTGCGTGGATCACCGGGAGGCCCTGGTTCATCGACGTCGGCAGCTCGAGGTTCTTGGGGAGCATGTTGAAATCGGCGGGGATGGGCGGCGAACGCGACCAGTGGTGGATGAGGCCGGTGTCTTCGATTACCACCAGCGAGTCACCCTGGGGACCGACGTCCATGCCCACGATTTTCGACTGCACGATTATCTGCCGTATGATGATGTTCCCGGGGTTCTTGATATCCATGAAGTGGAGCTGGTCGTTCTGGCTGATGACCATGCAGTTTGTCGGACTGCGGGGGTGGATTCGCACAAACGTGGCACCATTGGCGAGATTCAAGGGGGGAAGCGGCTTCCTGGTGCGCACGTCCCACACGTACACGATCTGGTCGCTCACGAGGCCGTATCGGCGCGAACTGAGCCCGCAGCTCATGATGACGCTCTTTCGGCAATCGAGGTCGGTCAGGGGCCCCGAGTGGCACCGAATCGTAAACAGAATGTCAAACGTGTGCGGGTCGACGACCTGGGCAGTGCCGTTCGACAGCCCTACCACCACCCCGTACGGGGCACACTTCTTGAGGAACAAGATCTGCGTCGACTGCTCAGGCGTCTCAATTAGGAACGTTCCGGTCTCCTGCATGGTGTCCATGTTGTAGCGGTAGATTCGCCGGGTCGACGCTACCAGCACGTCGCTCTCAAACAGCAGCATCAGCCGGCCCTGAGCGTGGGTGCTCACACCCTTGACCTGGCCAGTTCGCTTGTGAAGGAAGATTTTGTCTTTTGTCAGCGTGTAGATCCACTTTTCGCTCACCTGAATGTCGAGCACGGCGCCGTCGACCACGAACGACGAGTACTTGCGAAGCAGCGGGCCGTAATACGACGAGACGGTCCCCCCGGTGTCGCCTACCCACACCAGCTCCCGGAAAGGATCGCAAACAACGCTTCGGAGCGCGTGTGCCGAGTCTGCGGCTCCTCGGTTGAAGACGCACGCGCTCTCCTGCCAGGCGTCCATGAGATAATCGCTAGTGCACTGGGAGATAGAATGTACATGATTACGTAATACAGAGCCTAGCCAAAGTACCGTGCGAGCAGGAACCGCACAATTGAGAACCCAAACAGGCTCAGGACGTACAGGACTGCCAGGACCCCAATGGGCAGCAGATAGACCTGGGTGTTTTGTAGCAGCGGCAGCGTCGAGTACCCCCAGAACACCACCACAAAGTAGTGGGCGAATGCCGCAAAATAGAGGGTGTTGCCGATAAACAGCGAGAACCAGTTTTGCCGTTGCAGGATCGGCAGCAGCAGAAACTGCAGCACGTACAGGTAGACCCAGATCACCAGAAACGCATTGCAGTGCACGTCGAAGCTGTAGGCCCACTCGACCGAGTTCCCAGGATTGCCGTCCCGCAGCAGATAGTACTGGGCCACTGCCCACTCGATGGACGCAGCAATTAGCCCCAAACAAACAAAGTCCACAACCACCATGTAGAGTATGAGGGTGATGATTCCTCCCAGAGTCGGGGCGTACGCGAGGCCCCACGCAATAGCGCTCAGGACTACCAGCAAACCGACCAGAACCACGAACGAGGGGTCATCGCGGGCCCATTGGCTTCTGTTCTGCTGGCGGTAGTAGATCGACTTGTAGGCCTTGCGGGGCTTCCACAGAATGTAGAACATCTCCCACACTGCGGTCTCAAAGTCCAGCGTCGGGGGCCGCAGCAGAAGCTTGACGTAGCGAGGCACTCTCATGTGTAGCCACGCTCGAAGTTCCGTTACGTAATACAGTAACCTGGAACGATGTGTGTGCAGCTCATGTGATCTGATCGGAGTTTTTGTGGAGAGGATCAATGGGGAGGGCCCGACCATGCGACAACTGCAAACGACGTAAAACTCGGTGTATTCCAACCACGTCGTCTACGTGCGAGTTCTGCCAGAGATCAAAGCTCAAGTGCACCTTCAATGGGCGAGATCGAGCCGAGTCGTCGGTTCCTGCTAGAGTCCAGGTCGCTCCGCTGTCCAAGGAAGTCCCCCCGAAAATACAGGATATCGGCCCTACGTACCTGCCCGGCGACTACGATTCGGGTGTATTTGTCGGGTGCTCTGCGGATCAGGACCCTTTCCTGGTGCAACACTATGAAAAAGATCCTGATGGCGTGAGCCGATCAGTGAACCAAGGGATCAACGTGATTCCCAGTGCCTCGCCCACGCCAATTGTCTTTTCGTGCTTCAAAAAGCCCGGCCCGATACTGGGGCAGCTGCAGCTGGCAGAATTCGTCAACTCCCACAAAAATAGAATTATGGCCATCGTAGAGCCGTACAAGGAGCGTTTGCTCGCTCTGTACTTTAGATTCATCGACTGGGCGTTCCCAGCTGTCGACAAGGTGACGTTTTACCAGTACTACTACCATGAGCCCCAGAAGCTGCACACGGGACTGTTGAGCTGCATGCTAGCCATTAGCTGTATCTACTGGAAATACGATACACAGCTCTGTGTCAAGCCAATTCCCCCAAACCTCGCGCAGCAGCTCATGTACTTGAGCACTCTCTACATCGACTATGACATGTCGTGCCCAAATCTCCAGACAATCCAGTGCCTGCTACTGTACATGCAAAAGCGTCTCCCACGCGATGATGTGTGCGAGTTATTTGGACTCGCAGCCCAGATGGGGCGGCTCGTTGCCATAGCCTACTCACTAGGACTCCACCTCGATTGCTCGTCCTGGAATATCTCTGAGCATGAGAAAACCGTTCGCAAACGCCTGTGGGCGTGCACCTATGTTGTGGACAAGTGGACCGCTACCACGCTCGGACGCCCGTCTATGCTGCGGCCCGACTCCAGCACCCTCCCAACCTTTGTTAGCAAGTTTCCACAGGAGCAGCTGTTTGTCAAGATATACGAGCTCACCAGGATTCTAGACAGTGTTCTCACCGAAGTGTACCCTGCATCCTTAAGGTACGATCCGCACTTCAACATAACAAGCCCAGCCTTTCTCAGTATCGTGGGAAAGCACCTGAACATCCTTGAGACATGGTTCACCAACCTACCCGAAGAATTCGCAGAAATGAGCCCTCCGACCTCCAGCGACGAGTTCTGCCGCAATGGCATACTGCATCTCATGGCCCTTACGGTCGAGGCGCTTCTATTGCGAGTTTATCTGAACCCCAAAATGATGGTCAGCACGGACTATCCCAAATACCGCCAAATGGCCTACGCCACCATCAAGAAAATCATGAACTTTACCGGTGAGATCACCCATTCGCACCTGCACTCGTTCTGGTTATCATCGTGCTCGCTGTGCTTTAGTACCCTAGCGCACTTTGTTTTTTATTTCTTTGTGCAATCCAGCGCACAGGAACAAGCCGAACTCTCAGAGCCGATCCGTAAATGGCTATGGGCCCTGCGAGTTCTAACCAACACTTGGCAGGAAGGGACTGGTCTTGCTACACTGCGAATGGATGCGGTATTCTACATGGGAAAGACCAACGTTCACATCCCAGTGCCGCCAGTCACTACGGCTGCCCCTGAGCTGTGGAACTGGCAAGAGGAACCCATCCTCAATAACGACATTATACCCTCTGCGGAGCAGTCTGAGACGTACACTAAACAAGAATTTGATGTGAACCGACCACATCTGGTGTCTTCGTTAACAATGGATGAGCTGGTTCATGATGACCTCAAGGACCTGTTAACAGAGGGATGGCAATATTACGACGATCCGGCGATTATGAACTTTACGTCGAACTTTGACGATATGACGAAATAGCATTAATCTACGCTCTAGTTACATATACAGCAGCATTTGGGTTATTTCGTGACGAGGTCCTCAACACTAAATAACGATCCACCGCACACTACAGCCAAAATAGGGCCTTCCTCTTTGACGTGACCCTGACTGATGGCAGCGAGTGTGGCACCGCAGGCTGGTTCTATAATCATGTTATTGGTGCGTGCGAAATTGCGGCATTCTTCAAGTGCCTGCTCGTCAGACACTAAAACAGACCGCACATTATATTCTTTTGCAAAATCGAGAGCCCTCTGCGGTACCCACGTTGAACCTAGGGACTTGGCTATCGATGTAGGGGGACCCGTAACAATTTGTTTTCCTGCTTTGAGAGACTGGTTGAAACAATTGGCTCCCTCTGTTTCAACAACATACACTACTACGTCGGTCCAGCCATTCCTGATTAACCCAGTCATGACGCCCAAGTACAGCCCTCCTCCACCGCAGCTCACGACAATGGCCGCAGGCTTGTCCATTTGGGCAGTGAGTTCATCCACAAGAGTGCCGTGTCCGTCCCACAAAATGGGATTGTCAAAGGGGTGGCAGTAAACCGCCGAGGGGTCCTGATCCATCATTTCGCGGAGATGCTCGTCTGCCTCGGACCACATTGAGCCGTATTTGATCACCTGTGCACCCCAAGTCTTCATCTTATCGACGACTTTCTCGGAGGTGTAGGCTGGTACGACAATTGTAGCTGGACGGCCGGCATCAGCCGCTGCATTTGCTACTGCAAGCCCAGCATTTCCGCCTGAGCTCGAGTAGAAGTGGGGCCTTTCGAGCTCTTTCATTGATTTATCAATCAATTTCGACATTCCCCGAAGCTTGAAAGATCCGGCAGACTGTGTGTTTTCCAGCTTCAGAAAAACTCGATTTGGAACACTGAAAAACGGCGACTCAATAACTGGTGTTTGCGTGTACATGTTCTCGAAATCTCCCCCAGTGGAAAAATAATGGTATTAGATGACTCAATTCACCGATAATGGTATCTGTGGCGGATCTGCATCGTAATGCGAGATCGAGCCTATCGATTGGTAATGGTAGAGATCGTGATTGCATACACCAACATAGAATGTGGACAAAATCAAAGCATACAATAGTTTAGTACAAATAATCATGGTAATACCCGTGCAATCCTTTCCATTCTGAGAGTGGTGTCTTGAGGGTGCATGTAGGTTCTTGTGTACGCTCTCCAGACGGATATCTCGCACTACCAGCTTTCACTATGGAAACAAAGAGGTTGACTCGTAATGGACATCAAATATGCTGGCTAGGTATACGCTGCCGCGTCCCGTGGGCTTCCAGCTCGATGAGAACCAGAATTTCATGCGAGTCAAGCCGTGAGTACGTAATATACTATAGGATACCAGTTCTCATTTCATCCATGATATAACTACTGATCGATGACATGGTTGGTGCACGATGATTTGTGCTTCGTCGCGAGAACCAGCACACTGGCGATCTGGCCGAGTGGTCTAAGGCGCTAGATTAAGGCTCTAGTCTCTTCGGAGGCGAGGGTTCGAATCCCTCGGTCGTCAATATTTTTTTGCATGTGCGGCTGACAAAACTTTTGGTAGTAGGCTATCAAATCTATGAGTAGTGCAGATTGTAGGACACATTGAAAAGTGTGGAGGCTGCAGAAGGTTGGGAAGATCACACTGCTGATAGAACTTTCTGTAGTAGTACTAATAGATTATGCGTGTGGTAGTGAAATAGACATAAATAATATTAAGACAAGTGCGGAGGAAGCAAAAAATTGGGAATAGAGTTCTTGATGTAGTAGATGTGGTCACAATTGCGGCACACCATCTTTCCCTCCACTAGATTAGTCTCCAACAGCAAGGTGTGAAGCTCCTTGAGGAGGTTTTGCGTTTCTGGAGAGTCAGAATTTTCTATCTCTGGTTTTGTTGGCGGGATGGAGGTGTTGCCGAGTTCTTGCGCGACCTGGATCAGAGCTGGCCAGTCGAGCTTCTGGAGCAGAGAGACAATAAAGTCGGGGTCGAAATCGACCTCTTTCTGCACCAGCTCTGCCTCCTCATATTTCAACGGAAAAGAGTCTGAGGATCTCGCGCAGGAGTGGACGGCACACTGCACGAAGTTTGTGGTCAGGAATTTCATGATGAAATTTAACTTTTGGTCCTTACATAATGAGGTACCGAAGAGCTCGTGGTTCGCAACCACGCGATGACTCATCAGCAGCCTTGTGTGTGGGCCATGGCCCCTTCAAGTTGTCTGACACAGTGTTTAAGAAGTGGTCTGGAATGAGGCTACCCCGTCTAAGATGAGCAACGATGGCTAGAATAAGCAGTTTTATGGATTCTACACTATGCACTGTTGCGCTGTGCGGTATTGCCTGTTCTGGTCAGCGGCGGCCATAATAGGGGCTGCTTACCTGTTTACCTCTTGCCTAAAAAGTTAAATAGCTTGACGCGTCTTGATGACACGCATGCATATTCATGCACACGTTGTATGTTTTGTTGATACATATGCCTTGCCTATGACAACAAAGAGACCCGCTCGCATGTGGGCAAACAACTCGTCGTCAGTGCGACAATGCACCAGCTCGAAATCAGGATTCATTGCCGGGACCAGCTCCATATCGCCGAGTGGCACTACACCAGTAGGTCCCCTGCAGGTACCCTGTTTCAGGATTAGCTAGGGCTAACGTACCCTGGCATGATATCATCAAAGACGCCTTGGTACTCTCAAAGCTGAATACCAGATACAGGCTCGGCTGTTGAAACTTCGCGTGGATGGACACCCAAGCAGAGGTGTCGGCAACTAATACTAATAGCCTTGGTGGAGCATTGATTGAAAAATCTATCCACAAAACCGAGGCATCTCCACAGCTAGGGCACCATATACGAATAAAAAACGTGTCGGACTCTATTTTAATCTACAAAGTCAAGAGAAAGCCGCAACTCCCCGGCAACTGGAAGGCAGACCCCAATCCGTGGTATATATGGCCAGATTCCGACGTCGACGTTACCATCTACGACGACACCGCAGTCGACCGGTGCAGCGACGATTACACAGTTTTGCTGGCCCCCATTCGGGTGTCGGCACTAATGAAGGAGCCCTCGCTCACTGAGCTGTGGGAGCGGATAGAGAAGAACTCAGCAGGACGGAACGCAACAATAAGTGTACGATATGGAAATAATGATAATCTCGGCGTTACCAAACCCGCCAGCTCCGGTGGGAAACAGTCTGTGGTGGGAGAACCGCCGGCCACACCCCCCGCATCGATAAACCACGACCGGCCCCCAGAGAAGGACCCTGAGAAGCCGAAGCGGACATGTGGCTTCTGGCCGTTTTGTAATTGAATATTTATTGTACTAAATAGTGCTTATTTGGCCTTGGTTAGAGTCCACTGCGTCTCGGTGATCGACACTTCCTGGCCGGTTTTCTCGTCAAAGTCGTACCACTCGCCGTCGTCAAACTCCACCTCGAACTTGCTGCCTTTCTCCCCAATCGCCTGGAATGTGCCCTGAGGCACGAACTCGGCCAGATCGACCCCGCGACAGTC
Source organism: Wickerhamiella shivajii (assembly GCA_030585105.1). Classification (NCBI taxonomy): domain Eukaryota; kingdom Fungi; phylum Ascomycota; class Dipodascomycetes; order Dipodascales; family Trichomonascaceae; genus Wickerhamiella; species Wickerhamiella shivajii. Next base: position 668,787 of record JAJMCH010000003.1, on the reverse strand, counting down.
AAACGTCGCCATCACTTTGGGCTTATCGTCCTCGGATGTGTACTTATTTAGGGGCCCAACCACCGAGACATTTCCAGCCTTGCCGCAGAATTTGCACTTGATGTTCAGGTTGGCCTCTCCTCGAGACCCGTGAATCTCAGATATTTCATATCGATCAAAAGTCACCGGCTTGTCATGTCTTTCTCGGCACGACGAGCACTGGACCCAGAACTTGAACTCGTATTTGTCAGTAGGCGAGTCAACGAACCCAAAATCAGTCACTCCCGACAGTTCGCCTTTGAATTCGAGGGCAATCATCCTTTCGCACAAATCTCAGTAATCACCTGACCAGACGTTGATGAGAGCGATCACGAGGCACGCTCGTTGGTTGCACTCGTCGCCACTGCGGTTCGAGCTGGGTCCCGAAAATACTCGGTATTATCGGCTGGATCTCGATGTGCTCGGCCCTCCCAAGATCGAGAGCACGAGGATACAAGCTGCTCTGAGAAGGATCACTGAAAAATTCATCGTCTACGACGCCATTGACCAGGCCATACTGGAAAGAGAAGCTTATTTGAATTTCGGCCCCAGCAGGTCTCTGCCTGACCCTAGTTCGCCTGGCCATCATTCGCCTGACCATAGGGACTTGACGCCCGCTCCTCTGGAGGTAAATAATACTGCTATTGTTGCCGCTGATCCTAAGCAGCTAACAAAGCTGAGGGAGTTAATTTATAAGGAGAATATTTTCCCGCAAACAGAGCTGCAGGACTACGTCGAGGAAGCCTCGATTACCCCAAACTCAGTCAGGCTCGACCTGCCACAGGTAGACCTCAAGAAGCTGCTGAAAAAGTCAAATAAAGCTGAGCTCATACGGGACCTGATGAAGTATTTCGCTCAGAGCAGCGCTAAGGTTCCCGAATTGACTCAGATCCTGCGGAAACTTCTCGACCGTAAACTGGTCGGGCCTGCCCAGGTGATTGTCGACTCATTGCTGATGAGCAGAGAAACACTGGACTTGAAAATATTCAGTATCGCTCTCGACACCGCTCGACTTCAGAACGACAGAAAGAAGTTCATGAACCTCGCCGACCTAGTGCCGCTGCCACTGATTCCTGTGCCAGCCCCGTATGGGAGCCGCATTCTCCTCAGCAGAGAACGCCATTTCAATCGTGGGTGGGATTACAAGGTCGGCGGCGAGCTCTGGTATCGCTTCGTGGACCGCAGAGCTCTCGTAGAGGAGGCTCCAAACTTTCCCGAGATGCTTGTTTCTCTCGCTAAGGGATACCAAAAGTACAAGGACGGGGAGAGATTAGATAGGGTCATGTGGTGGGCGTCTAGCACTGGAAGCTTCAATACTCTTTTGGCAGGTATCAACCTCCAATTCGCCGACCACAATAGCGACGAGCAACGAGCCAAGTGGACTATAGACGCTATCAAGGAACATGGCCTGGCTAATCGGTATTTGCGAGGCATTGTCTCGCGATTGCGCTTCAGAAGCTTGCGGACCTCTCTGGACTCAGAGCAGACTTTAAAAATTGGCAGCGAAAAAGAGACCGAGCAAGTGTCTTGAATATTTATAGTAACCATGTACATAGACCTAGATGCCTAGAATTACGAATAGATTCATGCAAGCTATCAAAGAAACCACGGAAATGCCGCTATAAACCACGACCTTTGTGATGACCTCAACATCGTAGCGCTTGCGAGGAACTTCGACCTTGTCAATGCTGGGCTCCGGAAACTCCTGGTCCTTCTTGTGTTGCTCAAGCGCTTCGTAGTAGTCCATCGTAGACTGGAGACCGACGCTCTCGCTGCGTCCTCTAGAGCGGCGTACTCTGCGCATCGTCTCTCGGAATTGCTTTGGATCCTCAATGATGGTTTCACCGGGGACCGCATTGGGAGGCAGCTTTCCATACTCTGTAGCCGAGGTATAGTACTTGCGAGGGAGGCTCATGCCGAGCTCCTCGAATACCTTCATGACCGGTGGCAGAGTGGTCAGCAAGAAGCGTTTAGCAATAAGCCTCCAAACCACGATTGAAGCGACGCCAATGATTAGTCGCAAGGCGGCGAAAATCGCAGAGCGGGGTTTATAGAGAAGAAGGTAGTCGGTCAAAGTCGTACCCTTTCCGGAGTAAAACGCCATGGTTAGTCGAATACCAAACAGGACCGACAGAAACGCGACGCTATCGTCGTAGCAAGGACAATCGTCGACCGGCTGGGGGTGCAACGAGATGGATATGGCTAGCATGAGGAAAGCCGAGAACACGGCCCCGAATGGGTAGTGGCCCGGCGTGTTGAATGTAGCATCCAGGGTGTCTCTGGTCCAGAGTCGGCCGTAGTACACGACGAGCCCAATCACCCCACCAATAAAGCAGTCAAACGGGCCGTGCATCCCATTGTACAGCCGTCCGGCAATAATAGTGAACACCAACCACCATGCAAGAGTTTGGGACGTTTTGGTGCTGTAATAATCGAGGCACATCAACGCAACGGTGATGGCATTGCACGAGTGGGTGCTGGGGAAGCCGTACTCGAGGCAGGCAGAGCCCGACATGGAGATGCGGTGGACTGGAGGACTCAGTGGGCGAGGAAGGCACAAGTAGTCCTTGACCACGCCAGTGACAAACACTCCTAGGGCGAGGCCCGTGCAAAAGTCTAGTGCAAGCGCAGGGAAGCCGAACCAAAAGAGTGTGGGAAGAAAAAACATGTAAAACAGGTGGGTTCCTAGATTAGCAGTGAGAGCGAAATATTGATCCAAAATTGGCCGTCTAATCGTGGCCTGACACGCCGCCAGAGCGTTTGTCTCACTTCTGATAAGGCTGAGCACAGCCGAACGTATCTTGAACCGTAGCGAAGCCATGTTGGCCTCATAGTGGTTCTCATGTAGGGACCCTGCGTCTGGTTTCTTCTCCATCTGTGAATCCAACGCGAATGTTCAAACGCCACAACGTGCACTTAGTTACGACGCGCGCCACGATTGCCTGGCACAGGGGTGGGCCGAGGATAATGAGACTAGCGTACAGGGTGGGTTTAGAGAGTTACTAGCTGCGGCGGTTGACCAAACGGGCGATTTTTCACTCCAACAGCGCAGGAAATCGGTCCGCAAGTCAGTGTCGCTACAGTTTTTCCGAGGTCCTGCAAGGCTGATGCATCTATCCTAGGGGCCAAGCGTGCAAAGAGGCATGCACTACGCCCACTACCACTGTGACATGTGCATGTTGCAAGAGCCACTGCTAGCAAAAGCTGGTAGGTTTCGCATGCATAAGCCACATCTCCTGACACATCCAACGCGTTTCAGATAAATTAATTGGCCGTACCTGCATTAATAAACCGTACCCATCCAACGCCAGTCCCAACCTGCGAAGCTTGCAAGCTACTTGTTTTGTGGACCCTAGAAACCTCAGCCACCGCTCGCCACCGACGTTTATTGACACCATCGTTCAGTGTTTATTTGTTTTTTACCCTGAGCTAGAACGATCCTAGCCGCAACTATAATGGATCTCAGATCTCAGAAACGCCGCTCAGGCTTGGGCCCGTCCGTAATAGGGTCCCAAACCTCCATCGATAGATCATACACCCAGCACTCCGTCCGCAGTGCCCAGTCCCTCAACAGGGCCGCTACAAAGAGAAGTGAACACCAGCAACGGCAGAAGCCCACCCGAGTCAAGCTAGTCTGCGTCGGTGATGGTGGCTCTGGCAAGACCTCGTTGCTCCTGCGATACATGAAGGGGGATTTCCCCGAGATCTACGTCCCGACGGTGTTTGAGAACTACGTCAAGCATGTCAAAAGAAACGACAAAGTAATAGAGTTGGCCCTTTGGGACACTGCCGGTCAGGAGGAGTACGACCGGCTCCGAGCCTTGAGCTACCCCGAAACAGACGTTATTCTTGTGTGCTACAGCGTCGACGTGCCGATCAGTTTGGAGAATGCGTTCGACAAGTGGGTCCCCGAGATCCAGCACTACTGCCCCGGTATCCCATTCATCCTGGTTGGGCTCAAGAGCGACTCACGGGCCACTGCTGAGCACCCAATTAGCTACGACGCAGGGCTCGAGATCGGTCTGCAGTACGGGGCGTCCGCATTCGTCGAGTGCTCGGCCAAGCTCGGCCAGAACATCGACGAGGTGTTCCAGACCGCGATCAGGGCCGCTCTCAAGCCTCACGATCGGCCAATTCTGCGTGAAGCCCAGAAGCGAGGAGTAGGGCGAGACAAGCCCAAGCACAGCCTGGATCCGCCAGTGCCGCCGCCCCACAGCCACTCCAAGGTGCCGTCTAATGCCACTGCAATCCACAAGTCTCAACAAAGACCAGCCGCCTCTAAACCCACTCAATCGCTCGAGCATAAGAACAAGAAGAAGAAGAAACGGTGCTTAATTTTGTGATCTATTTATTTAAGTTATTCGATAGGGCAGCGTAGCAGATGAATCGTCGGCGGCGATCAGCGGCCGTTGTAATTATCGCTGCTGCGCGGGCTGCGACTCTGCGGTTTGTATACTGCACTCCAAACCGCTTCTGCCTCAACAAATGCATGACCGGCTAAGGCTGTTCCCATGATCGATTGGTTCAGGTAATTGAGTTTGTGCACTAGCTTGCCAAATTCCTGCTTGATCTCCAGCTGGATACGCTCAATCTCAGACATAACAATGATTTTAACTACAACATAGACTCGCTACAAATGTGACAATGGACCCACACGCGAGAGCGTTACCATTCCGATCCGATCGCCAAGGTCGCCTTGCGGTGCGCCGTATGCCGTGTCTGCGTAATGATTCAAGCGATCGGCTTGGTGCATGAAGTTAAGGCGTTCGATGCGAATATGCAGGGTTCTTTCAAGTTGCTAACTTATCTTCCTAATTATGGCATGAGTATTATGCACTCAGAAATGCAGGTCTTGCAGCAAGACGCCGAGAATAAAAATCCTGGAATGTTTTGCAGTTCGAGCCATTGAGCGGCAGCAAACAGAATGTGCAATGATCGCGGCACGCTGCAAAATACCAAAATTACAAAACGCAAATTAGCTGCTCGTTAGCTGTCAGAACATTGTGATTCAGGCTACGGATGAAACAATTAGTTTAGTCCACGCTATTTTATGAAACTGTATCGAAAATGCAGTTAAAGTTGTGGTGAATGAAAATTTCATTAGCTAATGTCATCAGTAGAGGATCTGCTCGCTGGACTCAGCGACAGCGAAAGCGACCATGAAACTAGTCCAGAGCCTCATGTAAACCTCCAGACACAAATTCAAAAGTCCAAGCAGTTGTTAGATCAGGCCAATGCATGTAGAAACAAGGATCAGCTCGAGGGCATGTTTGAGAAATGCGTAGAAATCGACGGACCCTTGGCTACGTTAGAAAACTATGCTCAGCAAATATACGGGTCTCAATTTCCAGAGCTACTCTCGGCAGTGTCGAGCGGGCTCCAGTTTTGTGCAGTGGTGCTATTACTTGGGGATGATCCTAGCAGTCTCAATCGAGAGCCGACCAAAGAGGCTCAGTTAGAGAATATACTGGGCAGACAAAAAGCCATGAGTGTAAAAATGATCACTGCTGAGCACGACAGGCTTCAATTTGCAGAACAGGATGCCAAGCAGCTTTTCGAGAGCTGCAGGCTGTTCCAGCAGCTCTATGACGCTAGAAACGAGCTTAAACGAGTTGCTTTATCCAGATTGGAAGAATATGCACCCAATCTATCTCAGATAATCTCTGGTGACACGATTGCTGAAATCCTAGCATTTACTGGCGGCCTCAAGAACCTAGCAATGACTTCAGCAGACAATCTGCCCAGCCTGGCTGCAAACAGAATGGACAAAGACGTAGTTGCAAAGCACAGGACTGGTGCTGCCAAGCAAGGCGTGCTTTGGCGCGATCCACTTTTCATGGGAGTGCACCCCGATCATGTGCGCAGTGCTCTGAGGATTGTCTCTGGGAAGATTATTCTGGCGGCTCGAATGGACCTGGCAAAGTCCAGTAAAGATGGTGCACAAGGAAAAGCTTGGAGAGCTTATATAGGAGAGCGACTAGACAAACTTGGTGCGCCTCCCCCTAACCAACTCAACAAAGCTCTTGTGATCCCAGAGGACAAGAAGAGTAGCAGGCGCGGGGGAAAGCGGGCACGAAAATACAAGGAAAAGTATCTCATGAGTGAACTACAGCGACGGCAGAATCGAGTGACCTTTGGTGTTGAGGAGTCCAAGCCAGCTGCCACACGAACAACCGCGCAGTCACAGCTACATATTTCCAAACAGATGCGTGCTCGCCTGCTTGAGCTCTCCAGGGGGAGCTCCTCGAAATGACCCGATTATTTATTGATTATACCCAGATAGGCTGCCATACCTGTAGAATAGATTCCTCGGCAACAGAGGCTACCATCAAGTCATGTGCCGGATTCCACGATAGGTCTGAGACTCCTGACTCGTGTCCGAGGTGCCTGAACCTCATGGCGTCGTTAGTTTCTAGTCGTGCGCAGTCCCAGATTGCGACAACTGTGTCGGCTGATCCGGTTGCTAGAATAGCTGCGTGGCGAGGGTTCCACTCCATGCACTGAATGCGGCCGTTGTGACGAGTTGGCGACTCTAGGTGATGGATTTTCGCGAGCTGGCGCGTGTCCCATAACTGCACCTCGCCAGAGTCAGTGCCAATGGCAAGTAGGAACTCGTTTGCAGGATTGAATGCTAGCTGTGAGGGCTCATTGCTAACTTCTGAGTGCGCCACCTCCCCTTTGCCTATGCGAGTATCCAAAATGACGACCCGGTTGTCGTCGCCCACAGAACCGAGGACATTTGGAGTGAACTTGTGCCATTGAACATCGTTGACTGACTTGTCCCCGTGAGGAGTGAAAATGCGTGGTGCAAGCGTTGGCTCAGTGACTTTGTATTGCTTGAGATTGTAGACGCAAACTTTCGAATCGTTGGCTCCAGTGGCCAGCATCCCCTCTTGGACGCTGCTCCACGATATGCCGAACCCCTCGTCGGTGTGGCCGTCCAATGTGATTGTGGGGGAGAACGTTCCTGTCGGTTTTGAAGAATACTTTGTCTTGTCAAATATACACACTTGACTCAAGGACGTCATGGCAGCGATAATATTAGGGTTTTGGGGCATGTACCGAGCTCGATTGATCTCACCGAGGACGCCAATCTGCTGGGCTATCTGAAATTTTGCCGAGTTTTCTCGATTGTACATTTCGAAAACGCCGTTTTGGTCGTCGTAATAGTTCTGGAGCTGTTTAGAGGTTTTGGACGGGAGAATTGTGCGGGCAATTTCAAGATACTCACTAGACTGACCGAGAGTTCTCGTGCTCAGCAAAAGATCCTGAGCGTTTGTTTTGTCGTCGATCTCTGGGAACCACTCGACGGTCATGCTCTGCTGGGCCAGGGGTATTGTGGACAGCAGAGTGTATATATAAGGGGCGTTCTTGCGCCATGCCAGGACTTGTGGGGGAATTTCGACCTGCGACTCTTCAGACATGAACTGCTAATTACGCGCTCTAATTACGCCACAACGCGTACCACATTTTCAGTATGGTGCAGTCACCAACATAGTTGTAGCTCATTAATTCAATTACGGTATACATGAAATGATTCCGATATTAAAACGGTTCGATTGATATCGGAACGATTGGATTGACTAGGTAGGGTAGGATTGACATTAGAACGTTGGATTCTGGATCGCCCCAATCTCAAAATGCCAGAGTGCTGATTCTTGTATTAGAGCACAGTTCGCTACACGTCCGCTATATACGTCTAGTTTGAAACTGCACCACGGCTGGAGCCTTACCTGACGCCTCAGCGCCACCGATACTGATGTACGTGTTTCCGCCACTCTCAGCCACTCCTCACCACATCCACGATGATGCTCCACTGCTGGATTATTACCGTGCTGAGCGCTCTGGCGTGGGCAGGGTCCCCCACCCAGTCATTCGACTTGCTATCAGGCATTAGCTCCGACGGAATGGTCCACGCCAACGATCTGGTGCTGGACCGCATTTTCACCAACAAGCGAAACTATTCAGTGGCCATTTTGCTCACAGCCGAGGACAACAAGTACGGCTGCCACTTCTGCAAAATTCTAGGGCCCGATTTTCGCGAGGTCGCCGCCAACTACTACCGTGACCACAAGGAGAACCCTGATCTGGTGTTTGTTTTGGCTGATCTTGACTACTGCAGGGGTGCGTTCCAGCAGCTTGGCCTCACAACTGCCCCGAATCTCTTCTTCTACGAGCCCACGAGCCACCCTCAGGCGTTGAGACAGCGACTCAATGCTCCTCACGAGCAGCTATCATTCGCCAGTGCCGGCAAGCAGGTCGGGTATTTGACCAATTATCTGCGCAAGAAGGGCTTCGATGTCAAGATTATCACTCCCGTGCGCTATGATAGGATCTCCAAGTTCTTTGGCACCCTCGGGCTGATCGCCGTCGCCACCTATGTTTTCTGGGCCAAAGTCAAGGAGGTATACCAGTCCAAGAAGATTTGGCTGGCCGCATCCATGGTGATGATCTTCCTGTTTGTGTCTGGTCATATGTTCAACGTCACCCGTCACACCCCGTTCATCGGCAGCGACAAGGGTCAACCCCAGTACTTCCAGAGAGGCCACAACATTCAGTACGGTATCGAGACCCAGATCATTGCGGTGATGTACGCGGTACTGGCGTTCTCGACTGTTCTGCTCATCACCAGGGTGCCTGATACTAGCAACAAGCAGAGTCAACTTGTGCTGGGACTCTTGGTCAATGCCGTAGTATTCGTCGGTTTCAGTGTGTTCATTGGCTTCTTCAAAATCAAAAACGGTGGGTATCCTTATTCGTTGATCGACTTCAGATTCTGAACCTCCAAAAATGTAGCATCGACATAGACTATAAGCTGTAACCAGCCGTGCGTAAAGGAAGAATATATTATACATACCTGTAAGGTTTAAATAAAACTATGCACAAAACCATTCGGCGAACGGAGTCCAGCCTTCTCCATTGTCATTCGAGACCAGCGCCCGCCAATTTCCCACCTCGAGGGTTCGGATGCTAGCATTCCAGGAACTCACGCCGGGAGAGTTTGTTTCGCTACGCTCCAGTTTTGTGATGCGCCCGCTGGGTGATTGGACGGCGACTCTCACAAAGTATACTCCGCTCCCAGCAGTAATGCCACGCGACGGATGCTGGTTGATCCTAAACTTGTAAGTGTGGCCGCCTTTGAGATTACGGCACTGAGGCTCTGAAATGTAGAGATCATTTCGAGTTGCCTTGGGACTAGTGAATCGGGAGAGGAACCTAAATTTGGCGTTGTTGCCAGTATGCGTGAGACACAGTGAGTACGCGAGGACTCGGTCATCCATCGACTGTCTGTGTAAACGCCGGTCTACAGTGTATAGGTATAGTGTAGCCTTTGACACATTTTCTGGCAGGAGGGCTTTGACTCGGAACCGTCTTTGATTCTGTGCCCAGTACGGCTGGGCAAGCGCAGTGGTGTTTTCGTGGGCACTGCTGACGCTGTCATTAAGAGGGACCTCCACCTCGGCTACGAGGTCAAGGTCATGATTGGGCACTAGCACGCTGAACTCACATGGCTCCAGGTCCTCCAAGGCCGTGAGCCCCGCGAAGTAGTCCACAAACTTTATTTGGTCCCTGAATGCTCCAGGGGCCGCAATTGGCAGATTGATAACTACTGAAGTGGGCAGCGGAGGCGCCAAAAACTGATCGAGGGGATCCATGGGGATGTGGGTGAAAATAGACTGCGCTGGGGGAGTCAGGAAATAGAACGTATTTATTTCATCCTCGAAAGCTCCTGGGAACGTAGGCGAGGCTGCACTCGCGTCCATCAAACGCCAGTCGCCCTCGATGTTGACCGCGTTCCAGGCGTGCACCATACCAGTACTGACTGCATTTGTCGGTCGGTAGTGGCCGCGTACTACTTTGCACTCGATGTTGAGCGCGCTGCACATGGATGCAACTACGTGGGCCATTTCATATGCAGTGGCACGTTTAGTTTGCATGGCCCTCGTGAGTGCGGTGATGCTGTCGGCGCTGTCGGGGCCCTGTGAGTTGGGTTCGTATGTGATGTGGATTGCGCACAACATAAAGATGCCCCGCAGGCGGTCGACAGGGTCGCTGAACTTGCGGCCGATCTGGCTCGAGGCGAGGACTGCCGGGGTCATTAGCTGGGGCCAGGTACTCATTGACATCACCACACTGTCCACATGGTCAAAGTTCTCCAAGTAGTACTCGTAGGTATCGCCTTCGCACCGCTGCTCCAGTAGTTTGAACGGGTCGACGAGGCTTTTGCCCTGCAGCTCGAGTCTGCGGCGCCGCTTAGCCATTTCGGTAGGGCTTATGGTTTTGGCACGGTACAGGTCGCGAGTGGAGTCCATCCAGTGCGGGTCGAGAAGGACTTTGGTGGCATCGTTTATGGCCAGCGAGTCGTTCAGGAAGGGCTCGCTCGAGTTTTCGTTAGGGCGCCAGAACTTGATGGGCTCAAACACAGACGACTTTCCCGACTGTGACCTCTGAGAGGTGGTGCGTCTGATGTCGGAGCTGTCGTCGAGAATGCTACGGAACAGCCTCCGCACCAGCCCCTTGGTTTTCGTCACGGGGTGGGACGCGGCGAACTCTGGCACCAGGTCGTCGTGGCTCTTTTGGCTGTACTCCCTCGCGAGGGCTTTGGGGTCGAACGGGGTCTCCTCTATTAGTGGCGAGTTCCCCTGGGGCTCCATGAGCGATCTCTCGGCCTCGAGGTTTATTGGTATGTCGTCGACCTGAGTGGCGTCAATCGCGTCATTAAAAAAATGCTCACCGGTTCCCGGCACAATCAGGTGCGGCGGCGGCGGAGGGGGCACGTCTTCGTCGGATTCTGATGCCTCGTCCTGGTCGTCTTCCTCGAGGAGAACCTGGCCGTTTCCGAGGTCTGAGGGCTTTTTATTAAGGTCATAGAAAGAGAGGTCGTTAATTTCAATGCTGATGTCGTTGAGAATGTCCTGGGTGGACTTGTTCATGCTATCAGTTGCAGAAGGCACGTCTGCTACCCTCAGTTTATCGACTGGTTGCATTGTGGGCTGGTGGGGGTTGACGAATTCGACGAAATTCCTCGGAAACGTGCCAACGACCTTGTTTCTCATCAGTTTTCCAGTCCACCAGTCGCCGTCATTAGTGCTTGTGACCTGGATGATGTCGCCTTCGACGAATCCGAGATCATGGGACTCCTGAGCAGACCACGAGTAGAGTGCACGCACTTTACATGGCAGAATGGGAATAGCATCCATGGAATATCAAGCGAAGCTGTCCAAGATAGAGAAATTGAAAGTAAACAAACACCGCTGACAAAGGCAACTGATATGCAGTGATCTGCGGCCGCTGCAGGTGGGAGCGAGAAGTATGTAGTGCCCTCGGGTTCATAGAGTGGGAGGGCGGCGAATTGGGGTGCACATTGGTCGCCAGTGTGCACGAGAGTCAGTGATTGGTGGTGCGGGTGTGCTGGTTGGTGCTGCAATTATGGTCGAGCTGCAGTGCTCGAGCTTGCAGAGATGAACAAGCGAGCCATAAACCACCGGGTCGCTGTGGCAATAAGCCGTCCGTTAGACACCAGCACAAGCCGCAGGAAGGAGGGGTCGCAGTAGTATTCAGGAGTTCTTACTATCAAACATAAATATAATAAATAATTCTGGGTGCCTCATTCGGCGATTACTTGCTTGGCCTCTTGCCATGCCTGGAGGTTCTTCTCTGCCCATTCGATGTGGCACCGCACGAATGCCTTGACGATCTTTGCCAGATCCTGCTCCTTGATCTTGGAGTACCGGTCGAGCTCTTCCTTGACGGCGGTGGAGGCGGTCGAAGCGTCCTCCTTGGCGACAGCCAGCGCGGCCTCGAGGTTCTTGATCTGGAGCTGGGTGCGGGAGATATTGTTTCGGCGGGCGGTCTCGGGGTCGACGTCCATCATCCCGTGGAGCGCGTGGTTGATTGAGCTGAACCCGGGCAGCCTGAACCGCCCGCTCGTGGCCTGGTTCACGGCCTCGCCGAGCGGGGCGCCGGACGGGGCGCCCGCGGTGCCCGCTGTGCCCACGGTGCCGACCGAGTCGAGGCTGGCGACGTCGGCAAAGTCCTCAATGTCATCTGCGGAAGCGCTGGCCGAGGGCTGGGACGGGGGCGGCGACAGCGTTTGGGTCGGCGTGGTCTCGCCCATGGCTCTAGCGATGCGCTCGTCGGCGTGCAGGTGCTGGTTGATGCGCTGGGCCTCCGTCTCCTCCTTCTCGAGCTTGGCGAGTGACTTGCGGCGCGACGCGAGCGCCTCGGCCGCCATGTCGACCTGGACGGCGCGGTAGCGGCGGTACTTGAGCACGGCGCGCGCGGTGGCCGCGACCTGGGCCGACTCGGCCAGGGGCTCGCTGAGCTGGACGTTGAGCGCGTCGACGAGCGACTCGGCGCTGAGGTAGCCGGTGTCGACGGCCTGGCCGACCTTCTCGACCGCGGGGGCAACCGCGCACGCGCTCTCGAGACTAAAGGCGTTGAACTGCCCCCCCAGGTCGGCGCAGTCGGCCGCGAGCGACGAGTAGCGCGAGATCATGCGCCGCGTGCTCTTCTCGAGCCCGCCGCCGATGAACGCCTCGTACTCCTTGGCCCGCGCCTCGGCGGCCCTGAACTCTGGGTCTGCGTCCTGCCGCAGCCGCGCCCCGCTGGGGGGAATGGGCAGATGCGCGTGTCCGGGCGTCGCGTTGGCGGGATCGAGCGGCGGCGCCTGCAGCGGGCTCTTGGGGACGCGCGCGAGCGACTCTGACGCCAGCACCTCGGCCCACGAGCTGTTGGGGTCCAAAAACCGGGTGAAGATCTCAGAGTCGCGGATCGGGGGATACGCCGCGCACCGGTTGAGGAAAACGGCCAGCATTCGCCGCCGGTGGTCGATGATCTTCGCGTCCTCGTGCGCGTGGGCCGGGCTCGCCGCGTACGCGGCGATGCTGTGCTTCTCCGGGATGGGGGGAACTATAACGCACGGAAAGAGGCGGCGCAGCATCCGCCGGAGGCTCTCGAACTCAGAGTAGCGGCGGCGGACGGTGGCACCGTTGCCGGTGCGGATTGTGTAGGTGATGTGGCCGCGCTGGGTGCCCTCGCGGGACTTGCCTGCGTCTGTGATCTCAATGCCGCCGATTTCGGGCTTCTCGTCCGCGCGCGGCTCAGAAACTGGGTCCTGGGGCAGACAGAATGGGTTATTGTCTTCAAGATCCATGCTGACGTAACAGCAATCGTTATCGTTTATAGTGGCCGTAAGCTGTCGCGTGGGTGCAAAAACAAACGACAGTTTGAGGCGACAGGTGGCGCGGGGTGGCAGCGGCCGCTATCGCCGCGGGGCTCTGGTGATCCGCGCTACTAGCAATACCAGCAACTGGCCGCAATGCACGTCGTACAAGTGCGCTGCACCGCTTCTGCAACTGTCGTGCTGCATCGAACCGCGTATGCACCCGCCTAAAGTGGTGAATCTGCAGCTTTTATTGAGAGACTGCAACGCTGTAACCGCCGGACAACCCCCACGAGGGTCGCGTGATGGGCGACAAGCACGGTGCGTAGATCATGGTCAAGATGGAACGCCACAGCCGAAACCGTCCGCACATAGTATTGACTAGCTACTGACATCCATTATTTAAGTTATTACAATGTAATGGCATTGCCTCGCTTGCGAGACGAGTCATGCAGGGCGAACTCGATATGGTCCTTCGCGGCCAAATCAAGCAGATCCTTGAACCGCAGCGCAACCGTCTTGCTCTCTTCGTGGTTGCCGCTCACCCACAGAGCAATTTTGTATATAGAGCTGTGCCGCACCATCGCCACCACCCCGTTGACCTTGTCCTCGTTGTCCAGCGAGCCGCCAATCACGCCTAGCAGCACATTGAGCCACTTATCGTCGACATCCCCCCGGCTGGCCAGCCCTTTGTACTGATACACCCACTTTCCGCCATTCTCGTTTGCAGGGTCCTCCCACTCGGGGCGAATTCCCTTGCGGAAGAGGGCGTAGTCTGCTTTGCGGGGGAGCTCGGAAAACTTTGGCAGCGAGTTGTAGGCCCCCCAAAATTCTTCGACTGTGTCCACTGTCACCAACTCCTTGATCAGCTCACGCCAGTCCTCACCGCTGCCGGTGTTGGGCTTGGTGTACCAGAAAGTCCACTCGTGTTTGAGTGGGTGGACCACATTGAAGTTCTCCGTAGAATCAAATACCGTTTTTTGGTCCACTTGTTCTGACATAAGATTATCTAACAGGCCTCGAGTCTAAGTACGATTCGCAGGGTGATTTTTCACCGTTTTCATTGGTGTACATAGTTAGCTAGCTAGTCTTATTTTCCGCAATAATCTTGCCCCAGGCGTTGATCGCGGGCACCGCCTCCTCGGACGGCAGGTAGCTCAGCGACACCCGGAAGCACCGCTCGCCCCAGCCTTTGCGGTCGCCAAATACCTCGAACGAGAACCCAGGGGCAAGGATGATCCCCTGCCTCTTGGCCTCGTTCGTGATCATGATCGAGTCGTAGCCCTTGGGCAGAGTCACCCAAAAGAAATACCCGCCAAGTCCCCCAGCGATCTCGGTGCCCGGGGGAAACGCCTTCTGCATCGCCGCACGGTACGTCTCAGAGCGCTCCAGATACACCTCGTTCAGGCGTTTGATGATCTTGTCGATCGAGCCCGTCCGCATCAGCTCGGCGACAATAAACGTGTTGAGCTGAGCAGGCGTGCCCCCCGACACGATCGCTCCCGTCTTGGACAGGTGCCGAGCAAGCTCGGGGGTCGCCAGCTCCTGCCAGCCTACCCGCATGCCCCCGCCAAGAATCTTGGACACTGAAAAATTGGCAACCACGTTGCCCAGCGAGTCCGCAGGCAGAGTGTCGCGATCGAGCGTCACCAGCGTCGGCGGCCGAGGAACGTTGCTGTAGTCCAGCCACTCGTACACGTCGTCGCACAGCAGCAGCACGTCGTACTTGCGGGCAATCTCAAGCAGCTTCTTGCGCTGCTCGACGCCTATCGTCTCGCCCCCGGGGTTGCTGAACGTAGGAACCATGTACAGCACGTACCGATAAAGATACCGGTCCTTGCTGCTCCCCTCGATGTGCTTGCGATCTTTTTCGAGGTGACCCTCGAGTGCCGCAATATCCACCCCCTCGTCGTTCTGCACGATCGCAGTCATTTTGCCCTCGAACCCAGCATCAATGAAGATGTGGTTGATCAGAAAGTACGTAGGGCTCAAAATGAACGCCCGCCTCGTGTACTCTCTGCTCGTGAGCTGCTGCAGAGCCGATGCCGCACCGTAGCTCGCTCCGTTGGTCAGATTGAGGCAGTCGCCCGTGGCACTCCCCCCAAGTGTTCTGTTCGTCCATTCTGCAAAAGTGTTGCGCACAGACTCCGCTCCCTCGTCAGTGCCGTACGTCAATGGGTGACGAATGTTTTCCTCCTTGTACTCGGGGTGATCCCCGCTCAGAACGGCGGCAGTGGCCTTGACAATTTCCTCGCTGGGCAGCAGGCTGTCTGTAGCGTGACCTCTGAGAAAGGTGATCGGGCTCATGCTTATGCAAAGTGGTTACGAGGTAAATCAGTCTGTCAACTCTTGATTATCAAATTCAGCAGCTGACCTCGATTACGTGCGATCAGTTAGGGGTGGTGCAACCCCACGTCCTCGCTGCATCAGCTGAACAGAAACTGCAGATAGTACTCCCCCGAGTCTCGGTCAAAGTACGTCCAGATACTGTCGTGGTTAATCCGTTTGCTCGGGAGCCGAATTGCAATAGTCTCGTACGGCTCAGCTGCAAACACCAGGTACTGAAAGTACGGCGACGCCCGCTCCACCTTCTGCTCAAAGCTGCCCATGAGCCGATACAGCGGCTTGACGTTTGGCGAAATGTGCGGGTATTTGACATTGATGAGCAGCCCCAATTTTTGTGATTTTCGGTCGTGAATTTTCGTGAGTTTGTAGCCTGGTTTTCCAATTTTGACAAAAACTTTGGGGACGACCACCGAGATTCCCGGGGCCGGCTGGGCCTTGGCCTTGGTATTCTCGGAGTTTTGTCGTTTCAGCAGCTCGTTCTGATGCTTCTTGCCTTGAGCGTGCATCAGGTAGCCATTTTCGGAATTGTGGATCGTCAGGCACAGCTTGCATTCAAAGTGGTCTCCATGGCGGCTGATGTAGGGATCCTTGGACACATCGAGGCTCTGCTGCGCTATCTGATTCAGGAGCTTTTTGCGATGTAAAAGCTGGAGGTCCTTGGACGCAATTCCCCCGCTCCCGTGTTTACTGCCTACATCCATATTTTGCAAACGTGCGTGGCGGATGTGGCGGATATCCGAAAGTGACAAAACATCAATTGGCTGACTAAAATGTACCTGTTTGTACCACATAGGCGGATGGGCTTGGTAGCGCACAACAGCCAGCGGGCGCCGTTTCAGCGTGCTCAAGATCTTCCAGTAGACACGCCACGTGTAGATCTAGATTACTTCCAAGTATATCCCGATTTAGACCCGAACCAGCAGCTTGAAATCACCGTGGAAGATGCGTTCGATTCCGCAGCCGCCGAAGTGGGCAGAGCTCCAAGCACCAGTCGCACATCAGACTCTTGTCGCAGGCTGAGCTCGAAACTTCCCCTGTCGCACGCGACCAGAGCGTTCACCCCCACATTAGCAAATGTGGGGTATCATAATCGACAGTATGAGCCCCCAGAAACCTACTCACGCTATACACACAGCCTTAATCTCACAAGCCCGGCTTTGATATACCCCAACGATTCCCTGGGGGATCCAGGAGAGCACGACATCCTCGAGTTATGCGAATACGATATGGACACTCAAGATGCAGGCTTCCTCGGGTATATCAACACAGAGTTTCAATGCTCGATCTCGCCTGAGGTATTTGAGTGTATATTCTCGATGCTAGAGCTTGAGTGCTTCAAGATTGAGCTCAAGATGCCGATAAAGCGTGTGGTGCACAAGGACGTGGAAACAGGCGAGGACAGGACCTGCTGCATTTGCAACGACGATTTCTGCGAGAACCTGGACTCTATTCTGTTTTGTGACGAGTGCGATATTGCTGTGCACCAGAATTGCTACGGTGTATTATTTATTCCTGAGGGCCAGTGGCTCTGCCGCAGCTGCCTATGGAGCAGGAGGCGCAGAGTCACTTGCAAGTTTTGTCCGCGTACAACTGGAGCTTTCAAGCCCGTCGAGTCGACTAAGCAAGACGAGTGGGCTCACGTTCTCTGCGGCCTGTGGATCCCGGAGCTCTCTTTCGGAAACTTTGGCTCAATGGAGCCCATTGTGAATTCGTCACTTATCCCCAAGGCTAGGTGGAAGCTTCGATGCTCTATCTGCAGAGAAGCTACTGGTGCCTGTATCCAGTGTACATACAAGAACTGTGTGGAGGCTTTTCACCCGACCTGTGCTCAAGCAGCAAACCTTCACATGACTATGACCGAAGGTGTCTATGGAGCTCTGACTTCTCAAGCGTCCATGGAAGTTAGATGCCCCACGCATTCACCTGCGGGGACTAGGGTAAATCTTGAGGCGGCACGAGCATCTTTGGAAAAGGAAAGGAATTTGTTTTTGGAGCAAGAGAAAGCCCGAGAAAACTCTCCAAAGTATCCATACTGGCGTACGCGCAAGAACACCCCGATCGTTCCACGGGTAGTAGCTCGTGCAATCCCAAAGTTCATTCACGCTCGGTTTGGTGTTGAGTTATCGAACGAGGCCATGGGCGTCATTTGCCGGTATTGGTGCCTGAAAAGGGATGCCCATGGGACGTATTTCAGCAAACGCATTCGCACGATTCTGGAGCACAACCGCTACATACCCGACGAATCGGTGGTACAGGAGAAGCTCCGAACAATCAGTAGATCAATCAAGACCTTCCAATCGATCAAAGAGATGCTGAGTTCCAATCAAGACGATGCGAGTGTCACTGAAACTGACGAACCTAACTTCCCGGAAATTGAATCCCTAAGCACGGCGAAATCGGCTAGAGCAACGGCAACCCTAACGCCTCCATCGAGTCCCGATGCGGCAGTTGTGGAGCCGCCTAAAAAAATTGTATGCGATATTTGCGGTAACCCAGGTCCTAAGTTCAGGTGCGTTGAGTGTCATCGCCGATTTCATCTGGACTGCTATGATCCAAATTTCACGGAAGTCCCTGGTCCATTTTGGAAATGCGAGGAGTGTAATGGTAGGCGACACCGACACCTACGACGACGCAGTGCGAAAGGTGCCAGAACTAGGAGCTCTACCAAAAAGTCACACACTCAAACCCTAAGGAGATCCTCGAGATTGAGGGGTTAATTATTTATTTTTTCTGTATTTTTTTTTTTGTATTTTATAAAGGATTTTTTTCCTCACTAACATTTTGTAAGTTCTTCGAGCTATAGAATTAGTTTGCCTAGCCACTCAAAAAAATAAAAAGTCTATGTGGATGCGTTGCCCCCCAAAATCGAGCGGGACCGAGAATGTGGGTATATTCGTAAATCATGTATTCACCTTTCCTTAATGGACGGTGTAATGTCCCTCGATTCCAGCGGGGGACAAGTTACAGCCTTTGAAAGTCGTCCTAAGCGTTCATGGGAGTAGTCTTCGAGCATATATGCAGGATGGTGTCCATTTTCGTACTGAAGATGAGGATTGGGAATGGTTGAGTTCACACCACCTAATGATGTATAACCCTGGTCATAGAGGGAGCAATAGGAAATATTGAGGGTTCGCAAAAAGTCCCAAATATCACCGTAATCCCACTCCAGGATTGGGTGCACACGCTCGAAGTCAGGCCAGCCCTCATCGGTGTGCTGGAAATATTTAAGGCTGTCTCCATAGGGATCCTGGCGTCTGATCCCCACGAAAATTGCCCGAACCTCAGGTTCATCCTTAAGATAGGCCGCCAAAGCGTTTTTCATCCCTCTTTCTTCAACCAAAATTCGCAATCGATACTTCTTTGCGCACTCCTCAACAAATTTATCGACTTGTGGGAACGAGTCCTTTGCACGAACATAGACAGCAGGAAATTCGTACTCGTGAGATCTTTCACATTTTGAGAGAGCTGCTAGCAGTAGAACTAACATAACCTGGCAATCCTTACCACCATTGAAACTGAGTGCGATTTCATTGACTTTGTATCTTTTTAGTGCCTCAGATATAATGTCTAAAGACTGTCTAACTTTTTCAGGGCATCTTGCAGTGCTAGCTTGTAGATATTTCTCGACCAGAGCCGCACATTCTTGGTGAATGTCTCCCGCACCCTCCATGATGATTTACGTTTACTAGGGGGATACAAAAATGCACAAATGTGCCAAACAGTCATCATTTGCCGCCACATTAGTTTTGCATCGAGAAGTCGAACGCCACACCACCACGTTGTCGATTAAATCGCGGGGTCTTACCTCAGACCTGCGCATTGCCGTACGGCATTCGTCTAAAAGCCGATCCGGCCCTTGGAATTTAGTAAGATTCGCAAAAACGCCCTGATTTTTCAAGAAAATCGAATTAGTGGACTGCAGATTGCGGCAATTATATTTAGTTTTATTTCTTTTCGGATCTGCGTTTCTCTTAATAGAGCAATGAGAAATGCCCAGCCACCGTCGCGCCACTGCGGTTCAAGCACTAGAATCAGCCATGACCCTGTTGACCACAATATCAAACAGTACGCCCAAGCCCTTGCATATTGCTAATTAATGAGTCAACGGTTACATAATAACGGAAGAGTTTCACGTCAAGCTTGTCATGGCCATGAGAGTGGCGGACGTACGGAATCTTTGGTGGCGCCTACAGGACCAGCATTTCTAACTGCACATATGACGTGATGGTGAGCAATTTCTCGGTAGTTAGCTGATCCTTTTCGTTTTTAAAGGGAATTGAATGAATAGGCTAACAACGTAATATTTCAGGGATAGCCTCTACCTACACTGTTTCAAAATATAAACAGAAATTGGGCCACAATGCATCATGTGAGACATGCACAGGTTCCCATGATCGCTGTATCTAACTCTAAATAGCAACCCCACCTGTGATCTTACTGATCCCTACATTCGCGGAAGCACTTAGTGCATATCGTACAGATATGCGATTGTAAGCCCTGCATAGCGACAATATTGCGCCGTGCATGCATTTGCATCGCTCAAATGTGTCGCAAATCTGAATGTGGTATTAAAGGATCGCCTTGTGTTATTATTTACCACTTTCATTATCTCCAACTAGTGTCACCAGATGTGGTTCGATATTCATCCAACAAGTATTCCAAAACCAGCGCCCTCTCCTACCATTGTAAAAGATTCATGCCATTGCTATCTCCGACGCATGAGGGTGAATGTTGTCAATTCTTCATCAGTAAACTCCCTCAGGGATCTAGTTGGTGCTCTGGGTGATGGAACTTGTGTAGAGACGACTTTGATGGACGGAAGCAAGCAGGTTGAAATTTATTTTCATGATTGTCGGGATGCCATCAAAATGTTTGAACTGCTGTCCAAGCTTCCTGACTGGAAGGCATGCACGCTGGTTCCTATTCCCGAAGAGTCTCAGATGCTAAAGATCTCCGTTCCAAAGGATATTTACGTTGCCACCACCAAGGAACAGATCTATTACGAATTGTTCAAGCATGGAGAGTTGTCTTACTTTTCCGTCAACTCGAATGATCTTAGCTGCCGAAATACAATCAGCTGCGCATTCTTTGACAATCGCCTTAATCACCAAGCTGCCAACACTCCATTGATTGTCAATGGTCTTCTGCTCAAAGTGAATATTCATGCGGTCAACCACGTCCACATCTGTCGCTTCCGCAACTCCTCGCCGCATCCAACAGTTTATCCCCAATTGCCCGGTCAGAGCTTTCGCACGCAGCCTGTCCATATCGAGATTAATACAAAGACTGCTCAACCACAGTGCACACCACCACTCAACGATGTCACTGCGTTCAGTCCTTTCTTGACCCCGACAACTACTCCGACTTCGTCCAAGTTCAAGAACATGAATATGATGACCCCCCCATTCAACCATGACGAGAACGAGCCATCCACGTCCACTAATCCAAAGGCTTGTAGTTCTGCCGTTAATGAAAATGACTCGTCTGCTACGACAACTGATGCCTCTGCATCTGTCGCGACCTCTCCTGCTTCGACCGCTAGCAGTACTTCAACTAGTGGAACGAGCACTTCAAAGAAGAGTGCAAAGTCCAACAAAGTGGACCTCGAGAGTATCGCTGCGGAGAAGGAAACTCGGACCACCATCATGCTCCGAAATATTCCCAACAAAGTTGATGTCCATGCACTTCGCAAGTTCCTGGACGAAACCAACAAGAATACATACGACTTTCTTTACTTACGGATGGATTTTGCCAACAAGTGCAATGTGGGATACGCATTCATTAACTTCACCCACCCTAAGCATATTGCAACATTAACCAAAGCAAGACGAGGCAAGAGATGGAGCCAATACAACAGTCTCAAAGTTATTGATGTGTCTTTTGCCAACATTCAAGGCTGTGATGCTTTGGTACAAAAATTTCGGGACTCTCCAATCATTTGCATGGAGCCCGAGTATAGGCCCAAACTCTTCTACACTAGCGGTGAATTGATTGGGCAAGAGCGTTCGTTCTACTAATTTATCTAATTTATTTGCTAAATACGCTGAATATACGGAGAAGTAGTATCACGAATCATTGAATCTATGAACTCTTTTTAGCACGTTTGTACGGCTATCCTCTTGCTACGATTATTTTAAAACTATGATCGATAATCTCCATTGATAGTGACATACTCATGTGACAAGTCGCAGGTCCAGAAAGTACTGCGGCCCGAGCCAACGCCAACATTGACCCTGACCTCCAGATCAGCAAGGTTTAGAATCTCCGAAGCACGTGCCTCGTCCACTTTCTCGGGTTCTCCATTAACCAAGAGTTCTAGTTCTTCAGTTCCATCCGTTGGGACAAAGCTAACATTGGTCTTTGTAGGATCTACCTTAACGTTTGAATAGCCTACTGCGCAAAGAATTCGACCCCAATTGGCATCTTCACCGTATAATGCACACTTGAAAAGCATGGAATTGGCGATAGTCTCGGCGATTTTCTTGGCATCGGCGTCAGAGGCGGCACCGCCGACGTTAATTGTAACGAACTTTGTTGCACCTTCTCCATCACGAACAACGAGCTTGGCTAGCTGTTGGGCAGTTGATGTTAAAACCTTCTCAAACTCAGCGAATTCGGCAGATTCTTCGGTGATTTCTGCACCTCCTGCAGCTCCGTTGGCAAGTGCCAAGATAGTGTCGTTTGTAGACATGTCGCCATCGATCGATATGCTATTGAAGGAAGCGTTAGCTGCATGCAAGAGGGCCTTCTTGAGAGCTCCCGAAGCGACTGGGGCGTCAGTTGCAATGCAGCCAAGCAAAGTGGCCATATTGGGGGCAATCATACCGGCTCCCTTGGTGAGACCGACCATCGAGTAGGTTTGGTTGTTGAGGGTGTACTCTGTAGACACCAATTTAGGAAACGTGTCGGTGGTCATGATACCCTTAGCAGCTTCTAACCAGTCGTCGTGAGAATCTCCAATACGCTCAAACAAATTGGGAATACCAGATACAATTTTTCTTATCGGCAAGGTCTGGCCGATGACGCCAGTGCTCATCACGAGACTAGAGGTACCGACATTCTCGGCTCCAATCGCAACGTCGGCTGCATCAACCATCGCTTGGGCGTCGGTCAGTCCCTGAGTACCAGTGACTGCATTCGCACATCCAGAGTTTACAATCACACTTCTAATTCCTTGGCCCCCACCAGTTTTTAGAATTTTCTGATCAACCTGGACTGGGGCAGCCTTGAAGGCATTGGAAGTGAAAACGCCTGCAGCGTTACAGGGCCGGTCGCTAACTATTGCAGCCAGATCGTAGAGCTCAGGGTTCTTCTTGATACCACAAAAGCCAGCACCAGCTCGAAAGCCTTTTGGATAGTAGCCAAAACTAGGAATCTTTACCTTGCCTGCCACCATGAGTCAACAATGAATGCCCAACCCACAACCGTTTGACAGTAGTGGGGAAAGCCCATGATGCATGAGTAATGTGATAAAAACTACAATCGTAGTTACTGCAGGCACTCAGATAAGCGTTGCAAGCCATAGATAGACTGTTGTAATATCGCTGCACGGGACTCAGATTGGGACTGTGCACTGATATGCTAGGGCCGCCGCGGTACTCGTATGCTCGTTGAAGTGAGCTGCTGAATCGTACATGTTTAGTGCAGCTTTGCTGTATGGTGACAACTGCTCGAGCAAGATCTGGCGAGTTTTGCGACGCTCGAGTACATTTCTGGGATATAATAGGGGATTGGATTGTTTTGCTGCGCGATGCACGCTGGTGATCCACAACGGCACACCCAGCAGTGGAGTGAAAAAGCGCTTCTGTACCAGCTTTTTCGCAAATACAAATGCATGCTGTGAATGTAGCGGTGTGGTTGAAGATCATTTCTCGGTGTTTTGCTCCTCCGGTCCCAGTATGACGTTTCGTGTATTCCCCGCTTCTACGCACCACCCAGCCTCGCGCCATGCTGCCGTATATTACCGACCAGCACTGTTTGGCACTCACGGCGAAGCAGGATCAGTCGAGCATTCGCTCATAACTCGGTTGCATCGTGAATCGTTCGGGAGCTCCGAGGGTGCAGATGCTACTGCAGATACCGACTCGACGCACACCGGGCTAGGAGCTACAAGAGTCAACGACTAGCGTAGTACACACCTGACCATCATTTTACTTGAACATTGTGCCAGTGCGAGCGAGCCGTGACTCGGGCACGCCCCTCCAGCCCGGGGACCAATAAACATCCAAAACAGCCGTATTTACTAAATTAACTAATTCTCAATTTGTGCGGCCACAAGCGATCCTCTCGCCCTCCCTGGCCTTATCCTCACCGATTTGTCAACACCCACACCAGATCGCGATGCGGTGGAAAGAACCAGAGGTGGCCGTGCCCACGAAGGCGGTGACTGGCCAGCCGATGGAGGAACCTCCCGAGGGCAATCGAAAACGGCGCCGGAGACACGATGAAAACGAACTGGACGAGGAAACGGCCGCCAAAACTGAGCAGAAGCTCAAGGTTCGTCTCAAGACGTACGTGACCGAAGATGTGCGCAAGGAGAGCGAGGAAAGACCATCGCTGAGACGTAGCCGACGCAGCCATGGCCCAGTGGACTACGCAGAACAGATTCCCGGGGTCGACGACGACGACGAAACAAAACTGCTGGATCGAGATCGGGCAGAAGAGGGCAAGGAGAACCCCAGGCGGTCCAAGCGGCGTAGTGCCCGATTTTCCAGCCCGTTTAGCCGCGGCTCGAGCACTCCGAAGCGCGAAAAGGCCCCAAAGCCCGCAAAGTCTGACCCGGAGCCCGACAAGAAGGCAGCGGGGAAGGGCCCGAAACTGCGGCTCAAGACCCCGAAAAAGCACGAGCGGCACCTCAGAAAGGAGCACAAGCAAACGCCCGACCCGTCGTCGAGCGATCCCACCGTTTCGAACGAGGACTACTGCTCGGCGTGCGGCGGGGCTGGGCAGTTTGTGTGCTGCGAGACGTGCCCTCGGTCGTTCCACCTGCTGTGCTGCGACCCCCCGCTGTCGGAGGCCACACTGCCTGAGGATGCGTGGTACTGCAACATTTGCTACACCACCACGCACCCGCCTGCCCCGTCTCCGAGGGGCCTGTTCAGCGAGCTGCTCGATCAGCTAGCGAGGCGGAACCCCCGGGTGTTCAAACTACCGATTACGCTACAAAGACGCTACGAAGGTGTCTCGGTTGGCCCCGAGGGCGAGTTCGTCAACGAGTTCGACGTAGCACCGAAAAAGCCCCGAGACCCCGATGAGTACACCCGGCTCGAAGACAGCAAAGGAAGGCCGGTGCTGTGCTTTCACTGCTCGAGATCTGCTCTTGCCGGGCCTATCTTGACCTGCACAAAGTGCAGCGCCCCGTGGCACGTTGACTGCCTCAAAGTGGACAGCCAGTTTAATATCCCAACCCGGTGGGTGTGCCCGAACCATGCTGAGCAGGCCACGAAGCTTCCTCGCACGCTGCGCAAGCCGCGCATTCGAGACACGCATGTGCGCAGAGGCTATCGCAATAACGGTTATATTGAGGTCCAGGACAGCGAAGATGAGGCAGACGGGACTGGACCTAAGCAAATCAAAACGGAGGTGGAACCTGCAGAGTCGTCCGTGCAGCACACCCCCGAACAGTCTAAGGAGCCATCGATAGAGCCCTCAACAGCCCAGAACACCCCGCTCAATTCAGAGATTCCCAGCGAGCCCCCCGACAAGGTGCAGATTATTGAGGTGCAGGAGCCGTATGGCGGCAACATGGCCCACGATCAGGGCCCGCCGCTCATAGGTAATGTCAAGGAGACCCCCGACGGATTCGCGGCCACAATGGTCCACCGGCAACGGGATGACGTCGTGTACAGGCTACCGGCCAGAGCCATCAAGCTCGACTTCATTGACATGATCCACGCTCGGGCCAGAGACCCCTGGATCGAGACTCCAGCATCGCGACTGCTAGTTGCGCTCGACGAACTCGCCACCAAGCCGTCCGAGCAGCAAGAAGCAGTAAGGAATTTAGCATATTTAAAATTGCAGGGACCGTCTGTGGATGCTGCGACCGCAAAGCAAAACATTGACAAGCTAGTGACGGTGGCGCTCGACGATCGCGACAACCAGCAAGCACTGGCTATTCGAAGATTAATACAACTAAAAGGGAAAGATCGTCTCATGGACTTCTTGACTAGTGATGCATAGACTTATTCTAATAGCCTCCCATAAGTTTCTATTACCTAATGCTGTTCCCCAGCGCCAGCGGACCCAGCGCTGCCAAACCTCTAGATTACGTAACGGAACCGCCAGCTTTGAACCCCAGCGTCGAACCACTCTGCTTACATGGCTGAACAGCGTCCCGAGCAGAGACAGAAGCAGCTCTTCTCCTTGGAGGAGCTGAATCGTATCGTGCTGGAGTTCCTGCACAAAAAAGGCTACATTCGCACCGAAGCCATGCTCCGCCTTGAGAGTTCTCGAGCCGCAACTCCACAGACTTCAGACGGATTCGTGCAAAGTGGAACTATTCCAATGACCATAACAGGGTATGAGGCGTATGGCCGGGTGTATCTTGCGCTCAAGGAGTGGGTTGAGACCTCGCTTGATCTGTACCAGCCAGAATTACGCCGAGTGCTGTATCCAGTCTTCGTTCACATGTATCTGGACTTACTGTCGGACAATCACCCCACAGAGGCGCACGAGTTCTTCGATCAGTTTGAGGAGGAGCACGAGGTGCTGCACCAGTCCGAGATCAACGAGCTGCGAGGCCTTCAGCTCCCGAATCACGTCCAAGAAAACGAGCTGGCTCAGCAGTACATGACCAACAAGTATCGAGTGCAAATGTCGAGAACAGCGTTCGATCTGCTGCTCTACTTCCTGCACAACATTGAAGCGGTCGGGGGCCTGATTGTGATTCGGCTCATCAACCAGCACATGGAGATGCAGGTCACTAATGGGCAACCGTCCCTCGAGACTCCGATCGACAGCGCTCCTGGCCAGGGCCTCATTGGCTCTCAGCTCGGATCCCAGAGTATCGATGCCTTCAACTCTCAAAACGTCAAGCTTGGAAGACTGCCTCTCGACCAGGAGTTCCAACAGGAGGTCACGGCCATGCTCAAACAGGACACAGACCCTGCTAATGCCGACCTCCCAGAACTCTTCGAGGAGCTCACTAAACCAGAAGCGGACTCTCCTGCCGTGGAGGCGTTGCCCCTCCCAAAGTACCGCCCAATCGATATTGACATTGAGATCAAGAAAATCACCGACGCAAAGCACCGCATTGAGCTAGGCTCCCCTCAGGCCCCACTACCCTCAGTGTGCATGTACACTTTCCACAACACTCACGATGAAATGAATACCTTGGCTTTCAGCGCTGATAACACCCTGATGGCTGGTGGCTTTGCAGACTCTTATGTGCAGCTTTGGAGTCTCAAGGGCGAGAAACTAACCTCAGTGATCAAGGAAGACAAGCACAATAGCCCAACTCGTCGTCTCATTGGACACAGCGGGTCGGTGTTCGGTCTCAGCTTTGCCCCGGATGGTAGAACTCTGCTCTCGAGCTCTGAAGATAGCACCGTCAGGCTGTGGTCCCTCGACACCTATAGCGCACTTGTATCTTACAAGGGCCATACTGACCCTGTATGGGATGTCGCATATGGTCCATTTGGACACTACTTTGCTACTGCGTCTCATGACCAGACTGCGAGATTGTGGAGCTGCGATCATATCTATCCTTTGCGTATCTTTGCTGGTCATATGAGCGATGTTGACAATGTCTGTTTCCATCCAAATGGAACTTATCTCTTCACTGGATCAAGCGATAAGACAGTCCGCATGTGGGATATCAATAAGGGCTCCTCGGTTAGAGTATTCATTGGACACACTTTACCAGTATCAGCCATTGCAGTGTCCCCTGATGGAAGATGGCTTGCCACTGCTGGAGAGGATAGCGTTATCAACGTGTGGGACATCGGTTCCGGTAGAAGACTCAAGTCGATGCGTGGTCATGGTAAAGCCTCCATATATTCGCTCACTTTCTCCAAAGAAGGATCCCTTTTGGTGTCAGGAGGTGCAGACAATAGCGTCCGAGTTTGGGACATCAAGAAAAACACACAAGATGCAGGTTCAGAGCCAGAACCCATTGATGCACCACCAAAGCTTATGCAAAATGGCCAACGAAAGAAGAAAGAAATCGTATCTACTAATGATCATATGGCCGTCTTCAATACTAAACGTACCCCAGTATACAAGGTGCAGTTCACGAATAGAAACCTCGTACTCGCTGGCGGTGCTTTCTCAGGTTAATTATTTAAGTCTCGTGTGTATTAATTAAATAACATTAGGGTGTATATAGGCTTTTACTAAGATAGTGTTAGATGACTGAGAGCTTTACTTGGGGTTTCGGCAATCCTCGAATGTGGTGATTAGGGTATCTTGGCGTCGCAGTTCTTTTCAAACGAATAATCGAGACTATCTTCGTCTCCATGTGAATGTGATGAGAATGACTTGTCGATTCAGCAGTTTAGTGAATAGCCAACATGAGCTCTTAAAGTCTTCCTAGTTGTCATCCATAGGATCCTGGTTCTTTTGGTTTTGTATTGTTGATAATGTGCGTGGAACTAGCACATACCGAGCTAAGGTTTACCAATTTCCGGATTCTCTACGCTCGCAGCAGTCATCTTTTCTTCTTCATCGTATCGCTGGTGCTTATGATGCTTCCTCTGCCGTTTATCCTCTTCTCGCGCAAGGTCGATAGGAGATGGGAAGACCACGCTTTGAATGCTCTGGTACATAATTCTGGGGACTAATGCAAGCCAAGTCGACAGCAGAGTGCATGCCCAAAATGGCAGAGAGCTGAAAACAATGCGAATCGATCCATAAAAGAACTGTGACGAAATGAAACTGGTGTAGATGCAAACCCACGCGAATGGAAATATGCAGCTAATGATTGTAACAATCACCGTTATGATATCCCAGAACTTGGAGATGAGTAACACTTCAATATTTACAGCCAAGCAACTTGCGCAAATAATATAGACACCAAATGCTTGAAGGTAATTAGCTGGTCTACCGCGCATGTTGACGAACTGGCCACCAAAGAAATTGCAGTAACTCAAAAAGTAAATCACGGCAGCTTGGAATAAACCTTCGATTACCCATTCGTAGTACTTTGTACGTGTCCAAGCAGTTCGTAAAATGCCTTTTGCATACAAAACTGGATGCTGTAACATTGTGTTTGCAGGTATGTCCTGATAAAAGATACCAAGAGAAATGACGGGCAAGGAGGTAAACACAGAGTTGTACAAGACGATAAGAGAATAATCAGCCATGTAGGAGTTATCAAATTGATTGAAGATTCCATTGAAAAAGATAGCCATGGTGAAGACAAAATTCTTGTATAAAAGAATTCCAATAGTATACGCGCAACGGATATAATTCCAGTGGCCGTGCACTAATATAAGTCTCTGTAGAAACCTGAATTGGCCAATGGAAAAATCTGAAGACATTGCAGCTTGTCTTCCCTCAACACCAACAATACCGACACCTATATCAGCTTTTTGAATCATGGATACATCGTTAGCACCATCACCAACAGCCAAGGCCATGACGTCGAAAACATTCTTCATGACATCGACTACTGCTGCCTTCTGTGCAGGTGACACACGGCAACAAATGACCGCTTTGCATTGTTTACCAAGAAGTGCGAACTGTGGTATGAGCTCGGGAGTTTTGAGGACCTGGTCCAGCGTTGCACCATCGATAATAAGGGCATGGTTACCAGAGGCAGGGCGGTGATCAGCGGCTGCCTTGCGAATCTCCTCCTCACTACCTGTGAGATTAAACTCTGAAGCCAAGTACTCAAATATTTGCTCCGATGAGTTTACGTGCAGAAGCTTCATACCAACTTCCAACAAGTACGAAGAGTAACCAATAGAAATAGCAGTCTCTGGCTTATCACCAGTGAGAACCCAAATCTTGATACCCGCCTTACTCAATTTACTGATGGTTTCGGGAACTCCTTCTTGCAACTGATCCTCGATACCAGTACCACCCAGGAGAGACAACCCGGTCTCAAGCTCGCTGCACAACTGTGCTGTCAGTTCATCACGATTTGGCGATAACTGCGCACTGTCGTAACGTTTGCGCCATTCGTCAGCCCAATTCGAGTCAACTTTTCGATAAGCTACTAAGAGAGTACGAAGACCTTCACTAGCATACGCATTGAGGTCTTCCCAAGTCTTCTCGAGGAGAGGCCCTGATTCCCTGTTTAGCAAATCACGAATGATTGAATCAGCACCTTTTGTGTATACAAACGTCTCTCCGCTTGACGATCTAACAAGAACTGACATGCGTTTGCGGTCCGAAGTAAATAACAGTGTTTGAAGTACCTGGTAGCGCTCGTTCTTACCGCAAACATTGATGACTTTAATACCCTTGGGAGAGGGCATCGCGGTAAACCCGACTCCACTTGCAGCTGTGACCAATGCAGCCTCGTCTGGGCTTTCGGCCTTATGTTTCACTACCCCGGATTCCAGTTGTTCGGAGACTACTGTGTTGCATAGTGCAAGGCATCTAAAAAACTCTTGGAGAACAGGGGACTCTGGGAGCTCGCGATATACATCGGCTGACACCAGCTGAACCTCATCAGCGGTGACAAAGGGATTCTGGAAATGCTGCTGCATCTGTTCGACCATCTCCTCGCGCGTGCGGTGAATCTCTTGTTCGGCCTTGGCCTTTTCCACGTCAAGATTACCTCCGTTACGCATGATCGCACCGGCAGTTGCCTCGGTAAACGCAACACCATAAGATTTACCATTGACTGAGCACTTACGGAATATCATAGAGTTTTGGGTTAGTGTACCAGTTTTGTCACTGAATACAAACTCAATTGAGCCCAAATCATCACAAATGTTCCAGGTCTTCGGTATGCAGGGTTCATTCAGAACAGGATCGTATAATTGGGTATCTGAATAGATGAACCAAGATTGTATAGTCTTGACAATTTCAATGGAGATGTACAACGATATAGGGATCATGGTTTGGAGCATGAGGATCGAGGCCCAAAAGTTGACAAAGGCATTCAATGAAATGGGTTCTGCGACTAAACCGAACTCGAAAAACTGCCGGGAGTTCGTTGGCTCGGCGAACTTGACTCGCTGAACAATGGTGCCAATGATCGCCAGGATAATCAGGAACACAAACGAGATGTAGATGTAGAAATTGAGGTCACGAGACATGCGGCTGCGTTTGGTTGGTGTCTCACCAGCATTCAAGATAATTTTGGATTCCTCACCAGTGTACACTACAAATCCGATAACGTACTTGGTGTTTCGTACTGTAGCGCCACGCGGAATGAACGTGACGGGACCAAGGGCATCACTTCGTCCATTATAGTTCAGGGCCCAACCAAAGCGACTCAAATCAGGGTTCGCACCTTCAACGTCGGCAAAAAAACGAGCATCTGCAAGCTTTCGTGAGGTTCTTAAATTCTTGGTGCTGGGGCACGCCATGCGAGGTTTCAGATTGGTCTCACCATCAAGGTTGCGAGTTTCAATAAAGCAACTCCCATCTGGTTCGCTGGATGAAAGGACAATGATGTCGGCTGGGACGCTGTCGCCATCATACACCTTGATAACGTCTCCAACGTGTACATTTTTCCAGTACTGAGCTCGGAACTTAACACCAGTTGGGTCAACATGTAGTGGAGAGAGTCCAGTTGTCACTCTGGTGGCTTCAGTAGAATATCGGCCGAATTCTCTTTCATCACGAAGATCGACCGATGGCCGTCCGGTTCTGTCCAGGGAGATCCTTTGACCTAATGAGGTTTGGCTCATGGAGAACCTTTGGTTAGTAGAGGTACGGAATGCGGTATCAGTGGACATCCTTGCACGATCCATCGTAGCTAAGTCCCGAGGCTTCTTCTTGCGAGTAAACACTCGTGCAATTGCCGACATACCTCTGGTGCAAGCTTTCTTAAATTTCCGCCACGGCCCCACCTTTAAATCGCCAACATTGGGATTCCTGACGCCCGATAGCACGTAGGTTATCTCATTGTTGAATATTTTGTCGAGTGAGAACCGCCTGTGGTCTTCGATGGCATCACGAATAGCGGTAATAACGATGATACAGATAATTGGCACAGCACCGAGACCGGGCACAGTTGCACCGAACACTCGAAATGACGAGATGACCGCTACAAAAATGAAAAAGATGTTAGCCACGTCCTTTATCTGGTGGATCAAATTTTTGGGCACAAACGACAGTGGTGTGTATTTCGTGGTACGAATTTTATTGGACGCATACACTGCTTTTGGCTGTCCATTCTCTCTCAGCATATCCTCGGGCAATTGATAGCCATGATATATGGACCGGGGATCGAAATTGAGTGCGGGCTTTGTTAGGCCTAGGACAGAGTTGAGTCCAGGGACTTTAGCCAACACTCGATCGACATAGTCGAGGCCCTCCTTGATCTCCTTGGGCTTTGACTTCATCACTCGAATTTTCTCTCACGGTGTGCCTGAGTTTAGAATATTTCAGCGCAGCACTGGATGATGACTTATCACGGCAACCTGCCGTAGTGTTGCAAAGAAAGCTCAAATAGGTTTTTTTCGTGCACGGGCGTAGTTATGTCTATGTTCTTTACTATTGACTTCACATTCCATTCCGCTGGTTGGAATGCACCACCATCTATTTGGTATGTTCGCATGCATTACCAAGCTACTGCAGCATGTCGCTATGAACGAGCATCTCGCAGTCGCCAGAAATTTGCAACAAACCCAGGAGCGATAAATAGAAGGAACATAGGTGCTGCAGAGCTTCATCTTTCGAATTGTTGGCACGGTGAATATTCAGCCACTGGCCATGGCTTGTATGACATCATGCTCCGGTCGCTTGTTAATCTGGCGGCGCAGCCCTTCAGCACAATGTGGCGTCTGAGACAAGCCGAGCTCGAATCATTTGGATGTGATTCGTAATATCTGATTTTTTCAATTATCCGAGATGAGACTGGTTTATGAATCAGCGAGTTTTAGAGATCGCATGGACATCCGATTAGGATAAGGACCGGCAGTGTAACTATCTACTTGCTTGGCACGGAAATACGCATTCATCGCAGCGCGGATGTAGGCGACGCGGGATCTCACATGAAACATTGCTCTTTACCACCTGCACTTCGGTAGCGATAAGCAAGCGAGCGCAAGTTTCCAGCGTTATTTCACCCACCACGTGGATCACTTGGAGCGCTGCAGGATGAAGATGACTCACTGCAGCAGATTAGTGACGTACTCGCTTAAATGCAAGATACATATGCCCGCCTTAGGGTTGCGGCATGACGGCACAAACCGACGTCGCCGAGAATGTCGGCACTAACTGGAAAAATGCCCAGGGAAAACACGCTCACGATGTTGTTATGCGATTGGTATGAGGAGTTAGGATTATCCTGTGAATACTCGAGTGATGTGTCTCGAGTATATATGGGTCAAGTCGTAGGGTCAGGGCTTCAAACGGCTGTGCGTCATTGGGAGCAACGCCTTTGGAGGTCCAGGGCAGATATGGATGGTGAAGCGTTGTATACCGTTCGAATGGGGACGTAGCCCTGTCACGAGGGTTTTTCGTTATCTCGGAGCAGTGGCGGGTTCTGGAAAGTGCTGGCATCCGCCTGCAGGACCACCGCCGCTGGGCATTACTGTGCATAACCTTAAAAGGCGTATCGACGACTGAATAGATACCGTTTCTTACATAAACCCACAGTCTAGCAATGGATTTGAGCACAGGCCATATCGAGTTTGAGCGCAGCGCAGGCGTTCCTGAGGTGAAGGTAGTAACCATCTCTAACACTGATCTCAAGAAGATCCTGACTTTCAAGATCAAGACCACGGATGCACGCTTCTTCAGCGTCACTCCCAACCCCGCAAAGCTCTACCCTGGTGAGAGCGTCCAGGTTGAGATCACCCGGTTGGCAGATTTGACCACTCCAACTAACAAGCACGGCAAGGAGCAAATCCTGGTGATGGGCACCATGATTGACCACAGACTGGACCCGACCCCAATTGAGGAGCTCTGGCCCAAGTTCGAGCACGATAAGACTTTTGAGAGCGGAATTATCAACGTTGAGATGGTCTAGGCACGCACTCGAAGATTTTGCTGCATACTTTGAGTTATATAGTCTACTAGTGAAACACTGAAAGATGGCTGCAATGGCGAGCAATAAATAGTGAATTAATGCTTCATGGAGAACTAATAAATAGAATAAATACTGAGTCAATGAGCGTCCGACGCTGGTTGTGGGGACGGTTTCTCGTCTTGCTGGCTGCGGCATATGGGGCACACTGGGTTGATGTTGAGCCACGGGTGCAGGCAGCGCAGGTGCATGACATGGCCGCAGCTGGTTGACACGAACATGGCGTCGTGGTCAGTCTCGTGGCAGATTGGGCACTCAAGGAGCGAGTCCATCGGGGTCGAGGTGATGCCGTACCGCCGGAACGCTCTTCGGTAGCTGATTGCCTCGCTCATGTTTGCGAGCGCCAGTTTCAGGGTTATGTACGCATCTCGCAGAATGTGGATCGGGAGATACCAATGGGTGGCCATGAGCCCGGCCAGGCTCAGGTATATAAACAATCGCAGCAGGTAGCTGTATATGGTCACGATGCTGCGGCTTATTCGGTTCTTGGGCCACAGGTAGTGCCCGGTGTACATCACGAGTTGACCCCACAGCACGACGATGTCGGCGAAAAAAGCCACTGTGAGCGGCCGCCAGCCCTCGTAGGCTATCACCCGGGAGAACCAGTAGTGTGCCCACACCATATCGGCCACGTGCAGCGCCCCGAGCAACGCTCCCAGCTTGTGTCGAGACCTGAGGGTTGCCGGGTCGTCGAGCCGAATGCCAATCATCGAGTGGAGGTACCGCAGCACCACCGAAGGAAACAGGGCCAAGAGGGCTCTCCAGCCGACCGGTTCTCGGAACACAATGAGAGCGACTGCGGCCTGGAGGAGCATCCCTCGCAGCTCGGAAGTGACCTTTTGGCGGTCAGCCGAGGTTACTGGGCCGAAAACAGCGTAGTGGATCCGCGGCACGAGAAACACCCCCATGAGGGCCCCGCCCACGGCCCAGCTGTGGGCCAGGGAACGAACTTTCTCGTCCATGCGCAAAACTAGATGAATATAATCTGCTGACCAAACCAGATCAGCCCAGGCTATTTACTACCTAGAGTAATGCTTAAATAATTCACTCCCAGTGGCTGCTGAAGTCATCCACAAGTCACATTATGCTTGAGGTTCCGCCCAATTTTGGGATGGTGGCCACTGGCATATACCGCAGCTCGTTCCCGCGGCCCGAGCATTTTGAGTTTTTGCAGACTTTGGGCCTCAAGAGCATCCTGGTGCTGCTGCACGAGCCGTATCCCGAGGAGAATATGGCATTCGCCAATCAGTCGGGCATTGCGGTGCATCAGATCGGGCTCAGCGGGAACAAAGAGCCGTTTGTGAACATGGAGCCGGCCTCGATCGCCCGGGCCCTCGAGGTGATCCTTGATCCGCACAACAGGCCGCTTTTGATCCACTGCAACCAGGGCAAGCACCGCACGGGTTGCGTCGTGGGGTGTCTGCGGCGGGCCCAGAACTGGTCTCTGTCGATAATTTTCGACGAGTATCGCCGGTACGCGTACCCCAAAGCGCGGCCGCTGGACCAGCTGCTGATCGAGCTGTTTGATCCTGATCCAGGGCTCAACACTGAGGACCTGTGGACGCCGTGACCGTAGTATGCTGCAATGGTTTGCTGTGGCAGGCTGCACACTTGCAAGGCTGCCCTATCCAAAAACGAAGTGAATGCTACTCACTACAAGAACGCTCGAGGATCATGGAGTGTGCTCGTGGTTATTCAAAGCCCTGCGCAGGAGTCCTACTAATTATCCTGCCCAGAATGGAGTGATCTACGCTACTCAAGTAATTAATCAAGGCTCCTCGCTGCTGGGGTCGCCGTCCTCAAGACGCCGCATCCACTCAAAATAGCCGAAAAACGCCATGATGCACTGAAACCCCGCCTGCGCACACGCATAGTAGAGCCCGACCTTGAACAGCTTGACGACGTTTATCAGATCGCCAGCCAGCCAGAGGTACCACGACTCGAGCGCACGCTGGGCCATCAGGTACATGGCAACCATAAATATCGCCGTAGTAACAACGTCGAGCTTGACTATAGCTGTCCCGCTCGCAGTGTACGCTCCAATCACCAGGAAAATGCAAGCGACAAACAGGAGCACCGAGTTCTTGAGTTCCTCGGGGCTGGCTCGGCGGGCAGTGACTCGGCCGTGGTCGTCTTTCTTGCTAGACCACTCGATCCACCCGTATATACTCATTATACAATAGTACACATTGATCAGCGACTCGCCGACCAGGCCCGCTTTCGCGTAAATGACTACGTAGATCCCAGTGCCGACCAGCGTCAGCGGGTACACCCAGATATACTGGAAGATCGTGCAGACGACGCTGCTTATCACCAGCACCGCGGCCGCGATCTGAAATATCTTTGCCTGGTCCATGTGGCGAGACTGTGGCGAGCGGCCGCTGCATGTCGCCTATCAGGCACCCCCTGTCGGCCGTGGGGATTGGCTGCTGTCCATAACTGTGCTAATTGCTAATTATATCCTCTCGTAGGCCGCTCGCTGCGACCACGGTGCTATTGCTTTGTAAACGCCCCCAGGTTCGGCTCGTAATCATGGTTAAGAGTGGAGATCTGTTTCCTCGGGGAGTCAAGCTGGCCTACATCCCCTACGACGAGGAGCTGGCCAAATCGGGAGCCTGCGGGGTCCCCCGTCCGCTCGATCTCGACAGCCTGCTCGACAAGCGGTTCCTGATCGTGAGCGTGCCTGGGGCCTTCACCCCCACATGCAGCGAAAACCATATCCCTCCATTTGTGGAGCACCTTGGCGATCTCAAGAAGAAGGTGGACGAAGTCATCGTGCTCAGTGCCAACGATCCGTTCGTTCTCAACGCCTGGTCCAAGCACCTCAAGGCCTACAACGGCAACGTCAAGTTCGCCTCGGACCCCAATGCCCAATTCAGCAAGTCGCTGGGCCTCAGTGCCGACCTGACTTCTCGGGGCATGGGAGTGCGCACCATGCGGTACGCAATGCTCGTCAACAACGGCAAGATCGAATACGTCGGGGTCGAGGACAAGCCTGGAGTGACGGTGTCTGGCTACGACAGCGTCAAGGCAAAGCTTTAGAGTAATTAGGAATACGCTATATAGCAAGAACATCTCGCTAACTATTGCTACGCTGCGAGGGAGTCCGGGGTATATCTGGGAATTTTTGAATCTCGGGAAACTTTTGGATCTCGGGAAACTTGTTGCTGGCGGCGCTGGGATGCAGGTTCCGAGCCGGCTGCGCCTTGGTGTCGGCTGCTTTGGCCGCCGTGGGATGGCGGGGTCTGATTCGCGCCAGAATGAAATGCAAATGCTGTCGCTCGTCCCACACAATCGGGACCAGGAGCACGATTCCCAGCAGGACCTGGATGAGGAGCTGGCCAAAAGTATGAATGGTGCCCACGAAATGGGCGGATGCTATGACGAGGGCGCCGACCACCCACACTCGGTACTTGGGCACCGTTCTCGCGAGCCACGGCCCCTCGTCCTTGAAGTAGTTGCGAGCAAAGTCCAGCGACCACAGCGACCGCAGGACCATGTTCAGGGTCTGCGCGTACACCAGGCCGCACGCCCCGAGATCGAGCAGTTTCATGCACACCCACGACTCGACCAGGAACAGGATCGCGAGCGCGAGCATCACCTTGCTCTGGCGCTTGAGGTCGTCGTTTGTGGCCACACTCTGGACGATTGTCTCGAGCGCACCGTTCCACGCTAGGACAGGGATGTAGCACACGTAGGCCGCGAGCACCTTTGGGGCCTCAGTCCGACTCCACTTGTCGGAGAGCATTAGTTTCAGCACGAACGGTGCGATGTAGTAGCCCACAGAGATCGCCGCCAGCCCGACATAGGTGTACAGCCGCAGAGTGGTCGTTAGTACTGTGAGGGCCATTTGCGGGTCTGAGGGCTTCTCCTGCGGGTATGCTGGGAAACTCGTGGCGATGGGCGAGTTGATCTGGTCCTTGCGGAGGGAGTTTGACCTGAACCGCGTTTGCAGGACCATTGGCGACCCAGGGAGCTTGGGCGACCCGGGAATGGGCGACCCGGGAATGGGCGACCCGGGAATGGGCGACATTGGGCTGAGCAGCTCTGGCTCCTCGGGCTCGTCCTTTTCGGGCGCTGGCGTCGGCGACAGGCACTTGGCAAACACCGACCGCAGCGCCTCCTCAATGGGGAACAGCACGAGGCGCGCCAGCAACGACCCGTAGTTGGACGCCACGGCGTACTCGCCCTGCTTGTCGAGGGCGAGCATGAACGACACCAGTATGCGGTCGCTCTCGGTGAGGAAATACTTGAAGATCGACTGCAGGTACATCCCGGCTGCTACCCCAGCGATTGCGGGGTCGAACGACAGCTTGGAGTTGCCGACCGAGTCCCACACCTTTTTATAGTACAGCTTGAACGCGGCGTAGTGGTACGTCTTGAGGCTGGACACGAGATAGCTGGCGTAGATCCCTATGCTGTACGCGAGCTGTCCCAGGGCGAATGCCAGCGACGGGGCCTGCCCACAGAGGATCAGCAGGAACGTGACGCAGCACCGCAAGACTGCCGCGAGGGACTCGACGCGGGCCCGTAGCGGGAACCCGAGCTCGAGCTGGTTGAGCAGAAAGAACGGCTCCGAGCCCAGCTCGATTGCCACCGAGACGGCATAGATGAGGGCGGTGGCTCTGGTCATTGGCGACCCCCCGACCCAGCTCCAGGCGGTGAAACCCAAAATTACGGGGGTCCCCAGCAGCAGCGGCACGAACCCCAGGTTGACTGCCTCCTGCATTGTCCCCGACTTGGTGCCGTGCACCACGCCGCCGTCGGTGCGATACTGGTCAGGCACCTTGGAGTTGAGCGTCTCGCGGGTCATGGCGAAGCGAATCGCGTCTCTTGACAGCGACAGGGCGGTCGCACTGACCAGTTCCATCTGCGAGCTTGCCCCGAGCTCTGAGCTGGAGAGGACTCGGAGCAGGAGCTGGTTGAGCACGAACGACACCAGTTTCGTGAGAGCCTGGGCCCCTGCGAGGGCGCCAGCGCCTTTTGCGACCATCGAGGGCGACACTGGCGGCTTGCATGTCCGCTCCTTGTCGAGGCCGTCGTCTGCAGGGGGTACGTACACTACATTTGACACCTTTCTTACGTGCCTACGGTGTATTGGAGTTTGGGAGCTCGAGCTGTGACTCCTATCCCGACCAGTCTGAATAGTTGGAAGCTCCATGACTAACTGGTGGTGCCCGGTGTATTTATAGGATTGAACTGTTTAATAATTTGGGTAGCAAACTCAGAAAACGTGGTAGATCCAATCTTTGCGTCTAATCGCGGCTGCGAGAACACTGCCAGCGTCGAGCGGTAGTAGCGACGGTCCCCGACCACGCGGTGTGGCACCCCCTTGAACTTGCCGTTCGAGAGCGCCTCGAGGGCACTGCCGCTCTGGATCGCGATGCAATCGGGGGGGATTCGCACTTTGACGGTGGTTCCGTCTCTGGCGCGGATGTACAGCCCCGCTCCGTCGAGGGGCTCGTCGATAGCACCGGGCCCCCACAGCGCGCTGGTGAGGGCAGTGAGGCACGAGTGATCCACGTGGTCCCCGCACCAGTTCGACTCGTCATGCTCGGGTTTGTAGTAGTGCAGCAGCCTGGCTCGGCTGGCGTCGCTGTTGGCGACCAGCTCCTCGAGGCAGGTGTCGCCGATCTGGTGCTTGAGGGCCCGGTCGCACGCCCGCGCCACCTCGATCGTGACCGCCACCATGTACCTGATGAGGGCCTTGAGGCTCTGCTCGAACCCCTCGATGTCGGGCCACACGTTGGGGTGGGCGTTTTCGAGGTTGTTTGGGAATTTCTCGAGCGTCGACGCGTCGGGGCCGTCGAGCTCGGGGCGCCGCACAAAGTTGCAATTGACGTAGAACGAGCCCTTATCGGTGTCGGGCTGCCCGCTCGCGAGCTTCTCGCGCCCGCGCGACCACCCCGTCTGGTACAGAGTTTGGGGTAATTCGAGGTTAGCTAATTGGGCAGGCGGCAGGTTGGCGAGCACGCGGGCGTTGTCGAGCACGGTCTGGCGCAATTGCGCGTACTCGGGGCTGAGCCCGGACACGAGGAGGATGCCCAGCGAGTTTGGGCCGAACGCCTCCTCGAGCACCGAGGCGGGCGCGTGGGGGAGCTGGTCGAGCGCGATTGTGACCGGGGGCATACGCGCCACCCGCCACCGGCGCTAGTTGAGGCGGCCCCTGAGGCGGATCGCCACCGTCCCTCGCCACCGCGACTGGGCTAATTGAGGCGGACCTTGAGGCGTACCGCCACGCTCTAGTCCACCGCGACGAGATATGCCCAAGAAGAAACGCGGCACCTTCCAACAATATACCCCGTACGCCCCTAATCCGTACGTGCCGCTGCCGGGCTGGCCGGTCCCCCAGCCCATGCCCATGATGCCTATGATGCAGCCGATGGCCCAGCCGGTTGTCGCGAGCCCGCGACGGGCGCGGTCGTACCGCCAGCCGAGTGTCGCCCCTCGCCCGACGACCCCTGTGCCGAGCGACAAAGCGACAAGCCCCGAGGACGTGTTCAAGCAGGCGTTCCAGCCGCTGGCGTGGTACCGCGCGGCGATTCCCGACGCCTCGCACGTTAAGACGCTGTTTGTGGCCGATTTCCAGGCCCT
Source organism: Wickerhamiella shivajii (assembly GCA_030585105.1). NCBI lineage: Eukaryota > Fungi > Ascomycota > Dipodascomycetes > Dipodascales > Trichomonascaceae > Wickerhamiella > Wickerhamiella shivajii. Next base: position 628,513 of record JAJMCH010000003.1, on the reverse strand, counting down.
GTTCCGGTGCCCGTCGCCGAACCCCGAGGTCCTGACGTTCCAGAGCATTCGCACCATCGAGCAGATCGGTGACTGCGGCTGGTGGACGAGCCCGGCCGTGCTCGAGACCGCGCTGGAGCACGTGCCCAGAGACCGGCTGTGGAACACCACGCTGCTGGAGATGTGCAAGCTGGCTTGCGCGGACCCCAACTGCGTGGTGGTGGTGCACACGACGCGGTTCGAGGACCAGATCGGCCGCATCGACGAGATCCTCCAGCTCGAGGGCGTCGTTGCCGACCTGATTGCGTTCGGCGACAAGCTGCAGCCGCCCCGGCTCCGCAAGCACCGCCTCGTGGCCCGGCTGTGGCACTTTTTCGACCAGTCGCAGGTCATGTACGTTTACGAGACCCCCAAGACGCACCGCGACAGCCGCGAGATGCGGGCGACCGTGCGTGAGCTCGTCACCAGCGAGCGCAGCTCCATCGAGGTCCACGAGGTGCTGGGGCCCCGCAGCTACCTCCCGCCCGTCGTGGAGCGCGGGCTGATCAAGACGCTCGTCGAGGCGTTCAACGCCAGCGCCGCGCACCCCCTCTCGGCGTCCATCCTCACCGAGATGTGGATCTGGCGCATCGAGAACTGGGCCGCCCTCGTGGCCGAGATCAACAACGCGGCAGAGACGATCTGCGGGGGCGTCGACAACATCACCGACTACGTGAGCTCGTGCCTCGAGTTCTGCGCAGGCGACCTGCCGGCCGAGTCCAAGCACCAGCGCGGCGAGACCGCCCAGTGGACGCTGATCCGGCTCAGCGCGAACTTCTGCGGGGTCCAGGCCACGTTCCAGCGCGACCTGGACGAGAAAAAGACAGTGCTCGTAGCGAAACTCAAGCAGCGAGTGGAGTTCCAGGAAACAAACGCATGGCTGGTCCTGAGCACAAAGCTGGAACCCGACCGCCGGATCCTCCTCAAGGCCCGGGACGACGACCTAGTTTAGTTATTTATTGCTGTGTGCTTGCATTTTTTTAATGTTCTATAGATATTAGTGCTCGACACGGCTACTTTACGAACAACGCGTTCTCGTCTGATATCTACAATACGACTTTGGCTATTATTGAGCATGCGAATATTATCCTATAGATGCTGTTGCACGACGGCGTACTTTTGCGAACACGTCCTTTGATATCCCAGCTGTCGTTCATTGCTGGACATGCCTCATGTTATGTTACCCTATATATTAGATGCTAGATGCTACACGACGGCGTACTTCTTCACCACCCGGTCGAACAACGCGTCCTTGTCCTTGATGTCCTGCACAATGTGCGACTTTGGCAGCTGCTGCAACCGAGCGAGGCTGTCGGCGGCCTTGCCCTGGGCCGCCTCGATGGCCGCCGACGTCGCCAGCGCGTCCTCGGCTGTGTCGTCGAGCTCAAGCGCACGCCTGATGCTCTCGGCCGCCTCGGGCAGACGCAGCAGCTCCAGCTGGGCCACCGCCTCCCCCGTGTGACTGCGAGCCGTCTGCTTGAACCCGTTGTTCTCCTCAAAGATGTAGTACGCCTTCTGGGCCGCAGAGCCGTTCTCCCGCAGAGCCACCCACGCCTCGCAGAGGTTGAAAGCGACGTGGTCGTTGGCCCACTTGCGCATGTTCTCGGTCACGCTCGACGCCTTCTCCACATCGCCAAGCGCTATGTACAGGTACACCTGGAGCATGGCACAGTCCAGGCTCTGCTCGTGGTTCTCGAGAGCGGCCAACGCCTCGGGGAACTTGTCCTCGCCGGCCAAAACCAGGGCTGAGATGTGGAGCGCTGCCCAGTCGCGCTTTTGCACCGCTTCGGCCGCGATTTCAGACGCCCCATGCGCCAGGTCAGACCCATTGCCCAACGTCTGCTCGGCGTACACCGCGAGAGCCTTGGAAACGAGCGAATTGTCGAGGTTCTCCACCGCAAGGCTCGCCTTGCCGCTCGCGATCTCGGCGCGGCGAATCAGCAGCCACGCTCTCTGCTGGTCCTCAGAGTCGAGGCCCTGCACGTTCACGCTCACAACGCTGCCGTAGTCGCCGGTGTACAGCGCGTGTTCCATGCTCTGGATTTGGCTCATGACGTGTTACAAATCCAGCCCAGGTGGGAAAATACACGATTAGTCATGGGGGAATCAATCAAGATATGGTCAAGCTGCCGGTGCGGATAGTGTTCATGCAGTTCGATCCACAGATCAAAAAAGTGAAAGAAAACATGATTTTCGTGACCGAGTTGCTCAGTGAAATTGAAAGAGTTCGCAACATGCCTTCGGTGATCATGCTCCCAGAGCTCTCGTTTACAGGCTACAACTTTCGATCGCGAGCAGAAATTAGCGGATTCCTCGAGACTGCGGCTGGCCCCACGGTCCAATGGGCAAAGGAGGCCGCCACGTTCAGTAAATCGCATATTCTCGTGGGTTTTCCCGAGAGGGACGGGAATCACATCTACAATTCCTGTGCCCTCGTGGCCCCAGACGAATCAGTGCTGACAGTTTACCGCAAATCTCACTTGTTCCGCACTGACAAGATCTGGGGATGCTCAGAGTCCCCAGAGGGGTTCAAGTGCGTCGGGCCATTCCCCACCCTGCCGTTCAGGACCCAGCTGGCTATCTGCAACGACGTGAATCCTCGCGAATCCTTATTACCATTCGGGAGCATGGAGCTGGCTAACAGCATTGCCAAAAACAAGGCAGAGCTCGTCCTGATCCCTTGTGCATGGCTGAGGACGCCGGGTGCCACGGACGTAGCGCAGCCAGACAACGAGCTGGTAAAGTACTGGAGACAACGCCTGCCCAATGATGCCCTTATTGCGATCTGTAATCGCACAGGATTCGAGCGCGGTGCACACTTTGCTGGCAGTAGCACGGTGATAGAAAGGGACGAGGCCGATAGCATCAATATGGATACTGTAGGAATTGCTCAATGCGTTGGTTCTATCGAGATAGGCGACAGGAAGTACAGGCTCTGATCCAATCTTTCTTTTTCCAAGTTGAAGAAGTAGAGAAGTACCAGCTTGAATAGCTGAAAACGAGTCAGAGGTCGCCCTGATCGCTTGTGCATGTTAATAACGCTGGATCTGCTCTAACCAAGTCAGACAACGACCTGGCAAAGTACTAAAGACAACGCACCCAATGATGCCATCATTGGGTTCTGCAATCGCTCAAGGATTCAGCGCGACGCACACTGGCAGTAGCGCGATATTTAGTAAATCCGCAGTATGAGCATGCTATCAAGGCTGAACGAGTGTGTCATTCCTTGGTTTATTGAGAGGGAGTACAGGTCTAGATACGATCTCTCTCTGAGCTCAAGAAGTAGAGGACTCAAATAGTGCGCTTGATTCCAGCAAGACGTGATCTATGCCTTGTATCTGGGTAAACTGAGCGATGGCCTTGCACGAGCCCATTCGGCAATAGTTTAGTGGCTAGAATTTCCGCCTGTCAACAGCTGTAGCACGCGGGGGACCGGGGTTCAATTCCCCGTTGCCGAGATTTTTTTCCTATTTATCACCACTACCACCAATTCCCAAATCATGCAAACACCCTGGGATTCCTCCGTGGTCCACGGACTAACCTCACATGCACGGATATGTGCATACATGCGATGTCAAACTAGGGCTCGCATGTCGGACGCATAACGGGCCACCAACTCGCGAGAACCGCTGCATTCTTTGGAATACCTCGGACTGATTATAGAAAACTCTACACCCCGACAACTCACCCCGCAATACGCCAAACCACATGACAGGACCTCACTTTACTCTACATGCTGAGGTAACCACGATAATCCCAGTCACCGTTATCTGCGAATGTTAATTCCTAAAACTTCCTTGGGGATAACTAGGACACTCGTGAGGCCGACATTGGCTAAGTTCGTCCAGACACCGAGGATCTTTCCCCTCAAAAGTTTTCACACTTCTCTCGTGTCATATGACCAGCCCGCACTGAAAGGACCGCCAAAACTGCCTGCATTGCCCGGGAAAAAGTCCAAACACGCACTAGATTATGATGCCAATGATCCAAACAGCGACCGTCACGTCATACGGAACGTCACAAAATACATGTGGCCCAAGAACAATTGGAACTTCAGGGCCCGTGTTCTCATCGCTCTAGGACTGTTGGTTGGAGGAAAATTACTGAATATTCAGGTTCCACTATACTTCAAGGAGATCGTGGATGCAATGAATATCGACTGGAGCCATGCTGGTCCAATGGGTACGTCGATCGTAATACTGATCCTCAGCTACGGAGTCGCCAGATTTGGTGCTACTCTATTTCAGGAGCTCCGCAACGCGATCTTCGCCACTGTGGGCCAGAGAGCAGTCCACGATATTTCCTACAACAGCTTCAAACATTTGCTTAGTCTCGACCACAATTTCCATTTGAACAACCCCACCGGACAGCTCACAAGAGCCATTGATCGCGGATGCAAGGGCCTCTCCTATGTGGTGTCCGCGCTCGTGTTCCACATGGCACCGCTGGTGCTCGAAGTGGGCTTGGTAGGTGGCATCCTGATCTACAACTATGGCGCTTCCTTCGCGGTTGTTACGCTCTCGACAATGGGTGCGTACGCTTTCTTCACGATCAAAACAACTGCCTGGAGGTCGCAGTTCAGAAGACAGGCCAACAAGGCAGACAACGTCTCGAATGGTATTGCTACCGAGTCGCTCACGAATTTCGAATCGGTCAAATTATTCGGTAACGAGCAGTATCAGCTCGCAAAGTTTGACAAGTCACTCACTACATACGAGAAACAATCCGTCAAGATCGCCACTTCGCTGGCGTTCTTGAACTCGGGCCAGAACTTTATTTTCTCCAGCGCTCTAACAATCATGATGTACCTCACCTGTAAGGGCGTATCTGGAGGTGGCATGACGGTTGGTGATTTGATTCTTGTCAACCAGTTGGTGTTCCAGCTCAGTGTCCCGCTGAATTTCCTCGGCTCTGTATATCGAGACATGAAGCAGGCCCTGCTCGATATGCAGGCGCTGTTCCAACTCCAGAAATATGAAGTTCTCATCAGAAACAAGCCTGACGCAAAAACATTGGTGGTCACACGCGGCGAAGTCAAGTTCGAGAATGTTAGTTTCTCTTACCGCGAGGGCCTGCCTATCATGCGAAATCTTACGTTTACTATTCCTGCGGGCCAGCGCGTGGCGTTCGTAGGTCCAAGTGGCTCTGGAAAGTCCACAATTCTGAGACTGCTATTCCGGTTCTACGAACCTGAAGGAGGAAGAATTACTATAGACGGTCAAGACATCACAGATGTTACATTGGAATCGCTCAGGGCAAACATTGGCGTGGTACCTCAGGATACCCCACTGTTCAACGATACCATTGCCAACAACATTCGGTTTGGACGGCTAGATGCCTCTAAAAAAGAGCTTATAGACGCCATCAAGGATGCTGAGCTCACGAAGCTGATTGAGAGGCTGCCTGAAGGTTTGCAAACGAAGGTTGGCGAGCGCGGTCTCATGATCAGCGGTGGTGAGAGACAGAGAATCGCAGTGGCCCGTGTTTTGCTCAAGAATGCCCCCATCACGTTCTTTGATGAGGCCACATCGGCTTTGGACACAGAGACCGAGCAGTCATTGTTGCACAATGTCAACCGAAATTTGCATGGAACCGGTATTTTTGTTGCTCATAGACTGCGAACCGTGGCCGACACCGACCATATCATCGTCCTTCGTAATGGTGAGGTCGCAGAAGAAGGCAAGCACCACGACCTGCTTGCAGACCCTAAAAGCTTGTACTCTGCTCTTTGGAATGCTCAAGAGCTACGTGATGTCGAAGAACGCATCGAGGAGGAAATCGACGGTAAGCCTTAGAGTACGCTGCAACATGACCAAGTATAAAAGTTAACGAGTTTTCATGAAGATAGAAGTATAACGAATAATATAAACTTAATATCACGCCAGTTTAGCACCATAAATAACCAAAACGTCGAAAAAATATTTGATTCCACCGAGGATTGAACTCGGGATCTTCACGGTTTTCGAATTGTAAACGTGACGTCCTAACCACTAGACTATGGAACCTCGAGAGTCCTATCTAAGATAACTGAATAAGAGCAGTCACTAGAATATTTCACACATAGTCTAAATACTTTACCACTGGATCTTGAATTCTGTATCACTCTATTATGATGTATTATGAAAATGCAGAGGATTATGAGCTACGTAGTCTATTCAGATACTCCTGGATATAAAACTCCGTGTAAAAAGAGTGCTGCTCGCCATGATCTGACACGAGATTATGCGCCAACTCATGTGCCATCACCGTGAACCAGTAGTCCATCAACTTTTCCGGGGACATTCCCTTTGCATGCTGTTCAGCGTAGACTTTGAGGTTGAAAAATAGGCTTCCTCCATGGTTGAACGCTACATGATCGGTAGTGCTCATGAACATGGCGACAGCATCGTACCTACAACCATAAATAGCACAACACCGCTCAAGGTATGGCCTAAAACCCATTGCTAAGTCAATGTCCTCATCAGTTGCCTTGGGCTGGCCTCTGGGGATGAATATTTTTAGGCCGTCACTGAGCTTTGCCACACAGTGGAGGTCATACAAGTGCGCAGGACGACAAGATATTGGAACAGAAGGAGCACGATCCACGTGCCGCCGGCTTTCGATCGCTCCGCTCTTATATGGCTTGGAGCTATCAAGGCCCTGCTTGAGAATATCAGTAGAGGGGGTGGCAGGTGTCGAGTTGACAGCGCTAGGACGTGCAATCGAGCTACTGAGACCCGAGGTACGTGATGTATTAGACTCAGGCCTCTTGTCGAATCTCTTTAGGATCGAATCCAACACTCCTTTAGTAGTAGCTTGTGCGCTTGATGGGGGGAACGGGATCTTCCCGAGATCAGAATACTTGGGCGGCTCTACAGCTTTGCTAGATTCGTGCGACTGATCATTATTCTGAGAATTTGGCTGAGCATGTTCCAAGAGAGGCTGTTTTTCCGGGTTGCTCGACGCAGGTTTCTGAATTTGCTTCGACTCATTAAGATGCTGCTTAGAGTCTACAGTCTCTAGCTTTGCCACTCTAGCAAGTTCAGCACGTTCTTGTTCCAGAGCCTCTCGTTTACGCCGGTTTTCTGCTTCTTGTTTGGTCCACTCAAGAATTTTAGCCTCTTCAAGCTCCTTTTGTTTCTTGAGAATGCGCGACACATTATAACCTTTGCGCTGCAGAGAATCAAGGGATGAGCTCAGTTGCAATTCCAAAACAATAACAGACTCGGGATCTGGCTTCTTGAGAACAAGTTTCGTAAGTACTCCACTGACATCAAACCACTCAGGGTTTGGTGTGAGCCACAATACGTCGAGTTCGCGAGGTAACGAGTACGCTGTAGTGGAAGCTTTGACAACAGGCGTAGTCTTCAGTTTTCGTTCGACCGTTATACTTTTCGTAAACTTGACTTTCATTTTTCCAGCGCGCGAGCTATTAACTCGCTTCTCCTTGGACGTGCTTTCCAGGAATAAAGTGAGGCGCTCACGAATGCGCTCCTCTAACTGTTTACCCTCTGGAGCATCAATTTCTGGGCCCATACTGACTCTTTCCAACAAAGATTGACTTAATAGGCTTGCGCCCAATTTCATATAAAAGTCTTCGAGGACATTCTCTTGAGGGCAGGCAATAAGAAGATGCCTAAACTGGTTGTAAATGATGATGTTGTCAACGACAACTATCTGCTCTGCGGGTGCCAATACAGCCGAGGGGTTGTCATCCTCTTTATCCAGCTTTTCTCCCAATAGAAACGGCGCCGTTTTCATGGCATTTATTAGATTCTTGTCGTTTCTTAGTGATTGCCACTCTGCCTGAAACTTGATGAGTAGTCGCTTGTATGAGTTGGCAGAGCCAACCAGGTCTAGCACTTTACTCGGGTCTTTCACGGTCTTCCAAGCAATTTCACGAATGTCCGGCGAGTTACGAACTCCAATCATTTGTAGGAATGGAATGGCCTCCTCTGATGGATGAATTATATGAAACAGCTCACGTAGCTCAGAATCGGGACAGTCCAGATACACATTCTCAGGCTTTTCCCATTTCTTGGGACCGATAGGAATCAATGCGATATCCTGGCATCTTTTCACGTCTTCCTTGGAGAAGTTTGCAATTCTTGATGAGAGATATGCAAATATAGGCGTGGACGTTTGAGGAGATGGAAGGTTCGATGTTATTGCATCAAGCAGAATTCGTACTGGAGGTTTCACTTGCACTCCCAGAGATTGAGCTTGGAAGTCTTTCAGTCGTCTGGTGACGACATTTAGCCCAAACAAGCTAGCCTCTTGGTCGTAGTAGCACTGAGATGGTGCACAGTAATTACCATTCATATCCCTGATTATCTTCAAGCTAGTGCGTTTGAGGACATCTGCAGAGCCCTGATAATCATTAGGATTATCTAGAACAAAGCTGATTGCAGTATCAATCTTATTGAGCTTAATAGCATGCTCAAAAAGTAGGCCTACTGGTGGATACTTCTTCAACCCGAGCTTGTACATTAGATGCGCCTGGTTGTTCGAGTGCTGCCAGGAGGAGTGGCTCCATTTCAAAGTATCAAACCCAAGCTCCTCTAACACCTTACTGGGAGCATATAAATCACGCGCCATGCAGAGTTTCCCAGTAGAGGTGCTCTCAAAGAACGATCCTTGTTGAAGCAGCTTCCAATCGCTGGAATGTAGGCTCTTACGGTTTTCAGTAAAATACCTTACAAGGTCCTCTGAGGACCATTTAAATGTCGAATCTTTTTCATGGAGCACCTTCAGAACAAATGCCATGTCTACTGACTCACGGACATTAATACTGAGTAGAAAACCCTTAGAGGCCAGCACCGTATCGCTCACAATGGGAAGGTCAGGGAAAAGAGGGATTCTCTTAATATACGATTCGGAAGGCATTTTCATTCCAAGTTGGGTAGGAATACAGTTTATTGGTTCCAAGAGCTTCACAATTAGTCCTTTCTGCACAGGATCTATGAGGTGCCAGTTGGCGCTTAAAAGCGTGAGTACCTCCCCCGCAAACGCATCATTCAAGACAATGTTATATTTCACATCACTCTTACGACTGAGGGTAATGATGTACTCTGTCCATGTTCGCAAATCCAACTCTCTCCATCCCAGTTTATCAAAGGTATCAAGGCTCTGCCCTCGTGATAGAGTGTACGGCAAACAAGTGTCTGGAATAGGCATACCTTCAGGTACAAGCATTTTGCTCTGGTAGTACTTTATCTTTCCGAGAATCAAACCTTCCAACCCCGCGGCTTTGTCCGTAACAACAGCAGCGTGTAGGATTGGAGTAGCGTTAACAGAAGTTGTGCTGAGCCAATGAATAAGATCATTGAATTGAGCGACATCTATAGGGCTGCGTTGAATGTCCTGTGCGACCTCTGTGGGTGACACTTCGCTAATGTAACCAACCCGCTTGAGTAGATCGACGAATGACCCTTTATCGTTATTGGCTGTCTTCAAAATAGGAGTATTTCTCAAGAGTGAAGTTGGAACCTTGCCCCGAAGTCTAACTTTGCTTGATGGAAGAATACCTAACTGGCTGGGGAGTAGTACAGTCCTACTAGACTGCCAAAATCCTGAAGCAAGCAGACTTCCTATATTTGGATCTGGTGCACTCTCAGACATCTCAAACCTCCTCATAGTGTACGAGGCAAGATCCAGCTGGGCGTCCAATGTTGCTTGACCAGCGGCGACACGGAGCTCATGCTCATACACAGTACGCATGAGAACGCCTGCCATATATATCAGCTGGCTATTCCAGTCTTTGACAAATGCATTGGACATATCGACAGCTGTCCGTTCCATCGTGGGGATCAGCTGATTGAGCAATAAATGGGTCTTTACACCAGTGCTTTGCTTGGTGGGAAAGCCAATAACAATCTTTGCATCGTTAAAGTCGGAAGGAAAGATACAATCGCTCAAAGGGGCCTTCAAGGTGGATTTTGCTTGGTCAGATTTACTGAACGACAATAGCGCCATTGTGCTTTTCTTGGTGGGGGGCTTGAGTACTGTATCAATCATCTTCTTGCGAAACGAAGAGGACACATTCACGTCCACGGAGGCATCAATTCTATGCATGAAGCAACATAGGTTCGTAGTTTCCGCAGCGTTCTCGGAGCTAGTAAACAGAGAAGACACCATTTTTCTACCAAAACTGAAAAGCCCTGAAGCAGATGTGAAGCTCGATGGCTTCATTTGCGTGGCATTCAAGTAGGAGATGTCTACTTGGATGGCGGTGCTTTGCGGTGGGTTGAGCTTCAGGGTCTTGTTGGGACTGTAGCAGTTCAGGCCAGTAGGGATCTCCAGTGTTTCTGCTGGAGTTTCAGTTTTGGTAATTTCGAACAACTGTAGATCATTAAGCTCTAACTTGACCTGGTTGAGAGGCAGAAGAACGAAACTTTGAGTTAAGAATGCAATGAACTTGTCCAGACTGGGAACAGTCATGTCCCTACGATATGGTAGATCAATTAGAGTACCCTGAATGAAGGTAGGTGACTCGGTCTTGGAGTAACGGAGCTCGTCACCTTCAAAGTGAAACGACATAACCCAATTACCAGAATGCACCAGAGGTGTGTCCGTGAGCTCGAAAACGGAATAAAATCCGACACCGAAAGCACCAATTTTAGTCTCGTTAGGGTTGCCTTTTGCGATTTCCTTTAATCGATTCCAATCGTCGTCAGAAAACACTGCGCCGTCGTTCCTAAACACCAGCTTTGAGACATTGGAGGCATGTATCGTATCCAGGTTTTCCGGGGCAACCGATTCCTTAGTTTCGAAGTGAATTATTCCTGATTTTGCTCTAGCATCCGCGCTATTCTGAAGCAATTCCCTAAACAATGCATAATCCACCGGGTATTTAGTTAGAGTGCGGGTAATTAGGGCCCTATGATTGACGCTGACGGTCTCATAGTTTTTAGATGATCTATATTTTGAATAATCCATTGTGTTGAGCACTTACGGGGATAGATGGAATATACCGGATCCTCGAAGCCGTCACGTGAAGTAGCTTTCCAAGGTTATGAGATTATTAATACACTTGGATCCGAAGAGTCCACGAAAGTTAATATATGCGTATGATCATGTTATTTCGGGTATGATCCATTTACCCAAGTGGAGAAATCACCAGATTGCATATATTTAAGCCATCATGCTCGAGCCCCTTGTCTGGTCTTTAGAAATTTTTGTTCAGGATGTTCAATGAAAGAGGTATCCAGCGTGATCAGCTAGCGGGAATACTGATTCAATGAACTATGTACTCAGATAAAGAGAGATTCGCAAGCTATTCAAGCGATTTGTACGGGTTCGCTAGAAGAATCATGCGATAGTTGCAGGTAATTACACAAAGTTTCAGTACAGAATTTCTAGAACATGTAGATATTTGCGTCTATGTTTGACTGGAGACCCCGTTGTTACTGATAAGAGCGTATTATAGCCACCGCTATGAAAGATGTTAAATATAAGCGAGACACATCTAAACTAGCTGTGCGCAGTTGACAATCCAACAGCAAGAAGCCAAGAGTCATACTGGCTGATACCTCGTTTCGTTTCAGACTGTATAACTCTAGCTCAATACAGTTGAAACAGAAAATATACCGTACTTCAACGATTGCTTGTTTAATACTAGTCCAAGTCCTTTACTTGAGCTGCAGTTGAATTATCTAGGGGTAGAAGCTACCCATACACCCATTGAAATAAGCGTTGTTGAGCTGCGCTAGCTGAGGACTCGTGTAGTTTTGCTGTTTCTTTTGATGTGCTTCTGTAATTTGAAAGCATCTTTTTGGCTCCATTTAAAGGAGACCCCACTATCAGCGTGGGGTATTGCTACTGGACTCCACATCTGGCACAAGTAGGTTCGCCGCGGGTCACAAGCCTTCCCAGCCGCATGTCTGAAGTTGATGCTTAGACTTCGAAGTATAGCTTATGCAAGTATGAATGGTTGGAGGTAGCGAGCATTCCTTAATTGATATATTTACTTTCCTAGTATTTAGGCGAGTGACATTATGTTCCGAAACCTTCTCAAGTCTCAGAGGATTATCACATCAAACTCTCTGAGCACTTTAGTTCTTGCTGCATATCCTCCAAATTCTAACCTGTCAGGGCGAGTGGTTCCAGCAAGCCGCAAATTCTGGTGTGCCTTGATATCTAATCATTCTTGGCTCTCATGCAACGCCAATGAGTTTTGACTTCCCCGAACCACCAAAGACCCGTGTTCTATGCATCTATATTTGCTTACTTTACGCTCATCCTACAATGGTTGTTTTATACTATCTGGGTCATTTTGGCACAGAACCTAGGGCCGTGTTGTCTTTTCAGCTCTTACTGTCGAGACAATCCCTAATGATCCCAAAAAGTTCGCTCGTATCCCACGGAAGAAAATATATGCATCTTGATGCGCTGCGCTAATGCATCATAGATGTATGAATTCACTGTCTATGCATGTCTGTGAACTTCACTTGGCCTTCAACTTCATAGAGATGATTCAAAGGAGAAATCACATGGTGTAAGGCATAACTGATGCTCTATATTTTCGATTTAGCAAAGAAGGTATGACCAATAAAACTCTGTATCTGCGTGTAGGTAGTTTATGCAAGGTACTACATGATTCGCTCATGCGGGTAAATTTATATGCTTCCTACATTATGGCTTGGATCACGCTTGGTGCGGATCAGAAACAGCAAGTTAGGAAGACTAAAGTGGGATTCGCTGTACCCCATCAGGTTTTCACGGCACTGCCTTGCTTCACCGTTGCCAGAATGAGGGATGGGGAATTTCTAATATTGTCATAGAAAATATCCAAAGTCCTCTTTGAACGTGCATAATGCATACCTTGTTCGAACGTACAAAATGTGCAATGGTTCATGTGATATGCTAGATGCTTCGGTCATAACCATTACATGAACGAGCTTCTGGCTCAGAGATTAATTTACGAGATGTATAGAAGAATATACGGCGAGCGATAGATGCATGCATATAAATAATTGTACACTGCAGCTGCACGCACAAATAGAAACTGCAGATATTAACTTAAAGTCCCATACATTCTAAAACCACTCAATTTCTCTGTACAACTGATGAACTTGCAAGAGATTGTCGAGAACTTTCAACCTAAAAGAACTAATGTCCTCACATCACCAAGCCTTTATAATGAGAAAACGATAAGCAAGAAATGTGATAGTTCTACCGAACCTGTGGATTTCAAGTGTATCCCCACATTTCAACAATACACACCCGCATCATCCCCTGAGGTCGAGTTCCAAAAGGCTTCTAGTCCTTTCATACCATGCGCCAAATCAGAGAAAATTCCTGTACTATCCACAATTGAGGTGAAAGGAGTAGTTATCAACCAAGCGACCAAGAAATTTGTCTGCCAGGTCTGTCACAAGGAGTTCATCCGTAAAAGCGGTCTTGTGCGTCATAACTTGATTCACTCAGGGGTTAAGCCTAACGTTTGTAGCGTTTGTGGAAAAAGATTTCTGCAAAAAAGCGCGCTCACGGTTCACTATAGAACGCACAGTGGAGAGAAACCATATTCCTGCGAGCGGTGTGGAAGACGATTTAGCGATTCATCGTCGTTGTGTCGCCATTATCGTATGCATATGGCCAAAGGCGAAGGAGGCAAACCTTCACTCTGAGTTAGGCTTTGTTTGTGCCTCCAAATATATAAACTCACGTACGACCTGAAGACTCGAGAATGAACCACTAAATTATGCGTTATAGACATGAATAGTTTGATAAATATGAACTATAATTAGGAGTTATTATTATCTGGGTATATACCATTTTTTGGCTCATATAAACTAGCTGGTGGCTGAGTGAGGCGGGCCTATGCACTTGGAACGCACACCAAATATAGATGAAGCCATTGACTACTGGCGGAAGCAAGGAAACTCGGTGGCTGAGGAAGATTTAGGGGTAGAGTGGGTAGATCACACTCTGTTGATACGAATCGCTAAAGGGAGCGAGCTCTCATTAGTATCGTTAGTGAAGGGCTCAGGAGTTTATATATCTCCACCGCCGCCCCCCGTGGAGAAGCCTAAAGAATACCTTGAGTTCATGGAGAGGCTGCGGTATGAAGCACAAGAGAAGGAGTATCAGGAGCTTACCGGCAAGAAGGAAGAAGAAGCCCCGGTTTTTGCAGGTGGAGATATTAAACAAGTTAAGGAGGAGCTCGCAACCATTGCCAATTTTGCCGTCAGCTTATTTGCTGTAGGATTCGCTTTGTGGTATTGGGCGCGATCCTGGGATCCTGCTCCACGAGTTCTTCTTAGTGTGTTGGGCGCTCTTTTTGTATTACTAGCTGAGGTGGTGGTTTATCTTGGTTATCGTAGGCGCATTGATGAGGCAAGGAGAGTGGAAAGGAATAAGCGAGAAGTGAAGAAAATAAGGGACACGATTGTCATTGAGCCCTCGAATCCATCTAAAGAGCAAGTGCTGGAAGAAAAGCAAGGTTCTTCGGCTGTTCAGCGACAAGCTGTTTCCCGAAGAAGCAAAAAGGCCCATAGGCACTAATTACGACACCGCTTGTCGGAAACACTCACAGCTGGCGGTGCTTGGGGTAACTGATCTACGCGCAGTCTGCCGCTGGCCTGAGCGCGACTCTGGTGGTACCCCCACCGCAAGACGATCATATAGAGTTCCCATACTGAGAACTCTGGCCAAAGTGTAGGGACAAAGCTGATTTCGCATCCTGCTACACTTTCCCAGCACATGAAGTCGCTCAGTCTAGTCTCGCCGCTCGTGCGCACCAGAATATCGAGAGGATCACTCTCATTCATGTACAAGGCACCCTCAAGTGCTGGTGTGTCGATTGAGTCCAAAGCGATATCACCGTCCTTCCTCGCCTGGGCAAGTGAGCGTATGGCTTGGGCAAGGTCGTCCCGGGAGGTATAAGGGCAGCAGATATTGATAGTCATGCTATCGTTATCTTTGGTGAGCTCTTCGATTTTCTCGATCCGTTCAAGAATGTCGGGTTCCAGTAGCGAGCGGTTTCCCAGCACTTTGATGCGCCAGCCATTCTTGTTTGCTATCGAATCTCCGTCTTTAGCCATATCCCAAAGTTTCGTGCGCATCATGTTGAACAAAAGTTCGCTTTCTTCCTTCTTGCGCGCAAAATTCTCAATGCTGAATGCGTAGACGGTGACAGTCCTGATCTTCAGCTGAGAACAGGCCTGGGCAATACGAATAAACGTCTCAAAACCGGCGAAATGACCCTCCCCGCTTTCCAGGCGATTTTTCTTTGCGAACCGTCGGTTTCCGTCCATCACGAAAGCGATATGTTTGGGTATAGGGCCGGTGCGAATAATTTGTGCAACAAAGTCATGGGCAAAGTGGCGGGTGTAGTCCAAAAGTGGGAAACGCGAAATCCAGTTGGCAGCCTCCATGTTGGTTGAGCGCGCGGCGTCTCGGGTATATATATACTTGAAAATATGACGGTCACAATTTTTGACGATTAAAGGAGGTGTTCTTTGATTGCGAGGGAAATCTGTAGAATACTGAGTGCTGAGAGACGGGTGTGGCCGTGTAGAAATAAAAGTCGCGAAGTATATTGTCCGCGCAAAGGTTCATTGTGCGAGACTCGGCTCGTGGGTTCTATAGTTGGGACATGGGAAGAAGTGTGACACAACTATAATGTTCAAATACTTATCCCTCTTTGTATATATTGTAGTAACCTGGGAGTGGATCTATGATGGTCTCCAAGTCAGTTTTCGCTTATGCAGTAGTGTGGCTGATGCAGGTCTTTATGTTAGGGGAACGATCAGCGGCTAATCTGAGTCTGCAATACTTCGTAGAGTTTCAATTAGATCAGTATTCTGTGTATGATTCAAAGGGTCCCAACTCCTATGGGCCCGCCTCCAAGGCCCTGCGAATGCCGATGGTGTTGTTTTGACACATGATGCATCATGTAAGATCATGCAACGTCGAGCTAGATGAATTATCGCACTGCGTTGCTCATGTGTGCGCAGCCAATACTAAAACCAAAAAAAAAAAACTCATTGAGCGATCTCACGGGTCGAGGCTTACTTGCAGTGGCTATGCGTACGGCTGCACACGCCTATAGAAAAATTTTGTGTGGCGAAGTGGCGAGCCAACAACGACTACAATATACTCAAAATGCCCGCCAATACAAATCGCAGAGTAGCTAAATTCAAACACCCCAGCTTGCTTAGTAGGTGCAGGCTCACGGTCGATTTAAAATCTGCTTAGTCACGGTGTTTACTTCATTCATGGATATTGGACACCTCTTGTCGACAGCCGCTGGCGGCTTTGGCACCGATCCTCAGGCCCGTGCCGAGGCCCAGAAGCAGCTTTCTGACGCAGCTATTGAGCACTACCCTGAGTATATCGGGTTGCTTGCTCAGACCCTTGCCACAGACAGTAACCCTCAAGAGTTGCGAATCCTCGCTGCTTTGGAGCTGAAAAACAAGCTGACCGCTAAAGACCCAAGAGTACAGTCTCACAATGTCAGCAGGTATCTCAGTTTGGCAGGGCAGGACCGGGAAAAGCTCAGGGAGGTCGCCCTGAGTACCGTACAAGCCCCAGAGATGATTGCTCGAGCTGGTGCGCAGCTGATTGCCGCAATTGCAAACATCGATCTGCCTCGCGGTGAGTGGCCCGAGTTACCCCAGTTCCTGGTCAGCAAGACTACCCCTGATCAGCCCGCTGATGTCAAGAAAGCATGCCTCCAGGTGATCGGGTTCATCTGCGAAGGTGCCGACCCCTCAAACCCCAGCATGGTCGCCCAGATGGACGGATTGCTCACTGCGACTATACAGGGTGCGCAAGCCAACGAGCCTAATCCTACTGTACGCCTGACGGCTCTCAATGCGTTGGTGAACAGCCTTGAGTTTATCGGAGCGAATTTTGCTCGTGAGGCTGAGCGTAACGTCATTATGGGCGTAGTGTGCGAGGCTGCCAGCTCGGCGAACCCTCCAGAGCTGCAGAGCGCCGGATTTGGTGCTCTGGGGCGCATCATGGCCCTGTACTATGAGTACATGGCAACCTACATGCAGCAAGCGCTCTTCACCCTGACATTGGAGGGCATGCGCGGAAAGAACGAGAGCGTTGTTTGTATGGCTATTGAGTTTTGGAGCACAGTCTGCGAGGAAGAGATCGCGATTCAGTTGAATGCTCTTCAGGGATACAATGGGGAGACTAACTTCCAGTTCGCCCAGGGTGCGTTGGAGTACGTTTTACCAGTTTTGTTTGAACTGCTTCCTCGTAAGGACGACATTGACGACGATGAATGGAGCGCGTCGATGGCAGCCGGTGCTTGTCTCCAGCTGTTTTCTCAGGACGTTAAGGATGCCATCGTCCAGCCAACTCTTCAGTTCATTAGCACTCACATCCAGTCTCCAGAGTGGGCGAACCGTGAAGCGGCGGTTATGGCCTTTGGTAGCATCTTGGACGGACCCGATCCCACAGCGCTTTCTAGGCTCATCAAAGAAGCGCTGGGACCCCTTCTCAATCTAATGAGCGACTCTAGCTCTTCTGTGCGCGATACCGTTGCGTGGTGTCTCGGAAGAGCAGCTGATACCGTAGTCGACGCAATTGGCCCCGAAGAGCTTCCTCAAGTTGTGCAAACCTTGACCACGGGTATTGGTGATGTACCCAAGGTAGCAACCAACTGTTGCTGGGCTATTATGAACCTCACTGAGCAGCTTAGCCCGGTTCCTCTTGGCCAGAACTCACCCATGTCCCCGTTTTACGCGCCCGTCATGGAGGCGTTGGTGCAAGCTAGCAATCGCACTGATAACGAGTACAGTGCACGCACTTCCGCGTACGAGGCACTGTCAACTATGGTCATATATTCTCCAGAAGACACTCAACCTCTGGTGCTGACTTTATCTGGTACTGTTATTGAACGGTTGCAGAACACGCTCCAGCTGCAGACCCAGATTGTGAGTATTGATGATCGTTCCAATCTCGATGAGCTCCAAATCAACTTGTTGGGTTTGCTCACCAATATTATTCGCCGCATCGGTCCTGAGGTGTCGGGCGCGGCAGATCAGTTGATGGGCATGCTGCTGCACTTTTTGCAAAATCGCTTGCCCAATTCTGTTGTTGATGAGGACGTATTCATTGCTGTTGGTGCAGTTGCCGGCGCAATCAATGAGCAATTTAATCGGTTTGTTCAAGCATTTTTCCCTTTCATTGTTAATGCGATCAAAGAGCCTGAGTTCCCTGCGTGTCGAACTGCTGTTGGCCTTGTCGCGGATATTGCCCACGCTATTGGACCTCAGCTTGCCGCCTATACAGATATTATTATGGCCGAGTTTGTGAATATCTTGCAAAGCAACGAAGTCTCTCGGGACCTCAAGCTCATCATCATCTCCTGTATTGGAGATATTGGGGCTTCTATTGGGCCTGCTTTCGAAAAATACCTCCCCAATGTGATCCAAATTCTCCAGCAAGGTGCTCAGTTGGAGCCTGATCCCAACATGAGCGAGGATACCCTCCAATATATCAGCTCGTTGCGGGAAGCGATTTTAGATGGGTACGTTGGGATCTTTGCCGGATTGCGTGAGCAGCCTCAGAGCTTACGGCAGTACATTCCCAGTGCATTTGACTTTTTGCAACTAATTGCTGCCGATGGCGAATTACTCAAGAGTGAGCAGACGCTTCGTTCAGCAGTTGGGTTGATTGGTGACATTGCATCCATGTATCCAGGAGGAGAGTTTGCTCCTCGAATCCGTGACGATTGGGTCACCAGTATCATCAAACGTGCCAGAGAAAAAGATCTCAGTCAGGCGACACGCAACACTGCGAAATGGGCTCGTGAATTGCAGAAGAGACAAGCCTTGATATAATGCATACCTGTACATGAAAATAGAAGTCACGTAATTCCTTCACTACTCTAACTGACTCGTTACAGAAGCATTGATAGTAATGCCTAGAATCTCTTTCCGCTTCAGGTTCTTCGACCTGATGTAGATAAGAGCCAAGTACGCGCAAACATGAGAGTGTTCAGTAGAGATGCCCTGAGTAGATGATGTACAAATGCACCAATGTACATATCGCAGTAGGCCCTCGACAAGCTACAACTGTCAGAGCTGTACGCTAGAGACAGTGCCAGTAAATATCAATAGCGTTTCGCTCCGCAACCAGGCAAGTTATCAGCTGCAGGAGCCATATGCATGCACCTCGTGCGTCTGGCAGCCAATCTTTATTTTTCAAGCCCCACTTTATAAATCAAGTTTTATTTCTGCTATTTCTTGGGTCCACAGATGGCCACCACATGTGATGACTACGTGTTTACTCGTGGGTGCTAGTCAACTTCTTAACTAATAATGTCCACTAAAGCCGTGATTTTGGTCGGCGGCGACACTCGTGGAACTCGGTTCCGCCCTATCTCTCTCTCTACTCCCAAAGTGCTGTTTCCCGCTGGTGGCAAGCCTCTGCTCGCCCACGCGGTGGACTCGGTGCTCACAAGTGGCATTAACGTGCAGGAGATTCTGCTGATTGGCTTCTACGAGAACTCTATTTTTGACAACTTCATTTCTGACGTCAACCAGCAGCACCCAGAGGTCTCGATCCGCTACTTGCGCGAGTACAAGGCGTTGGGCACTGCTGGTGGGCTGTACCATTTCCGTGACCAGATCCTGCGGGGCAAGCCCGAGCAGTTTTTGTTGATCAACGCAGACGTGTGCTGCAGCTTCCCGCTTGCCGAGCTGGCTTCGAAACTCGAGGAGTCCAAAGGCAAGGGCGTGATCATGGGCACTAAGGTCCCCAAAGGCATCTCGCCCATGTTTGGCGGCATCATTGCCGACAAGAACGGCAAGGTTCTGCACTACGTGGAGAAGCCTGATGCGGCGATGTCTGATTTGGTGAACGGCGGTGTGTACCTGTTCAAGACCTCGCTGTTTGAGGACATCAAGGCGGCCAAGCAGCTGCACGAGTCGCACAGCAGCGCCCACCTGGACGAGGAGGACGAGACTGAGCGGCTGAGCGTTGAGCAGGACCTCATTCCCCAGCTGGCTGACGAGGGCGAGCTGTACGTCTACATCACCACTGGGTACTGGCGGCAGGTGAAGGACGCGAGCTCGGCGTTGATTGCAAACCGGCTGTACCTCGACGACGTGATGGCCGGCAACCCCAAGGTGCTTGCGAGCGGCCCCAACATCCGCGATCCGGTATTCATCGACGCCAAAGCCAAGGTCGATCCCAGTGCAGTGATCGGCCCCAATGTCACTATCGGGGCTGGGGTCAAGGTTGGGGCTGGGGCCCGCGTTCGCGATGCGGTGCTGTTCAGCCGCACCGAGATCAAGCCCAACGCGTGCGTCATTAACTCGATTCTGTGCCCGCAGGTCAAGGTCGGGAATTGGGCCCGCATCGAGGGATCGGAGGTCGCCATCAACGAGTACGAGAGCCGAGTCATCAAGGACGGCGTCAAGGTCCCTCGCACGACGATCCTGGCCCAGGACGTGGTGGTGGCCGACGAGATCCACGTGCAGAACTCGGTGGTGCTCCCGCACAAGGACATCAAGTCTGACGTTAAAAACGAAATTGTTATGTAGACCTATAGCATACTAACTAGCTCGGCGGTACTGGCCAGACCGTGGCGAAGCCCACGTGCAGCCACTGACTCCTTGTTTGCTTATCGTCACCCACGCCGCCTTGACGCCACCTGCGCCGTGAGCTGTACCTCCAAATTCCAGCCACCGCTCATGCAGCTCCGCCACCTCTGCCACCTTAGAGCGTCCAGCTCCATGCCAGTCATCACATCATTGTCGCTCTCGGAATCTATGAGCGGCAACGGTAACATCAGCAACTATGTGGTGGGTGTGCACTATCGAGTCGGCAAAAAAATCGGCGAGGGCTCATTCGGAGTTATCTTTGAAGGAATGAACCTCCTCAACAACCACCAGGTCGCAATCAAGTTCGAGCCCAGGAAGACCGACACCCCGCAATTGAGAGTAGAGCACCGCACGTACAAGGCCCTACATGGCAATTACGGCATCCCCAACGTGTACTACTACGGCAATGAGGGTCTGCATAATATTCTGGTTATCGACCTGCTGGGGCCGTCGCTCGAGGACCTGTTTGACTGGTGTGGACGCCGTTTCTCGATCAAGACGGTGGCGATGGTCGGGAAGCAAATGATCGACCGGGTCCGCACCGTCCATGAGCATAGCCTGATTTACCGCGACATCAAGCCGGACAACTTCCTAATTGGACGGGACAAGGCGGCGTCACGGGTGTACATTGTCGACTTTGGTATGGCCAAGCAGTACCGGGACCCTGTCACCAAGCAGCACATCCCGTATCGGGAGCGAAAAGCCCTCAGCGGCACCGCTCGATATATGAGTATAAACACGCACCTGGGGCGCGAGCAGAGCCGCCGAGACGATTTGGAGAGCCTGGGGCACGTCCTGCTGTACTTTGCTCGAGGAAACCTCCCGTGGCAGGGTCTGAAGGCCGCCACCAACAAACAGAAATACGAGCGCATTGGCGAGAAGAAGCAGTCCACACCGTTGCCGGTGCTGTGTGAGGGCCTCCCGCCCCAGTTCCAGGAGTACATGCGCTACGTACGGGGTCTGGCCTTCGAGGCCGACCCGGACTATGACTACCTCAAGCGTCTTCTGGACGAGGCGCTCGAGTACGTCCACGAGACCGACGACGGCCAGTTCGACTGGCTCAAGATGCGTCGGTCCAGAACCACTCGCCAGCCGCTCGGGAAGCCCACGCGGCCCCAGATCGTCGATGCAGCCCCTTCAAAAACCCAGCAAGCTCCCCAGCCACAACCAGAGAAGAAAAGCTCAAGATTCTGCTGCTTCTAGGCTGCTAATAATTTATTCGTGCTTAATTAATTGAAGAGTCGCACGTAATTTATTTAGTACGATAACTTACCTGACGCGTGAAACTCATGATCAATAATAAATACTATGGAAACACCTTGGGGGGCGGGGTGTTGAGCGAAATCGTGTCTAGCGGAAACTCGTCCATGGCCAGCACTGCCTCGAGGTCGGATTGCAGCACCGCCGACGCGTAGTTTATGGCCGCAGAGTTTTGGCGAATGGCCGTCAGGACCACCTCGGGGTCGTCTCGAAGCTCGAGTGACGCATCCCCGAGCGCCATGCCATTATCTTTCACCGCGAGCATCACCACGTCTCGGTCGGCTCTGAGCTCAGGGGAGCAGTATATTAGAAGCAGGCCCTGTTTTGACACCGCGGCCTGCGCAACCTCTTTGTCGGCCTTGAGGTCGGCAGACGCATGGACAAACGCCCACTGGTAGTTTTCGATCGCCTTCATCACCAGAGCCTTGTCGGCCCTGAACTCACGGTCCACGTACCGTAGAGCCATCCCGTGGCTCGCAACTGCTGTGAGTACCACGTCCCGGTCCTTTAGCAGCCGCGGCGATACATAGCGAAGGGCCAGCCCGCGGTTTGACACCGCGGCAATGGCTACGTCCTTGTCGTCTCGCAGCTCCGCGGCTGCGTACTTGAGCTCACGGGCCAGTGGAGACGCTAGTGCAAGCACCTCGTCGGCCTCCTGGGGATAGTCGCCGAGCCAGTCCTGGCTGCCGATCGAGGCGAGGATCGGCTGAACAATGTCCTTCTCGGTCCTCAGGTCCTCGCCAATATATAGGAGTGATGGGACGTACCACGAGTGCACCGCTGCCCTCACTACTTCGTAGTCGCTCTGGAAGCTCGAGGCGTACTCGAGAATGCCCCCGTCGAGCGCAGCCACTGCTAGCACGAATCCCCGGTCCTCTAGGAGCACTTCGCTATTCTGAAGCCACCCCCTCGGGCACTTGCCAAAAATGCTGTCGAAGCGAGCCCATCGCATCCACCGCTCCATCCACACCGTCCATGCCAACGCCAAATACTTATCTTGAGGCATTTTCGGGAGCCACAAGTACGGCTTGGGTGAGTCTGGCTGCAGGCAGCAGTCCATCGATGCCGACATGGACTCATCCCTGTATCTGAGTCGTTTTGAGTGCCACAGATTAGCGCACCCCAGGTCAGTCCACATGTCAATGAGCTGCTTTCGCGACTGCTGATCTAGATCGGTGCAGTGAGCGCAAAAGTGGGCCTTTCTGTCGAGTAATTCCTCGAATGGGGAGAATCGCCGCCAGACCTGATCTGATGAGAAATACGAGCAACTCGACCGACATACCGAGGACAGAGCGCAATAATCCAGTGGCGTAGGGTATTCTATATATGAATCGACAATTTTCCAAACTTCTATAGGCACAAACGAAACCATCTGGAAAGTGTGTTGGGACAGTGCTATCTTCCCAAACAAATTTAAACCATGTTGAGCCTCGGATCAGGGCGAGGGTTGCGAATTAAGCGAATGGCACCATTTGTCGGGAGAAAGCGGCTTACGATAAGACCTAACCTGAGGTCGCGCCAAAGATCGTGATAAATTTTTGACCGCGCTAATAACGCCATGCTGTGGGAAAGCGTCGATCAAAAGTCGCCGTCCAGACCACGGGCGATGTTTGACTAATCGCGCTCATGCGCACGATGATGCACGACAATCACGATAGTGCAGGATAACATGTTTAGTAGTTTTAGCCAAGCATTCCAAACAAGCTGATTCCATAGTTATTCGCGGTCCTCCCGACCATAAACGCATCCCGGCATCTGTGCCACGCCGATCTGCTCATGCTTTGTTGTCTGTGGCTACTTGCGTGCACATTTCTCGAGCATGTGAACAAACAGGCCACGTGCCGGGGCGTTTTGCCCTCGGTGCCCCTTTAACGGGCCTGGTGTCTTTAATTGGCACGAGAGGAGCAGTCTGGAGAAAAATCTAGCACCAGCCGCATCAGGTCACATGAAAAATTTCCATCAACGCCAGACAGATTTTCGCTCTGCTGCAAAGTCCATTCGCACTTATCTACCGAGATAATTACTGCGATCCGTTCTCCGGTTGATTTCTGCTTGTCAAGCGTAACAATTACCAAGCATCTGCTTATACGCACCTCCATGTCCAAAGTAATTCAAAGCATTCTGGTGTCCACAATATACGTGGCGGCCTTTTACACTACACAGACCTCCAGAGGAGACCGGAGTGACCCAAAAGTAATAAAGACTCGTCTTGTGATTGCACTCTTGAGCTCTGCCGTGCTTCTTCTCGCAGTGCCCCACTTCGATCCTGGCCTGGAGCGTTTCTATGGGCTGAATTTTGATCTGGCCTCAACTGCCAAAAGCCTGGCTCTAACTGCTACCTTCTTCTTTGGTCCAATGATCCTACAGCCACCGAAATTTAGTTGGTTGTCGTTGGAAGGCATGAGAAATTGCGTGATAGGACCGCTTACAGAAGAGCTCGTGTACCGGTCAGCCATCTGTGGCATCTACCAGTATTATGGTGCCAGTGCAGACGATATAGTGCTGGTGACACCTTTGTATTTCGGTGTAGCTCATATTCACCATGCACTGCAGATGTTGCGAGACGGAGAGAGAATCTTTGATATAATCTTCGTATCCCTTGCCCACTTTCTCATGACGTATTTATTTGGAGCTTACTGTGCGTTCTTGTTCACAGAGGTCGGCTCAGTGTGGCCCGGGGTGTTTGCTCACGCATTCTGCAATTGGGTAGGCCCTCCTCCCCTCAGTGGGGACGGACCCGTATGGTACAAGCCCTTGCTGCTGGCAGGAATGGGCGTTTGGGTGTACGGTGTTACTCATATGGACCTTATTCGGGGGTAGAATGCTAGGCTGAATCTCTTATACGAAAGCTTTAGGAGTAATAAAATAAATCAGCTATTTTGCGAGAGAAAGTTTAGACAGCAGTCCTGCGAGTTGTAGCTTAGAGCCAACTCCTTGAATAATCCTCACATGCACTAACCCGATTTCCCGTAGTGCATCGAGCTTCTTTTCGTCGCTGACGGATGCGTTCTTGGTGACCCGGAACATGGTGGTGATGATATCGTTCACAGAGTACCCTTTCTCCCATAGCGAACTGAGGATGTCGAGAGCTTTGTTGATGTCGCTCTTTTGTGCGGCTTCGATCATCTCGGCAATTATCACTGGGTGGGGTTGGTCGACGATCTTGAATACTGTTTCGGCGGTGACTTTACCGTAGGCTGCGTGGGTGCTCTCGAGATTATTGATGGCCTGACGCATGTCGCCTTCAGCAGTGAACAGGATAGCGCTGAGCCCGTCTTCGGTGATATCGACCCCCTCAGCGGCGATAATTGGCCTGAGACGAGCCGCCACCTGATCGTTCGACAGTTTGGCAAATCTCAAGAGTGCACATCTGGACTGCAGGGGCTCAATGATCTTTGAGCTCTGGTTGCATGCAAATATAAACCGCGTGGTGTGCGAGTAAATCTCCATTGTACGCCGTAGGGCCTGCTGGGCACCTGGGGTCATGCTATCAGCCTCGTCGAGAATCACGAGTTTGTGGACTCCAGGCGGCAGATCGACTTTTTTCTGAGCAAATTGCTTGATTTGGCCTCGCACGACGTCAATTCCCCGAGAATCGGACGCATTGAGCTCAAGCACCCCTTCCTTGAATTTGTCGCCCAGCAGTTCGTGGGCCAAGCACAGAGCAGAGGTCGTTTTTCCAATACCTGGTGCACCGGAAATAATCATGTGCGGGGTGTTTCCGTCTCTAGCGATGATTCGTAGCCGCTCGATTGTCTCGTCATTTCCGACCATGTCCTCAAGCGTCTTGGGCCGGTATTTCTCGACCCATGGGAGCTGTATATCCTCTGGTTTATGTCTCTTGGTGCTGGGGCCTGGATCTGTCATTGCTCGATTTTGCAGACCACGACGGTAATTAGAACGCGTTTTCGCCACCGCGCCACATATGCACTGTCTCGAGGATGCCCGGGTGCGCGCCACTCCGCCTCATCTCGGTGCCTCGAGCTGGAGCGGTTGTTTACTGCGAGCGGTTTCAAAAGTGGCGCAATTCTTTCTAAATTCCTCGGCTGCTCGTTCTTCCTCGCTGCTGTGGCCCACGAGCGCGAACTCGAGGATTACCCGGGTAAACTGAGTCAACGCAGCTCCCATATATGAGTTGCTGATGATGATTAGTGCAACACATGCTGAAAACCTGCCTATACGATTTCCATATCGCCAATGGGGCAAAAATGGTTGACTTTGCCGGATGGCTGATGCCAGTACTCTACAATGGACAATCGCATATCCAGTCCCATAATTGGGTTCGCGAAAATGCGGGTTTGTTCGATGTAAGTCATATGGTCCAGCATAAATTCACTGGGCCAGACTCTACGAAGCTGCTGGAGCGCATTACTCCATCAGATCTCAAGGCTCTCAAGCCTTTTCACTCTACTTTGAGTGTGCTGCTGAACGAGAACGGTGGAATTGTCGACGATACCGTGATCTCCAAGCACGGCGAGGACGATTTCTACGTCGTTACCAACGCAGGAACCCGCGATAAGGATCTGAGTTTCTTCAAGGACCAGGCTAGCAAGCACGGCTTCAGCGATTACCAGCATGACCTCATTGGTGGAGGTCTGCTGGCCCTTCAGGGTCCCAAAGCTGCCGAAGTCCTGCAGAGTCTGACTGCTTTCAACCTCAAGGACATTGCCTTCGGCCAGTCTGCGTTTGTCGACCTGCTGGGTGCCAAGTTGCACGTTGCCCGTGGTGGCTACACTGGTGAGGATGGGTTTGAGATCTCGATTCCTGAGGACTCGTTGGCCGTCGAGCTTGCCGAGACTCTGCTCGGAGAGGAAGCAGTGAAGCCCATTGGCCTTGCTGCACGGGATTCCCTGCGCTTGGAAGCCGGTATGTGTCTGTACGGCCACGACCTGAACGACGACATCACTCCTGTCGAGGCTCGTTTGGCGTGGACCGTGGCCAAGTCTCGTCGGTCTGATGTGTTCAACGGAGTCAGAGTGATTGTTGACCAGCTGAAGGAGAAGAACACTCCAATCCGCACTGGTCTGGTGTCCACTGGTCCTGCTCCTCGCGAGGGCTGTGAAGTGGTCGATGCCGACGGCAACCAGGTTGGCACCATCACCTCGGGCTCGCTGAGTCCCACTCTCGGTAAGAACGTTGCCATGGCGTACCTGCCTCGCAACCTGGCCAAGAAGGGCACTGAGCTGGCGGTGGTGATCCGCGGCAAGGCTCGCCCAGCGGTTGTGGAGTCGATGCCATTCGTCAAAACTAACTACTACAAGCCATAGTCACATGTTTAGTCTACCGTCAAGTAGAGATGCTCTACCTACTATTTACAAAATATATATACACTGTTCAGCGGGGCTTATTTCTGCACTGCTTCCGTTTGCTTGACCGCCTCCGTTTGCTTGACTGCTTCCGTTGCTAATTCAGTAGCTGTTGCGGCCGCTTTCACTGCCTCTGTACTGCTGAGATCGCCCCGGGCTTCTGCCTCTTTGGCCTCCTTCTCCTTCTGCCGAGCCTCCTTGAGTGCCTGCTGGGCCTTGACCTCCTGCTCGTTCTTGGGCTTGGTAGTCGTGCCGTCCTTGTGCTTGAGCTCGAGAATTGAGGTCTCGACGTCGTCTGGCACTGTGTAGTTTTCGCTCAGGATTTGCTTATCCTGGAGCTTGGCCACGAGCCAGTCGACCTCGTCCTGCAAGACTTTAATGTCGTCCTCGAGACCGGCCCTTCGGGCTGCTTCTTTGCGGCGTTGCCGGTAGTACTCGAAGAATATGATGGCACCGCCTACTCCAAACACGAACGAATCGGCAAGAAAGTTCGCCCCGGAGTTTATAGCCTTCACATCATTGAGGGGCCTGACTTTGATGTCTTTTTCCCCGAGCAATCGCCTACGGACGTTCACGTCTGCTCGGTGGACGCCCTGAGCGAATGAGATGCACACTTTACGAAAAGAGGCATGCTCCTTGGCCTGAGCCTTGATCCCATTTGCGATGGGCTTTGAGATGGTTTTCAGGAACAAGGACGTGAACTTGACGTAGAGACTCATGGTGATTTGGTGATGTTCCGCGGGTTATGATTACTCGAGTGGATCGGCAAAAAAACTGGACGACACCGGAGTCGAACCGGGGACCTCGCGCATGCTAAGCGCATGTGATAACCAACTACACCAGACGCCCATGTTGAAGGTGGAGAGCTGACGAGCGTGAGAGCGTGTGTCTGCAGAGGTACGGTAAATCAGTGCACTGCCAATCAACAATATAGCGTACTCACCCTAATTGCAATCACAGCTAACCGACGTCGCGCACGGCATCCGGCTGACGCGACATGTGGCTACTAATTAGTCGACGCACGCGACGCCTCATGCATCCTCCGCGAATCAGAAAGCCGGCGCGTCGCGGGGCGCGAATCGCGGATCCGAGCCTGCGGCCTGCCCCTGAGCCGTAATTGCGCATCGGGCGCGCCCGCGGACGTTTTCTCGCGAACCCCAAATCGCCGGCCCACTACGCGATGCCCTGCGACCCCTGCTGGCGCTTAGTAAGAAGTGCCACCCTAAGCTGGATTATTTGTTATCAGCCCTTCTTTCCTCCATGAGCGACGAATACGATTTTCTGTTCAAAGTAGTTCTGATCGGCGACAGTGGTGTAGGTAAATCCAATATTCTCGGCCGGTTCACCCGCAACGAGTTCAACCTCGAAAGCAAGAGCACT